>CM021767.1:1440264-1519302 GCA_011076525.1 Nettapus auritus
TTTTGTTTTGTTTTGTTTTGTTTTGTTTTTTAGTTTTTTAGTTTTTTTTTAATTCCCTACCTAAGTGTTACATTAAATTAGTATGCATTTTCAGCGGAGCTGAGGTTGGTGTTTTGTTTGCAAACTCTATTCCTAACAGTGGATAAAATAAAATAAAAAAATAATCCAGGTTTGGATGTCTGGATTGAAACCGTTTTTTTTTTTTTTTTTTTTTTTTTTTTTAGGAAAGGTGGTATTATAAAAGTAATAGTCTCTTTGCTAGTTTGAACATAATATGACATGGAACAAAAATATACTTGCCTTTTTCTGAAGTCAACTTTCGCAGTAGTTATGCTCTTTCTTTCTTTGTGGAAAAAATAAAAATAAATTAAAAAAAACCACACAGATACGCACAATCTCATGTATATGTCAGTGCAAAAATTATTTCCAGATATTGTGAAAATATATTTGTAAGGGTACACTTTAACTGAAATAATTCAGTCTAACTAGATAGTATTTATAATTAATTCAATAGTTATTAAAAAAAAAAAAAAAAAAAAGACTGCTTTTGACCTTTACCCTCATAAACATAAATCTAATCCTCTTTTCAACTATTTTCTTAAATATGGAAAAAGGCTTTTGACAGAGTCAATGGCAACTATATATTTTAGATTATCCTTAGAGTGAGCTAACATCCACATCTCGGTCTTGTAAATGATCTCTGACAACCAATGGATAGCCAAATCATATGATAAAAGACATAAAAATAGAGGCTGGAATAGGAAAAAAAAAAAAAAAAAAGTAATTATGCAGATAATATATAAATGTCCATTAATGAGACACATTTCTTTGTACAAGTTCATAGCAAAGTTCCACACTGAATAGGTCTCAGGGGGTTTCAGGCTTTATCACAGATATTTTTGTCTGCTTATGTTCATACTAAAGATCAAAAATAAGAGACCTGAATAAAACAAAGGGTCTATACCCCTTAATAGATATGATCAAAACATGTGGGAAAACCTTGGGAGACAAAACAACATCATAAATATTGTTTCTTTGTATTTTTCTGTGTATGTAATAAGGGCAGTCTGAGTGGAAATCTGAAACTAAAATGCCAGAGAACATTTTCTGAAAAATGTTATTGTGGGTCAAAACAAGAAAGGAACTGAAGCATAAGATGAGCAGTAGTGGATTTGTGACAGTGTCTGACACTGATGTTGGCCACACCTGAGCCCAGCTATCTCACTGGTGTCACTGGGGAAGCCAAAGCTGGTGGAGTCATCTGGGGATACACCCACTAGGAGTCCTGTGCAGAGTGGTCCAGTGACTTCTGTGGCCCTGGCCTTTGGCCCTCTTGGTGTCCTGTGTTCACTTCATCTTTCCTCTTAGAGCTCTTCAGAGGTACTTAGGCATCTCCAGAAAAATAAGCCTATATCTCCCTGAAGCCCTGATGACAGATAATCACGTTTGTAAAGTGATAGAAAAGGCATAGCCCAGTAGTACCATGAGTTGGCTGAGGCCTCTGGTACAGGAAAATGCGAGTCAATAAAAATAACTGTAGGAGAAGACAAATCTTTGAGGATTTGTCATGGGTAGTACCCTGGATAGGAACCATATCTCTCCATATGATTTCCCCATAGCCTTGAAGCTCCCTTCACACCTGCTAGCAGCTAGGATGAGGAATCAGTACAGAATTAGTGGGAAAAATTATTCAGGAAATTGGAACAGACCTTTGCTCTGTTCCTCAGTTGTGCAAAACAACATTTGGACCATGGTTAAAGCCTGATCTAAAAACACTGTGGGAACAAACTTTTACAGTTTTAACTGTATTGTATGTGTTTTGTCTCCCAGTTGCAGTGAGATGAGATCTGGTTGGGGTTTTTAAGCCTATGAGCCAAATGTGGAATTATTCTAGAGTTTAGCAAAGAGGGTGCAGATTGTTATTCACTTTCACTAACATGATTCCCTTTTTAAGAACTGCAAAATGTTCAGGAAAGTTGCACAAAAGTTCAGTTGCAGCCTGGTTTGAAGAAGAATCTGTACTCCCAGTATTACTCCCCGTAATTGCAGGGATAGTAAGCTATGGAATAGACAGCGCTGTGCGAAGTCCTGTCCACACTGAGGCCAATGTAATCAGATCTGCAATCAAAAGAACTGAGGCCAGAGTTTTATTCTTCACCTAACAGAACAGACATAATTTCTAATTCATTCACCCCTAGAGAAAAGTTCAGCTCCATTTCTTGAAAGCAGTAATGTTGTCTTCACACCTTGAAAGGCTCTGCTCAAAAAGCACATTAGAGACCTTATGGCTCTTTGATCTGGTAGTGGAAGGAAGGTAGCACAGAGAAGACTTGAATCAAGGCTTCTAGGTTTAATTCTTAGTTCTGCTGGTGGTAAAGCAGATCTGTATAGAAACTGTGAGGTAGATTTGCCATAATCCTGGTTCTCTGACTCTCTTGAACAGGGACTTATTGGAGGAGGTCTCCAGTTCCAGTCTCTTCCTAACAGGCTTTTGAGACAGCCTGACTGTGCAAAGTGTTATTCCTGAGCTAGAAAAATAGGAAACAAGGCTACAATACTACAGAGCAGAGGTCTGTCTTATTTGGTAAAGAATGTAACTGAGATAGAAAACAGGGTTATGGGGACCCGCAGTCACCAAAGCTAGCCTTACTGAGAAAAGGAAACAATGGAATTTGAAACCATTCATCTCAGCCTTCTGTTTCCCCATCTTTCATGTGAAATAGTGCATGTATGGTCCATTTGAACCTAGAGATTTTAGAGAAAAACTCAGTTCCTGGATGAGTATTATAAATACTACCTTAAACAATTTTAGATAGGAATGGCTAAACCCTTCTCTGTCTTTGAAAATCTGCCCTTGTTTATTCAGTATTGGTCAAAAAGCCATTTTTTTCCTGCTTTCTCATTCTTTGGGGAAGAAAAAGTTATCTTTCTGATCTATACATGGTCTGAAAACCAGATGTTATCATCACTTGGTTATAGCTCTGCTGGTGCAGCGTGTTTTGTTTATTGAAGAAAAGACATGGTTGAAATTAGATCTATGTGATACATGTCATCAAGCTTCATGTATTTGTAAATAATAAACAGTTTGCAGTGCATGACTTGAGCTCATGGCTTGCATCTTAGTGTCATTTTAATAAGGGCTTCAGAATACAAGTGGCACTACAGTATCTGTGTCTGTGAGTCAAAAAGCACCTTTGAAAAATGTTATTGAAAAGGCATATGTCATATACTGCTTTCCTTTATTAAGTTAGGAAATATGGACTCTGTCTCTCTGGACGTAGTTTAAGTAAACATAAACTCTGGCCCAAATATCATAACCATCGTTTCCTCAAAGCTAGCAGCATTGAACCAAAATGTAGTTTTATTTGGCAACCACATCCCAAAGTAGGATGTGGTTGCCAGCCTCTGCAGCCACATGATCAGGTTTCGAGCAGACGCCACCAGAACTATGCCATTGTCTTAATCAGGAAAGTCATGAATACATTACTCCCAGCACCATAATTATGTTTAACAAACAAATGTAACCATAACAACAGGTACGCTAAAATTGAAGCCTATGTGCTCCTTCTGCAGCAGTACAGTCAACGAGCACCATGACACTGCTTGGCTCAGGAGATAAAAGACATTGGAAAGTGGTGATTGCCAAGGGAAAAGGCTAAGTCATTTTCAGTATGCTTCCCACCCTGCCATGAGCAAAGAGCTCTGCACAGTGATGGCAGTCATCGAGTACAAACCCAGGGCTTCTGCTGTCTGGAGGATGTTCACCTGAGCTCATGCAAAAAGTTAATTTTCCCAGAGAGGATGGTTGAAACATAAAAATGAGTGACATATGGCCACAACGTGCTCAGTCACTCCCTTTCTTCTGCATCTGCAAAGGATGCATATGAGATACCTTTATCTAACTTGTGAATCTAACTGATTCACATCGGTGATGGGCAAAAGCTTTAGAACTGTGCCAATGCAATGCCAGGTCCTCCTGATGTAAATGTCTGTTGCTTCATTGGTTGTGGTGGATGGAAATAAGCTGCTTTGGTCTGGCTGCTCAGGCTTTTCAGTCCTCACTTTCTCTCTACATCCTTTGCTTTTCCTTTTATGTTGCAAACACCTCAATGAGACGAAGGGATGAACAGATGATAGAGTCAGATCCCCAAGTTAATGACCAGCACTATATTCACAACCTCGTTTGGTTTTGTTCCTATTCGCTGCTTCAATGGTGCCAATGAGAAGGAATTAATTTTATTAAGGGCAACTCAATGAATTAAATGAAAAACTGCTCACTTGGCTGGAAAGGCTTTGACAGACGGCACAGCAGCCGGTCACATTTGAAAAACTTTACATCTCCTGGACCTGGGGAGAGAAGGGGGCAAAAGAAAGAAGGGGAAGGAAGGTCATTGCAGATAAGCTGCAAGGCGACTATTCCAAGGCCTCTGAAAAACAACAGAGGCAAGCTGCAGTCTCTTATTTTGATTCATGGGCTCCCCTCCCTTTTGTTCCTTGATGCACTAAATCTGTTCCTTAGCCCACCTCATTTCAATAAACACCCAATAAGAAACAAATCGTTGTATGGTGAATTAGATAAGAAGAAAAGGTGTCCAGAAGAAATGTTATGGTCATGGAAGACTCTTATGCATTGTAACCATCTGGTGCACCACAATTACTATGAATGGGATAATTGAGTCCCAAATAACTTCTTTTGGGTACAAATAATAGCCGTCACCCTGATTTGTATTCTTCACAACAGCATTGCCCCATCATTTCACATCACATCTGCACATCTCATTGATTGGGCACTGTGCTACCAATAAGTTACTACACTTAATTAAGCCTACATAATTCTCTTCAAATGAGCAGAAAAGTTTGTGTATAGGCCCAATAGAAAAGGGGCTGTAAATGAGACTTTAGTGACTCCACTTTGCATGAGGTATTGAGATTGATGGTGATCCCATGCCACCAAGGTTTTCCTTCAACATAGGAAAACTGTGAAAGCTTTAGGCAGTTCAACAGCTGTGTATAATCTGAGGAAGGCCTGATTTCAGACAAACATTCTGCTGGAGGTGATTGAAACCCCATTGTAGCATAATCTCGCTTTTCAGAAAGTGTTACAATTCATTTCATTTGATTTCTCGGGTGCCTGGCTTTCATGGCATTAAAAACTCTGTAAGAAACCGAAAAATGGAGTCTTCTGCAAAGAAGCATTGTCTGCTCTTCAGGCGTGCTTCACTTGAGTGCTGGGAGAAAGAATTGACAGGAAACAGGCAAACGTAGGCCTTGGAGTAAATATCACTGAAAATAAAACTAAAGATCAGCTTTCCTAAAGGGAAAGAGTGAGGGTGTCAAATCTTTAAAAAGATTTTTCTATCTGTTTTAGTTTTATGCTTTGGTTTTCTATATATTAGTCGAAGTGGGGAAGAATGCATTCCTTCAGCTAATATCACTGTGATATGTTATCATTTCATGTGGGTTATTAGCTGTCTCTGAACTCTTCACAACAGAGACAGGTCACTGTGCTGGCTGGGGAATAAGCCACCAGGAATGTGCTGCTGAGTCCAGTTGCTCAGGATCAAGCCCAAGAAGCCTTACTGGAATGTCGGGGTCTCTAAGAAGCACAAAAGGAAACAAAGAATGGGGTTACAGAGAGAGAAACAACTTAAAAGAAAGTGAGAACAAACTTTTGTCTTGCTCAAAGAGATTGTTTTTAAATCAATGTTTTCCCATTCCACCCAAGAAAGCTAGAGTGACCCGAATGTGTTTTTCAGAACAAGTGGTAAAATATCCCATGAATGCCACAGAGGTCACTTCACACAATAAGTCTGCCCCTCATTTGTTTATCTAAATGCTGACAAATTGCAGCATTTTAACAACATATCTCTGTACTGAACTTCATGTGCATGCCTTGCCCTCTGTTATTGAGCTGATAATGAGGCTAAACATAAAGCCTTCATTCAATGCTATAAAGGATTCTGACAGTGATGAATACCAAGTAGAAAAATTAGGTGGTTTATAGGAGAATATGCTATTGTATAAAACCTCTATGCCTTTTATCAGCCCTTCTGCTCATTTTCAGTTCCCTCACGTAAGCCGTCTCTGCAAGCAGTCTGGCAAGCTTTCCTCTTTTTTCTTCTACTTTTAATGAGCCTATCTTCCAGAAAGCTCCAACTAAGATGTTGTGTCAGCAATTATTACTGCCTGTCCTCTCTGAAGTGCCTGAGACCTCTTTCATTTCACCAGCTGATGATAAACATTCAAAGTACCAGTGTCTGAGATGTTTTGCTGCAAGATAATTTGTATCTGCAGCCTTGTGCGTGTCGTGGCACAGCAGCTGTCTGTCACTGGGAGATCTTTCTTATAACAAAAGCAGCCTTGTCTTAGCATTTCTTTGCAAAAGCATCAACTAATATACCTTTTAGGTGGATGTGTTTGTAGAAGAGGTGACTTCTGGGATGTGTTTTTTTTTTTTTTTTTTATTTTTATTTTTGTTTTGTTTTGTTTTGTTTTTTAATTGCTGGCTGCAATGGATGAGATTAACATTTCATTGTTCATGTCTGCATGCTGGGCTGATTCCGGGAGCTAAGCGAATCATGGGGAAAGGATGCTGACAGGTCCTGAAAGAATATCTAATTTGACTGTATCACGGACCCCTCTCTCCTGTGTTTTTATCCTTTGGACCACATTGTAGTTGCAAGATCAGATCCTGTGCCCATCTGCTCTAGTGTACCCCATCCCTGAGCACAACTGGGAAACATTTTGACTCTAAGTAGCGTCTGGGTATTTCTGAATTTGTACTGGATCATGTTTGTGGGGTCCCGTAAAGACCTGGACTTGAGCTTGATCTCTGCCAGAAGGGCACAACTGTGGAGAGATGGATGTAAACCAGTCTGAATGGAGGCACTACCGAGCTGCATTTCACATGATGTGTAAGATGCTTCAGTGCTCAGTACCATCCTGGGCTTTTTCACATAGATTTTTTTTTAATTCTAAACAGTAGCTGCCAAAGGGAGTCTGCTACACCAGAAGTGACCCTCCATCCCCTCTCTTCCTTCCACAACTCCTAAAGGCAGGTTCGTTAGCTAAAGCCTGGAAACCCACATTTACAAAGGTGCTCGCTGTCTTCAGCCATTGCTGGGAGATGTGGAAGCACTCTGTGTGCTTCCTGCTGACTGCTTCTGCTGGGTCTTTTGGAAACTTCTGGTTATTAAGTTTAACCACTTCTGAATTCCTCCTCTTTTCTGGGTCAAGAATATTCCTTTAATACACATCTTCCTTTTTTTAAAAAAAATAAATAAATTAAAAAAAAATGTGGGGACAGAAGTGAATAGCATCTATTAAGTGTACATGACACTGAGGATACAAAAACATCAGCATGGGATGAATTTACTAATCAAATGCAGACCTGGTCTACATTGTAGTATGACACTGGAAAGGAAATATCTCTTCAAAAGGTTTATTTTAAACCCAAAAGAAGATTAAGAGAGAGAATGTTGAAATACAGAGGAGTCTGGGGGGGGCAGGGAGGAAAGTTGGAGAATAATTGATGCAAGTAGGGAAGTGGAGCCTCAGCCCAGGACAGAGGGAGTAACCACTGTTCCTTGCTGTCTACAGAGAGCTTCAATCAAATTGTCGATCTGGAGAGGCAAAATAACTGTTACAGCTGGATGAATTTTGAACATTTCTCTTGCTGCTTCCACTGAAGGAATTTGGTAGGTTTTTCACTGTAGGTCTTTGATCTTTACCCCAGATGTCACCACAAACCCAGGTGGCCAGGCTGTACCTTCAGACACGGTGAGTGTGGCAGTAGTAGTGGGTTAAGGAGCTTCCCTTTCAGGTGCCACTGTCACCCTGTTGAGCACCATGATGCTGTGCTGACAGCCATTCACATGGCATCATTCAAACCAGATCAGCGAACTGATCAGGGTTTATTATTTTCCAGGTTCCCTTCCAAACTCAGATCTGCTCCGTGGTGTGCCTTGTACCAGCAGCTGATTTGTCACGGCCAGGATGCTGCAGGCTGTGCTTGGTGCTGGGAAACAGCTCGCGGGGTGGGCACAAGCCCTGCAAGCTGCAGCCCCCTGTGCCGCGCTCCGGTTTCTCAGATAGAAGCATAATTGTTTTTTTTTTCACAGACTTTTGTGGGAAGTTCCAAATCTTATTGTTCATCCTTGCTCTGCCTTTCATTATGAGGGGTGTTGGGTCCCCCCCACTGCTGTAATGAGAACCAAGAAAAACATAATAATTCAAAGGGAAATGTGAAAATGCTCTTCAAAATCAGATGTGCGAAGCACTGGAGCTAAAAGATATATGTGAAGTGCTGGTTAAAGGATGCTGGAGCAAAGGCAGCTTAGAAGTTTTCTTTTTTTCTCTTTCCATTATGCTCCCGAAAGATGAACTCTCATTTTTGTTTCATGCGGAGTCTCTGAGTGCATAGAGGCACATTTTTGTGTGATGTGAAATTGAAGAGAATGATTTCCACTTTAAAACCTTATTTCTTGGAGCCTTTCTTTCTTGAACTCATGAGACTTGAGTTTGGATAAGGAAATTGCTTTCACCCTGTATTTCCTTCTGTCTTCAGGCACAAAAGTCACATGTTTACAAATGGGAAAATTGACACACACTACATGGGGCAAATACATTAATTCTCTCCTCTCTTCAGAAGACTCTTCCAAGTGTTTGTGTTTGTTTTTTTCCCTTCCTCTGTTTTCATATGCCACATGGCACGTTACATTTGCCTCAGCCCCCCAGAAAGCTTATAGGAAGGTATTTTCCTTCTCTACTTTTGACCCCCTAAAACCCAGTTTTCTCTCCAGCATCTTTGCACATGTTCTGGATACAAATTCCTGCAAAGGGATGTGATGAGGGTCTGTTTGGTTGCGTTATGTGAGAGGAAACTGTGCACCACATTTTCAAAAGGGGGGATGCCTTCTGAAGAGGGCAGGGGGGTTCTGTGGTTCACAGCAGGGTACCTGTATGTGGAAAACGAGCCATTCTCACTGGCTTCTTATAAGCTGCCCACAGAGTACAAACAATGCCAGACACATGATGTATAGATTTGATTCATTAAAAAACAGCAACAACAACACAAAAAGTCATAAAAGCCCTTCAAATTGTAAACTAGGTTACATTTTTCAGACATGGTTCCTGCAACAAATTCTCTTCAGTCTTTTTTTATGAGAAACTAGTGACTTCTGTAAATGTGCATGGTTGAGTCCCAAGTCCTCGAGGTTTGCTGGGAGAAAGCTTTCAACAAGTTGCTGTGGCAATGGGTTGTCCCTTATGCCAATTAATCACGAAAGCAATCTGTCACACATCTGTCAGCAGGTTCCTTTCTCAGTCCTTGCCCCCAGACTTGAAGACAGCAGAGCTGATTGTAGGGGGTGGCTGGAGAAACAAAAATATGGGATGCTCTGGATATGGAGAGCTATGTGGAAAAATAAGGGAAGCTCCAATGCTCTGGTTGGGCTTTCTTCCTGAGGACAGTCTGGCTCTGCCAGCAGGTACTCCAGCTGGCATTGCCCTCTGGATGGGCAAGATGGAGATGAGAAAAGTTTAGCTCAGTCTTGTGTCTGAATCTGACTCCACTATAGGATTGTGCCTGCAGAGTCAGGCCTCATCCACGCCTGCCCTTCACTAATTCTCTGCTGTTTCTGCTGCTTTGCAGGGCAGCTCAAAAGTTTATAATGCAGGTGAGTCTTCTACTCCTTCGCCTTGCTCTCAGCAGTGTAGATGTGTTATAATGGAGATGATTTCAATGGGATTTAATCAATTGGGTTGCCAAAGAACTTCATTCAAGTGAGTTGTGTCTAATGGGAAAGCCTTTTAAAGAGGGGGATGTGTGCAGCAGTGAGCAGCTTCAGGTTTCACTGCTAGAAGTGCAGGAGAACAAGCCTTGGCGTGGAGCAGCATGTGACTTCACATCCCCGTGCAGCTCTTAAGGGTGTTTAAACTTCAGTAGGTAGTTGGACTTGCAAAATGTTTTAAAAACATGGAGAAAGCTAGAGCATGTAGAACAGGGCTGTCAGTCAGCAGGAATCAGCCATGTCTCTTTAGTCTGTTTTGGTAAGGGAAGGGCAGGAAGAAGATTTGAACCACAGGCTGATTCAAAAATGTTTTATTTTTTGTAAACAAATCCATCTGGAACTAGTAAATTTTCAAAGTTTGAGCCAGCCCCTCACCACCTCCACACACCCCAGCCTGCCTGAACCGAATCCAGCAGCAAACATTGATTTCCATTGCTTTGCAGACATGGGACATGATCACACCACCTCTGGGCCAGAAGAGAATACAATCACTCACTCTGAGTCATTACATAAGCTAAAGTATGTGATTTATTAAACCACAAAAAATAGGTTGTACTAACACTGAGAGTCTGACTTGAAACCACAGAAGGAGTAACGTGCAGCATTAAGGCTGGGACTCCCTCCTTATCCCATCTCGTGGTGCCTGGACATTGTGTGTGACCTGTGAAATCACCCCTGCTTTGGAGGCTCCCTGAAAGGCAGCAGACACAGACAAGGATGTCATTTGACCCTCAGTGCTGATTTTTCTTGCCTTCATGGGCTTGCATTTTGTTTAGCAAAGTGACGATTTAATTTTCTTTTCTGGTTTGGTTGGATCCTGTTCTAGTCTTCCTAGACTTGGCCCATTACCTTGGAATTCAAAAGAGCAAATATATAAAATGATAAATAATAGGAAACATTTGGAAATCTAAAATGTTTCAGTGAAATACAAAGGCAGCTCTCCCAAATAGTCTGTTTTATTTCTCATTTTCAGTCTCAGTGGAGCTATCTGAGACACCACCTCTTAATGAGTTCTTAGGGATTCCTTACTCTGTAGGTCACTGCACCAAGAGCACATAAAGTTTCCGAAGTGCAAATAGCAACCAGTGTCTTCAGTCTTCTCTGTCTACCTAAAGCCTGCACATGTCATGCAGAAATTCTTATTGCTAGAGCATACTCTGGTTATTGCCCTATTTTGTAATACTCTTTTTTTTTTTTTTTTTTTTTTTTTTTTGGACAGGTTATATGCTTAGCAGTGTCTGTCCATTTAAGATAGAATGGGCTGCAGTAATCAGTTAGCATTCATAAGTAGTTAGTGCTTTGTAAGGATATTACTGACTGCAAGAGCTGTTGGCCTCTGGTCCACTTTAGTGAGCAGAAAACATTTGTTGCAGAATGTTTTGCAGTCTTCCACTTAGAGAAGCAGATGAGCAAAACGCATCAAGAATTTCTGTGCATGAGACTTTCAGCACAAAAGACTTTCAGTCTAAAGGAGGACATTCACCAGCATCTTATGCTGGTGGCCGTGGATGTGACTCCATCAGTGCAGAGCCCTGCCTCATACCTGAGCAGTCGGGGATGTATTCCTGCTTCACTGTGAGCCTGATACAACTATGCAGACCTGTTTGGTGGCAACTCTGGTTTTCAGATAGTTAGCTTGGGTTTCTTTTGTTGAATATGGGATGCTGAATAAGCAGCAGAGAGATATTTGAGACTTTTGTAGAATTCAGGGGAGGTAACAGCCATTTTACCTGTTCTTGTTTCTCATGTTTTGATGTGCCATATGGGGCTGCTCTGGATGAAAAGACAGTATCCCTAGCCAGGCAGTACTAAATATGCTACAAGGAAAGGAATTACCCTAGGCTCTGCCTGTATTAGAAATGCTTTGAAGGTTAATCATCATGTAGTTTCATCTGGCACATCTGTACTGCATGTCCTGAAGACATTCTGAAATGGTCCCCATTGATGTGCAGAGTTTGAAACCACCATTTCCATTAGACCAGTTTTCAGTAAGTCTGAGCTCATCATGCCCCAGGAGTATGTTAGATCCAGCGGATGCAACCATCATGCCAAGAGGAGAGTCATATGGGAAAGCTCCTCCTTTTGTGAGGGAAATGCCTGTGAGCTCACCCTTGTCAGTGACAGCAATGCAGAAGACAAGTCAGTGAATCCTTATTGCCAAACACCCTACCACCTTCATATCCCTACATAAGAAGAGAAAAACATCATATGCTTTACTGTTTGTGTTTTTTCCTCTCCTATCTCAGAAGCCTCCTCTACAAAGGAAAGCACCCAAGTGCATATTCTCACATTGCTGTGACTTCTGTGTCACCGTAAGACTGAAGACCCAGTTGCTGCTGCAGCATCTTCCATCCTCACTGGGTTCCTCAAAATATAAAAACAGAGCAGTGTCAAAATTCAAAGTGTGAGTGGCAAAGCTACACTTAGCCTTTACATAAATTAATCCTTTGTTATCCCTGCTCTTCATTACCCATTTGTACAGCTCCACCGGTGTCCAAAATCCACCCCATCTGTCATCTCCTGGGAACAATGTATTTCTCAGGATTTCCCCTGCAATTTGAATTGATGGAGGCATCAGAAGAGCCACATGCAGGTGCCAGAAGGCATACACCAAACATGGGGCCTGAGCATTACCAGCAGTGTGTGCAGTACAGTGCACTGGGTGCATTGGGTGAACCATTAGGAAATCTAAAATTCCAGTGTGTGGACCTGTGATTTTAGCCACATAGGCCTCTTTTCAGGTGCTCTGCTTTTGGGGATGAAGCTCTCAGGAGGTGTTTGAAGAGTACTATCACAGTCAAGCTTGACTGTGGCACAGGGCTCTGATCCCAATTGTGGCAGACAAAAGAAACCACAAAGCACAGAAAAGAAGGAAAATAATCAAGCAGCAACCCCCTGACAGCTCAAGTTCCTCCACCCTTCCTGGATACTGAAAGCACAGGACTCTGACTCTCAAAATATGGCATTTTGAGCAAGGCTGAGGGTGGGGCAGAGTGCAGAGAGGCTCCTTCTGCAGCCTCCTGCCACATAGTGGAAGAACCCAAATATCTGAATCAGTGCAGTTGGGCACACCAGGACATGGCAGGATCAGTGTCATATCACAGAAGCCCTGGACCAGTGTTGTCTCTGCATGGCCACTGTGTCTGTCAGGAGTAACCCCTGTTGTGATGCTGTCTCCGGGTGGCTGCTGCAAGCTGTGATGGGAGTTTTCTTTTAAGCCAGAGAAGGGACTGGCCAGAGATCTTTGGAGACTTGTCCTGATTTTCAGCAGGAAGAGGTGATTCTGGATCCCTGGAGCATCATCTTGTCATGCCAAGCTGGATCCTTCCATCTTCATCCCCACCATGTTTTTTTTTTTTTTTTTTTTTTTTTTTTTTTTTTTTTTTTTTTTTTCAGGACATCCTAAGTGTCACTTGAGCCCTTTGGATAAACAGGATCGCACAGTAGGTTGATTACTCCCATGAATAATCATGGGAATGATTATTGCATCATTCCCATGAAGCCATTGCAGCCTCCTGTTTGAGGCCTACCAGGCCAGAGAGCACAGGGACTGACTCCTCCTCTTCCTGGCAGAGTTTTTACACCCATGCAGGTCTGCTGCTTCTGGGAGAGTTATCTGTGTGTACATCAATACAAGAGTAAGGCTGGAATAAAACTCTCAGTCTGTTTACTATGCTGAGCCCTGGTCTGCAGTCTGTTGCATTAATTGTGCAGAGTCTTCAGTTAATAAAATGCATTGTAAAATTCCTCTTGGAAAAGAAGTCACTGCACATGGGAAGCAGTTACTTACCCAGACAAAAACACTTAATAGTTTTTAATATTCTCCCCTCATATACTCCAGAGCAGAAGTCTTTGTTTAGGATTTATAGGCAAAAGCTTATGCAGGATTTATTAGTCTTTAAAAGATATCATTTGCTACTACTTAGCATTTGTGTATTTACTTGTGTACTTGGAGAGAAGAAGGGAGAAAAATCTCAACCTCCATCTTTCTCTGTCTTGGGCTGAAGCCCTGTGTGACAAGTCTCCTCCGGTACAGAGTTTTCTATAAATGAGTAAGAATAAAGCCCTGAAAATAGGTTTGATATTTTTAATGGAAATGCTGACTTGACCTTAGTTGCAGAGTGTCACAAAAGGTGCTGCTGTAATAAAGGAATTACTTCATCAGGAAATCAGGAAATCCTCATTCAAACCTCCAAATGTATAAATATATCCATTTATTCCATTGTGAATCAAATGATGCCATGTCCTGTAATTAAGGATGTTGGCAGCCAAGTTGTATCACACATTTATTTCCATCTCAGTACATCAGTGGCTCAGCAACTTTGGTTTCTTGGTCACCTGCTTCAGCAAATGTCCTTGGAGCTTTGTTTTACAGCTTATTTGGTGGTGACAGATCCTTTATTTATTCCCTACCTGAGGGGCAGGGATTCCAGTAACGGCCTCAGGCCAACTGCTCAGAGATGGTTATACGTGCAACAGGGCAGTTAGGGTACAATAAAAGAAAGCAGTGTAAGAGGTGAATGAGTTCCTGATGTGTTGATGGCAGGTGAACCATCACCTAACCTACAGTATGCCTGGATGGGAAAAACAGTCATCAAACATAGGTTTTCCTGGCACCTGTTTTAAAGATAGTGTTAGCTTTTTCCCTTTCCCAGAAAAGTCATCAGAATATTAATCATGGGAAAGAGCTTCAGCAGGGTCCCAGTAATGTCATCAACAAAATCCAAGGAAGTCCAAAGGAACTGGGTTGGGTCTTGCATGAGTTGGCCTCTGGCCTGGCAAAGGCTTATCTAGACCAGCTGAGAAATCTTTCTGCTGATTCACTGGACAAGTGAGCAGCTCCTGCCTGTTTATGTGCACTCAGCAACTACACAAAATGCATGGAATCCCTGCATCGTGATATTTTCTAACAATTATAAAGTTGTAGAACCAAATTTTGACCTCACTGAAACTGCTGCTGCTCAGAGCTACATCAGAAGACCATTTCTCTCTTCTGTTTCTGGATCCAAGACTAATTCCCACCAGCTGAAGCCATCCTGTCTGCAATTTGTCACAAAATCCCCCTACCTTGCCACTCTTGTTTACAGCTCTAGAGCTGATTGTTCCATAGTGTCTGCTGTCCATAGGGACACAAAGTCCTTTACATGTACCACTTCCCAGCCCGACTTCTGATGGTGGGACTCCAAAGCTTACACCTTTGTTTAGGGCTTTGCAGTGCCCTAGAGGAAAAGGGTAGGTTAGGAGTTGTCCTTTCATATCCACCCATTTGCAGATGGATGTGAGGATATATCACATGTGGGTGTTTTCTAACTGTTGAAAGTCTCATAAGGATTCCCAGTGGAACTATTTTTCCATGGAACTGCATGCTCTTTGGTTACAAGACGCCAGGGAAGGGACGCAGTCAGCTTCCAAAGCCCAATTATTGTTAAACCACCTGGCCAGCCAAAAGTCAGCTTTCAAAGGCTGCAGACGTGTCATGGGCTGGTCTGCTGAGGTGCTGGATGTCATTTGTGGGCGGTACCTTCTGCAAGACAGGTTTGAACTGTGGAGATCACCAGGAAGAGAGTGGTAGCAGAGCCCAGAGAAAAGTGTTCAGAGGCAGCTTCCTCCCTGTTTTGTGTTTTTTCACTCCTTCACAAATGATTTTCAAAGCCCTTTTGAGAAATCACCAAATATGTTATAATACGATACTTTCATATGAGAAAAATTTTGAAGAATATTTATATTTCTAGGATAACTTTTATGTTTTTTGCAAGTGGCTTGCAAGGTTTGTTTCTTTCCGTTGTGTTGCTTCTGTTGCTAAATATGTAGCTAGAAAAATACAACAGTTATCATATCATTTTGGAGCTGATCAGAATTTATGCTCTGCAGCGATGCTGAAGCTGTTGGGGAGTATTTCTGAAACATTTTTAGTAATACACAGGATTTGATATACTAAAGAATTTACTCTGCTATACTGTTCTCATTCATTTTACACACTGCTGAAATTGAACCGATTTTATTACTGAATTGAGCTGACTGGCTGCCATTGGAGACTTAATTGCTTTCTGATCTAAACTAAGGCAGAGTGACTTTGGTAAGAAAGAGAGCAAAATATGTCAGATGCTGATTTGGTTGGTCATGGAATTAAATGGATTATTAAAAATGACTGCTAAGAACAAAGTTCATTGAGTGGGATGTAAAACAGGACAAATATTGCAAAAAGTCATTAGTGAATTCCACTGAAAAAGAACTGTTCAAAATGTGTGAAAGTTTGTCTGTAGGGTCTGGGTAAGCCTTAGTGGCTGCTGTGGGCTTTCCTCTCTCAAGCAAAAGTTTATAGAGATATATTTATTTTCAAAATCAAAAACTGTGACATATGTAGAGATGGATAGAGAAGTTGTGGTGCTATCATGGTCCTTCTCACATAACTGATAGGATGACGATGATTCATCCTAGATAGAAACCTGGTGCTCTCTAGCCGGGCAAGTGATGCCCAAGTATCAGTATTACATTGGAATTTCTACATTAATGCCTTTTTGTCATGACTGCTTCTCATTCATGTAGTCTCCAAATATTCAATATTTCAGATTTACTGTGTACAAGTATTTCTTAAAAGCAAATGTCAAAATCAAGTGCAGTGTTTTTGTAGACCACATTTTAATTTTACATGCATTTGTTGGAAGCTGGAAATGCTCAGATGCCCCTTCAGTCATAGGAAAGAAATATTGCCCATCTTTTTCTTAGTGATCTACAAACTACAAATTAAAATTTTGTCATTGAAAATTTTCCTCTTCGGTGGAAAATTTTCCTTCTTCTGCCACCTTTCTACCTGTTGTACACCCTGATTCTAATTATTTGTCATATCCAATATGAAACTCCATGTGTCTTTTAGAATAGATGATGTGGACCTACAAAATGGTAACTGCTCTTTATCCATCTCACATTCAGTGAATTCCGAAGATCAGGACATTTTAATTTACCTCTCCATTTAGTGTATTTCCCACACTTCAGCCTATCTTGAAATAATATAAAATTCTTTGTAAAGGTATCATGTCTTAAACAAACAAACAAACAAAAAAAAAAAAAAAAAAAAAAAAGAAAAAGGAAAAGGAAAAAAAAGAAAAGAAAAGAAAAGAAAAGTCTTGTGGTTTATAGAGCTTCCTATCTAATATTGTTAAGAGAATTTTAACAAGATCTAGTAAATCTGGATGAATGGGAAATCATCTATGAACATGGAACCAAATAAAACCCGCTCGTCAAATTCCTAGCTGAGGCAAATCAGCAATCTCTGGAGCAGTGCTCTTTTACAACAGCTAATATCTATCCCTGTGCATTCACTTTAATTCCTTGTGTGACTTGTGTAATTTAATATCTGTGAATGTTAAAGTAAACGAATTTTGTCCAAAAGGAAGCTTGCCAAAGCAAAAATAACACAGCTATTTTCAAGTATCTTTTAATGGGGAGTTGGTGCAGCTGTCTTGAAATTACTTTGATTTTCACTTTCTTGTCCGTGTTGCTTCAGTCTCCAATCATAGAGCACATGAACTATGGATTAGTCATATCTAACAAGATGCTCACAGGAAAGTTGCTGTTTGAACACGTTTATGGCCCAAACTTTATCATCTGCTTTCCAATGTGTGTAGGGACAATAGATATGAACCTACCTGTGGCTTGATAATTCCTGAAGGGTAGAGGGCTTTGATGATGCACTGTGATAGATGGGTGTCCTGGTTTCAGTTAGGACACTTTTCCTCCTAGTAGCTGGTGGAGTGCTGTGTTTTGGATTAGGATGGGAAGAATGCTGATAACATGCTGATGTTTCGGTTGTTGCAGAGCAGTGCTTGTACCAAGCCAAGGACTTTTCAGCTCCTCGCTCTGTCCTGCCAGCAGGCAGGCTCAAGGTGCAGCAAGAGCTGGGAGGGGACAGACCCAGAACAGCTGACCCAAACTGGCCAAAGGAGTATTCCATACCATCTGACGTCATGCTAAACAATATATAGGGGTGGCTAGCTGGGATGGGGGGGCCGGCTGCTCGGGATAGACTGGGCATCGGTCAGCAGGTGGTGAGCAATTGCGTTGTGCATCACTTGTTTCATACACATTATTATTATTATTATTATTATTATTATTATTATTTTCCTATCTTAATAAACTGTCTCTATCTCAACTCTCGTTTCACTTTTCCATTTCTCTCCCCCATCCCAGAGAGGGAGGGGGGAGGGTGAGCGAACGGCTGTGTGGTGTTTAGCTGCCGGCCAGGTTAAACCACAACAATGGGCCTTCAGCTGGCTTTCTGTATGGTTTGAGCTTAGTCTTGTAGGAAGCGGGCTAAGGGCCCTGAACAGAAGTTTCATGTCTTTTTGCAGGGTGAATCCCACTTTCTGGCTGTCCGCACATGAAGGAAACGGGGTCACCTGTGTGAGCGTCTGAGCTCAGGAGGCTACTGCACTGTACTGTTCAGTTAGGACTGTTAAATCAAGCTGAAATTTCAGTTTTACTCCTTGTCTGCACACTGGAAGGTAGTCCTTTACGCTTACCCTGGTTGGCCCATGTGGGGTGTAAGTGGGAGCTGCACTTCTGTAGCAGCTCAAATGACAGGTCCTCTGCTTGTCTATCTGGAGCTGGGATATACTGCAGTGCCTAATTAAGGAACTTTCAATGTTAATAGGCAAAAAATGAAATGGTTCCTCAGATAAAATCGACTGCATATTTTGCCATGAAAGTGAATCACCCTGCTTCTGCTCCAGAATAAGTGAAAACTGAAATGTATGCAAGTCCAGAAGACAAAGTGAAAGCCAAACAGCAGTTCTCAAATCCGAGGTTACCTCTTGCCATGTCCCCAGGCCATCAGTGCCCAGATTGCCTGGAGTCCCAGGCACACACTTGTGTGTACAGTGACATCTAGTGAGAAAGAAAATAAAAGGGAAAAGCTGTAGGACTTTTTGCCCAGGACTGACAACTAAACAGCTGTAGGTACAGCTCCACAGCAGATGTGCTTGACTTTGACAGTTCCCTGCCACAAATGTATTCTTTTTCAAAGGCACAGAAATTTCTACCTTGCCATGTTAATTTTTAACCTTCTAGTAGCTGGTTGCATGTGTGGGGACTAGCTTCACTGCCTTACCTTACTGTGGTGCAGAAGGCATGTTTTATTCCAGGTGCCATTTGTGGCAGCATTTGTTGGAATTTCTTTTTTCCCCCCAAATTATTTCTAATGATGCTTTGCCCCTGGAAACTGGACAGCTAGACATAAAGAACGAGTTTATGGTTTAAGATAATAAGCAGCTAAAAGGAAGTCACACCAAATCTAGCTTGATAAGGAAAGTCTCTTACTTGTCCTTTAAAAGTTTTGTGCTTTCTAGATACTTTTTAAGCATAACATTTTTAGAGGGCAATTAAAAGACGTGTTTAATGTATAATATATATATATATGAATATATCAAAATATATATCAAATATATATTTTTTCCTCAGTAATGATGGGGATACCTGTGTATTTTGGCATGGATACCTCTCTGTAACTTACCTGTTTAAAGAAATGACACTTCATTTTGGCCTTACCAGATGGTCTTTTTTGGAATTACTTACTTCTACCATGCAAACTTTTAGTATTCCACAAGAAGCTCCTGACTGAACCAGGTCTGGAGCTTGGTGGTGGACGTGACTGAATACTGAACATGGGAATGTGTGGAGGAAAGCAAATATAAAGAAATGGCCCAAAGCACGGGAAATTCAGTCAAGGTATCAGAGTTTTGTTGTTGTTGTTGTTGTTGTTTTGTTTTGTTTTGTTTTGGTTGGTTGGTTTTTTTTTGGTGGTGGTGGTGGTTTTTTAAGTGGAGCCAGCCTGGGTTTTCATGGCAGCGAGACTGAGATCAGATTTTTTTCCCTTTCATTTCAAGATATACATACGGGTGGTTTGCAAGCCTTATTTCTAGAATGTCAAGTCTGTGATATGAAGCTGCCAAGCCTCCACCCCTTGCAAATCTGAGATCTCCTATTGTATTGAATTTGAAAATCATGGCTAATTTTAACTTAGAGTGAAAATTTATTGACTTATATAAACAATGGAAAGTAGAGGCCCCCAGAAGAAAATGCTTGAGAACATGCTTTATTTTAGGTCTAAATGCACTTCCATAAAGTTTAATGTGATCACTTAACTGTTTAAAGGGAAGTACATGGTCAAGTGTTTTTCTGTATCAGAGTCATAAGAGCCTAAAGCAGCATGGTAAGGGCACTTACTGAGCAACGTCATTCATTTTGTCAGCATACTAGGAGTTTATAAACATAGAGAAGATTTTAAAAACTCAGTTTAGATATTCACACACATTTTATTAATTTCTCCTGAGGGCATAACTGAAGAAGGATGTGTTTTTCCTTGTATGCACATGAATTGCTGCTAAAATTCTTGGTTCTACGTAAGTGATTTTATTAAAATCAAGTATAATATAGCTTAAAAAAAAAATGTTTCTTAATTATTAAAGCAATTAGAGGGATCTAAGAAAGAACTTATTCCCAATAAGCTAAGCCTACATATAATGCCTCTCTTTCAGCTTCCTATTTTTGTTGTTTCACATTCTTATAAAACACCTGCTAACCACCCTCTAAGCTCAGGCAAACACAACAGGTTGAAGTGCTATCAGAAACAAACAAACAAACAAACAAAAAAAAACACATATAAACCTATAGACGAGTGATACGTTCCTATGGTCACTGAGCTGGTACAAGTACAGAAAAGGCCTCTCTTACACCCACACAAAATGCCTGGAGAGGGAATGGATCCAGATGAAAGCTAAAACAGTAATACCGACAAAAATATTTTTTAGCCAGGTAGCTGTTTTTGTTGAACAAGTTTGGTGCAAGAGATGGGCAGAAAAGCCATAGTCCAGCTGGAAAATATAATCCAATCTTTTAGAGGCTGTTTGCTCTTCTCTAGGCTAAAAGCATCAGTGGAACCCCACCACAAGGATTTGCTCAAGTTCAGCTCTTCTATGTCCAAAATCTATGGCAGCTGTTTACCTCGTAGATTTAAGAGAAATTGAGCTGGTCATCTCCATCTCCAACAATATTTTCCCATTGGCTTTCTGCTTTTTAGGGGAGCATTTCCTAACTGCCATCCACATTGTAGACTTTGGTCATCAGTTGATTTAGTGGCTCTCTTTAATAAGTGCATCCAACACACCTGCTCTGCTGCAGAAGTACGTTACTTGCCTAGACACAGTGGGGCTTTGGAGTTGTTGCAATTGTGATAAAGCCCCCAGAGGGTCCTATAAAACTAATGGGGTCAAGAGAATGTCACCCTTTGCAGGTACCCCCATTCCCAGTTTTGTCATTTGTTTCTGTTTAAGAGTTATGTTTAGACTGGTAGCAATTGTTGTAGTTCAATCACTGAAATGTACCTGTGATTAATAATTGCTATAATACAAGATGTGTAAAGTTTTACCACTATGTCCTAGAGGGCTTGTAACAAGAATGACCAGTTTAAAGCTGAAGCCAAGAATGTGGTAATGAGTGCATATATTAGAAATGTTAATTAAAACACTCTAAAGGAGAAAAAAGGGAGGGAAAACTCAGTGCCCCATGTTATCATGTGATAACAGTGCCCATACACAGAAGCAGAGAGCCAGGAAAGCAGGAAAAAAAGGAAAAAAAAAAAAAAAGAAAAAAAAAAGAAAAAAAAAAAAAGAAAAAAAAAAAAAGATGTTCTTTTGCTTAGGGTGAAGCTAGAAGATCTGAGCAGGTTTAAAAAACATCTCTTTGCAGCAAGATGAGTTCCCGGTGGGTCACATATGCAGGACTAAGAAACACATCCTGCTATGAGTGCCCCAGGGAAAGGCCCCAGGTGACTAGGAGGGGGCAATTAGTCCCACAAGCTGAGCAGGAGGAACAGCAAAAGAGGATTATTATTATTAAGGACCTAAATAATGTGTTGGGTTCTTCTCTAACTTGATCCTGTTATTGAAAATCCACACTTTCTAAAGGCATAATTTTTTTATGCCTATGACTTTTCTAGTGATAACAGTAACTTGGAGTAATCTGACAAAACCAGGGGACTGTGTGCATTTGAGCCCTGGGGGACCGCATGGTAGGCCCAATACTGTGATGCATTTCTCAAAGCTGTGTTGGAAACACCTCCCTGAGGTGTGCTGGATGGTTTAGGAGCTAGTATGTATGAATCACTGTTAGAGAGGGGATTTTGGATATCTGGCATTCATCAGAAAAGCCCTTTGAATTACAGAGGAAGTGCCCTAAGCCCAGGGAGCCTTAAGAAGTTTGGAAATGCCGCCATCATTTTCTTGCTTCAACATGGCCCTAGAAGGATGCACTGAGAAAAGCAACAAGCTGATTTCAGCCACTACAGAAGGTCAGAATCAATCAGTCATAGAAATTTTTAATAACCTATAGAGGTGCAAAGTGTCTTCCAAGATAGAAGGGCACCTGAACGCTTTCTGTTCCACTGATGAGATCACCTCTGAACCTCAGTTGCCAGAATTCAAAGAATTTGTGGCTTTTCAAAAGTATTTGCTTCTCAGACTGGAGAGTGGAGGTGCTTGGAAAAAAAAACATGTGAAGCTGATGTCTAATTTTAAACAAGTCCTGTTATTTTTATTATTATTTTTTTCTTTATTTTCTATTTTCCTGTATGAGAAAAATGACATCCTTTAACCATACTTAATAGAACTCCTTTCTTCTAATGGGCTCTACTGATATCAGGTTAGTACTGGTGCAGTTTATTCAACTTAATTTAAATCCCATCTCAAACACAGAGAGAGACTTTGAGTCCAGCAGCTATCTACACATCTTGCATGTGTTCCCTCCTCTCATGGTAGGTTCCAATTCTGCAAAGTTCAGACCCATGGCTCAATTTAATGTATGTGCTAATATCCAGTTGCTGTGGATTTCAATATATACTCAAAGTTAACTGTGTAGTTAAATGCTTGGCTGAATCATGACCTGTATAAATTATTCATTTAATTATTCTCTAGTTTGAAGAACTCCAAGTTTTCTGTGATTGCTTTCAGTTGTGTCTGAAAGTAAATGTTGTGAATCCAACCCTTACAGAGAATTGTCTAAGCCAGTTAGTGGCTACTTATCTCCTGCCTCTCCCTGTAATATCTGGATTGGTTTCTGGTAATATCATGCTAAATGAGGGTGAGAATCCTGAAGAATTAAATTAAGGGGAAGTTATAGAAGTTTCCTGGACTGCAGTTTGTTGCCAGATGGTGACTCATGTTGATGAGAAAAAAACAACAACAATAGCAATTATGGGTACATCCCGAGCCAGAAATTAAAATCTATGCAGCCAGGTTTATATTCTCTGATGAGAATGATTTGAATGATTTGAATCAGAAAATGGGCTACTCAAAAAGAAAAGCAGCAAGCATTTCAAAATTCATGTCAGGGTACGTGAAATATGTTTCTCCTGTACCCCAAATAACAAAGTGGGATATAAGACTTTCAGCTCTGGCTATAGGGTTCAGTCCTTTGTTCTCTTCCTCTCACACAGGATTTTGTAAGCCAGTTACTCAGAGAAACCTGAAAGTGTTTCCTAGGAAAAACACTGCTCATATTGTGCATTAGGAGAATAAAACATCTATGGTTTTCAGCTTGTGCTTACTGATTACCTGTTAAGGTTTATGCAAGAGTGGAGTGCCATAACCCAAATCCCACAGATATAAAGACATTTAAAATAGGTTTATGTGAAATTAATTTTAGTTAATTTTTATTCCATGACTTAAAAAACTTTCATTTCCCAGTGAGGCATGTAACAATTCAATTAAGGAACTCCCTAAGCTGGTTAGGAGACATTGGCTAAAGCACAGGTAGGATGTTTTACATCATTTGGTACTTGATTTTATGGTATACTGCTATAAAATGGTGTTTTATAATTTTCAAATATATATATATGTTATTTATAGTATTATTACTAAATGGCGAGCTTCTGCCATCTTTGCACCTCGTCAGTGGGAACAGTGGCTGGTAGGACCATTGCATTTCCTTTTCTGTGGGGTTCCTAATACTTCTTAGGAGTCAGAGGCTGGAAAAATGGATGGTGCAGTGGGGCTGGATTATCATCCTGCTCCCACATGTTCATTCTTGAAAGTGAGGAAATTGTACTACCCTAAAGTTTCATCTTGATTTTTGGCAGAGACCAATGTTGTAGATTATCAGCAGGGATAAAGGTAGAAGGCAAATTGAGGCCTGTAACACAGGGGGATTTTTCCTCTTAATTTCCCAGTCTGACAGCCTTGTTGTAATTGCATGCTGATTTATCTTTGGGGAGGAGAATGGATATGTGCCTTCTATTTTATAATAGCTACTAAACCTTGGCCAAACATCTTAATTAGGCCTTCATTTTGCCTTGAAGTCTTGGGAATGAACTTTACTCTGTCTTCCCCTTAAAAATTGCTTGGTGGTACCAGCGTTTTTTTTCCATTTTTTCACTTTTTTTTTTTTTTTTTTTTTTTTTTCTTCTTTATTTGCTTTTTGTGTATGTGCCTGTGTGTACAGTGATGCACTGTTGGCCAGGTCATGGTCTGGTCTAAGTAAGTCAGTGATGGATTTGGCTCATTGAAGTAAAATTTTGGCCCAGATTTAGAAGGAACAACTTCCTTGAAAAATCAATTCACATCATCCCACTTAAAATACAATTCCACTATTATTGTTTCATCTTTTTTTTCTTCCTTTGGCTCAATTTGTGGATTATTATATTTATTATATGTGAGAAAGTACATATCATGAAGCATTCTGAGGAAGAAGTTAGTGAAGAAGTTTGGAAATGAAAATCTTTCATGGTCTCTTTGCTCTTATGCCTGTAAGGCTGCACTTCTTCAGAGATTCATGCTGGTCAGCTTCTTCCAGAAGGTGATGAAGATACTGAGCATCATTAAGAAGAAAATAAATGGGGAAAATGTAATAAATCCAGTAATGCAAGAGAAATGTTGCTAAGATGAAGAGGGTTTAGCTGACTGGTTTTGCTATCTTTCTTTAAAAAATGGCAAAACTTGCACAACTCTACAAAATAGATGCATATTTTTTCACTTTATTTCTGCTTTCAAATGTTCTGATTGTAATTTGAAATTCTACTCTTTTTGCATCGGAAGAATTGAGTTACAAAATATATATCATGATCTTGTAAAAATTGCTCTCTGGCTTCATGGAAATCTTCATGCCTTTCACTGTGATATCACAGGATTTGCAAAGATTCCATATCACAAAATAGGAAGACTTTGTTAATTAAAAAAGAGGCAATATGTAGCACAGCCAGGTTAAAGCTGAGGATTTTTGTGGTCTGAATTCCAGCTGATAAATTTTTGCACTTTGCATAATGTTGGTGATACAGAGCAACACGTCTGATACAAAATGTCACCTCTTCTCAACCTCTACATGCCAGTAAGTTTAATAAGCATCATCTTTCAAGTTTTAAAAGCCAGCATGTTAATCGTTAAACTTACTGCTTTGACTAAAGTCTTCTAAAGCTTTGCACTGTGATATACTGATTGCAATTTAGCTAATGTGAATATATAAGTGCCCGAGCCTGAATTTCTTCCTGACATAGGCTTTGCTGGCATTGTCATGTATTCTTTGTGTTATATTTTATTTCCCTACATGAAAGGATTTGGGCTAGTCCTATGGTCTTAGTGTTAGTACAGATATGGAAATAGATGGCTCAGCAATTGGGTAGTGTCATGTTGTTCAGTAGTTCTTGAATTCTGATCCTAGCTATGGCATTGACTGCTGGGCAGCTTTGGGCAATTCATTTAAAACTAAATTATGCTCTCCTTAGATGAGTAATCTCATTTAAATATGTAAGTAATATAAGTGCTATTGAAAGAAGTGTTAGCAGGATTTCCCTCTGAAACAGAAAAGTTGTCTTCTTATCTGTAAAATGTAACCAGTAATAGCAGTCAGGAGCCCTCCAAGGACTCAGACTCTCTGGGTAGGTCATTTATTTATGTTGATAATTTTAGTAGAACTCAAATTCAGTTTTAAATTTCAAAATTTTATGTGAACCATGTCTACCTTATTAGTGGCCTTGCTTGCTAGAACTTGTAATTTTGTCATCTGATTATTCCTATCCATAAACATGACATCTAACTGATACTGACCTGCTAAAGAAAATACGGCTTGAGAAATTCTATGTTAAGAATCAATTTGTACTCCCCGTAATAACACAAATATCTGAGGTATTATACTTCAGGTTTTGCAATATTACTTATAAATTCCCTCACAAGTACATGTTTTATATGAAGGAATGGAATTGTGCAGCGCAGTGTTTTGGGATTTGGGATGATGTTGCACCTCATTACTGAAATATATCATAAGCCAGTGTAGCCTCAGAGAGCATCCAGAACAATTCATAGCAAATTATTACCATAGAGCAATTCATAGCAATTACTAGGTCAGGCTTGTGAAGAAAAGTTTCATCTTTCAACTGATCAGTTCTTTGAAAAGATGCTAGCAAAGAGTGGCACAAGTGAAGCTTTTTTGATAGAGTAAGTGGCATTTCCTTTCTGATATATTCCCTGAACTGTGCAGAAGTATTGGCTGTGAAGGAGGGTGTGAAAGCTCTCTTACAAGCCATATAGACCTTGATGTTATGGTTCATCTCCCCCAGGAAGATGTCAGCTGAGAGAAGGAGGTGGGTGCAGGGACTGCACAGGGATAGCAGGAAAATGAAGCTTTTATGAGCTTCACAAAAAGATTGGGAGGCAAGTAGGAAAATCCCTTGGGCATCACTCTAATGGTAATAGAGGGAAGCAGAAGAGAGGTGTAGGGGACAGGAGGGAAATTATTTCAGGAAAAAAGAAAAAATAGGGGGGGGGATATTGGCTGTGGTACAAGTAACCAACATGACCCAGAGGATGAGGCGCTCAGCTAATAATTCCTGGTGCCTTCCTACCAGTGTATTTCCATTGGCAGTTTTGGGTGTTGCATGTGAGCCAAATTCCACTGTGACAAATTTATACTCTTGGAACTGCTCTGACTTCAACAAATAATGTACCTGTCTCTGCTGGTATGCTGTAAGGGCTGTCAGCAGGTATGGTGTTGCTTTTCCACTTATCTGGCTGAACTTCAGCTCATGTGGAGGAAAGATATTAAGTCTTTCCTGTTCTCTCCACATTTGATTTGCCATATGGGAAACAGAAAATCAAGTGCAGATGGTGGCTCATTAAGGGAGTTACATAAATCCATTATTAGTATTTCTTTAAGGTTGTTTCATGTTTTAATCATTTGGTCTTCAGCATATCTCTGTCCTTATGGTGTGCAAGAGTTGTTGACATTTCTCTGTCTGTCGTGGCCCCATGGACGAAATTTTCCCGTCTTTGGTGACATGCAGACAGTTTCAGCTTATCCCCCAGGCCTCTACAAAGAGCATATGAAATGGGAACAATCCATGTATGTATTTGAACAAACACACACACACATGCACAGAGCATCAAATTCTGGCCAGTTCTGTGGTGGTTTGTGCCAGCACACAGGACTGCCTGGCAGAAGGAACTGCTGCAACAGAAACTGGCTGTGACTTCTCAGGCTGGTACTGTCAGGGCAGGGTCATGGCCAGAGCACCAGGTAATTGTGCTGGTTCACTGTGTTACCTCAAGAACTTCAACAAACTGTCAGCTGTCTGCAAACAGGAGTGGAAGGTAAAACCAGCACTGCCTGCCCTCACTGTGGGGTAACTGCACCTGGTAGGCAAATAGCTAAACCCCAACACTGTGTCTCACTCAAGTAATTTGGAGTTGGCAGTGTAGTCATAATGTGCATCATTAAATTGTATTTGCTTATTAACATGGAAGAATAAGCAGTAGCAGTTATTTGAGAACCTCAAAAGATGTGTTTCACAAGAAGAGGATGACACAGTAAAATTTCTGAGTTCTTGCCATAGCTTCCAGCAGCTCCAGGACTTGAAGGTGTCTTTACCATTTGCTATAGAAGTCTGGCATGTCAGTCTCCTTACTAAATGCACCCAGAACCTGTATACATATCATCAATACATCATAAAGGGAAGATAGAGCTACAGATTTCATAATCCTTTTGCTATTTATCTAATGTGTATTACCAATAGCACAAACAGGAACACTAATATGAACAAAATCCTCTGAGCCACTTCAGTGCTTCTCACTGTTGTGCAGGGAGAGCTTTGTTTCTTAAAAGAAGGTGGTATAGGAAGGTGTCTTTCGTAAAATGTGCAGCTAAGAGTGTTGAGTAATGCACCTATTCAAAGAAAATGGTTAGTAAATGTCTGATCATGGATAATAATAAGAGGATTGCTTTTTTTTTTTTTTTTTTTTTTTCTTTTACCAAGTTGTTCCAACAAACATCCACCTCTGTCTTTTCAAAACCACCTGAATTTATTTTGATTTGGCAGAATGATTCCATTTGAAGTTAGAGCTCTTGGTATTTTTGGAAGAGGCTAAAAAGCATGTGGGCACTAGGGGTCCAAAGAATATACACCGCATGGATTCCCAGATTGCTTTTGATATGGTTCTTCACAAAGGTTTTTAAGAGAAATGAAACATGAAAGGGATGCTGCTGGCATGGATATATAATTGGCTGAAAGAGAAGAAACAGCAAATGGCTGTAAATAGGTGTTCTCTGAGAGAAAGTCCGTAGCGGGGTTGTGCAGGGGTCTGTGCTAGAGGAATGAGATGACAAGTTTGGTGATGATATAAAGTTATTCAAGTTGGTAAGGAAGAGGAAGGACTGGGTAGAACTGGAGGAGCTTCTTACAGCAGCACGTGCAGCAAACTAGCAGACAAAACTCAGTGCCAATAAATGTGAAATGGTGCATACAGGGAAACACTGTCCTACTTTCCCATACAAAATGATGGGCTCTGAGCTGAACATTACTTCTCTGGAGCAAGCCCCCAGGGTTGTGATAGCTATTTCATTGCCTGGCTGCCTTGGGAAAAGCAAATCAAATGAAAGGAGCAGAGCACAAAACCAAACCTATCAGTTTGCCATCAGTTTAGCTACATCTGAAATACAGCCTGTGTGTCTGGGACTCTGAGCTCAACAAGAATATAGCAGAACAAACAAGATTAGAGGAAGGCAGGATAGAAGATGAAAGTTTTGGAGTGGTTTTAATGTAAGGAAAGACTGAATAAGCCAGGACTCCTCAGCTTGGAAATCAGGCTTTTAGGAGGGGGTAGTAGTCTGGGGAACTCCTTGCCAGAGTTTACTGTAAATTCAAAAACTTTACATAAATTCAGATTAAAAAGTATTTGTAAAACAGATCCTTTGTGTATTCCCACACTGAAAAATCACAACAGTCTCAGAAAATCACCCGGCCTGAAAACTGTAGTAGAAAACAGAAATACAGTTTCATGTTTTTACACAACACAAAATTTTTTCTTGTTACAATAAAACTGGGAAAAATTGCCATGAGGCAAACAGTTTTTTCTCCTTCCTGAAGTGTTTGCTTTTCTTTTGGTTTTGCTTACAGTATTTTAAAAGTTATAGATAAATAGAATTGGTTTTGTTTTGGGATACACTTTTCATTTTGATAATGGGCAGAGCTGATTTCTTTTCCCCGTCAAAAGCTAGATGTTGCCCAGGAGTGGAAAAGCATGAGGAGATCATTAAAAGCAAGGAAAATAGACTTGTAACCCCACAGGACCTTCTGAAAGTGCACTTGGGTAGCAGGGTATCTTTGTGTTTGAGTGATGGAAATGGATGCGAGGAACTCCCTGAGGTGCCTGTGACCTGCTGGTTTGGGACCTGCTTGAAGAAGGAACCTGTTCTCTGTCCATCTCATCCATCCTCTAGCAGACACATGGCCTCTCAAGGCTAATTGTGACTTTGTGCCGGGATGTCCAGATTTTGTCCTCCCTTGGGGTAGGGTCTCATGCATGGGCAGCCCTGAGACTGCACAGGCTCTTGTGGTGGAGGGTGGTCAGGTCTCTCTGCTAGACCTGTGTGCACGTTTGGAAAACCCTAAGTTAAGGGAGTTTAATAACTGATTAGGCCAACCCATATTTTAGGGATGTGGGGCACCCCCAGCCTGAATTTAAGAGGCAAAAGTAGGAAGTGGGATGCCTGGTCTAGCTACCAGCAGCACTGCAGCTCCCTTGTCGGATTTCTGTGCCTCAGTTTCAGCAGCATGACAACTAACTGCCTTTCTTCAGCCTTGTTGTTTTAGCCTGTGATGTGTTTAGGGTAAAGCGTGGGGCTAGGGATGTCCTTGTGCAGAAAGCTGCACTCCTGGCTGGGAACTTGGGGCATAACAGTGAGCATAATGTTATGTAAATATTGAAGTCAGGAAAAGGTCTTCATTGCACTCATGCATCTACCCTGGAGGCTTTCTCTTTGGCCTAGATTTGATGAAAGCATTATCATCTGTGTTGCACAGACCTCCAGAGCTTTACAGTAGCTATGTCTAGGGGGGAAATAAATTTAAAAAATAGTAATAATAAAAAATCCTGACGCTGCAGTACTAATAGCGGCAAAACTGTTGGTGGTGTCAGTGGGAATTGTTCCACGTGTCTGTGGTGCAGACCAAATACAAGTTGCCTGACATTAGTGGTGGCTGTAGAATACCAGCAAGCTACCTGTAAATCATGCCTGGCATTCAGACCCATGCCTCCTGGCCCAAAAGACTGCACTGTTCACCACCAAGGGAAATACCTGCCTTCTGAAGTTACAAAAATGCGGTAATTTAGAAGGGAAACTGAGCTCACAAAAGCTGAGGCTAATGCCTAGGCGGGACTGTCATTCACGGGGCAGGGCTCCCACACAAAGGCCTGCCAAAAAAGGTGTCCTTGTGCTGCAGCACATTGCCTCGTGCTGCATCCCCCAGCCCCTGGCTCACCATGGAGAAGATCCTTTGTGCTGCAGAGAGGTTCAGAAGGAGGATTTGCTGAACAACAGTAAAATATATCAAGGACATCTCAGCTGTAATTAAAACATTTGTTCATTTTTCTCCCAGTACAGGCCATATTAGTAGCCAAAAGGCATATTCTGCTAATAAAAAATATTTAAACAGTGATTGGGCTTAAATCCAAATCTATGAATCAGCTTGGGCTGATTTTCTTCCCGTGACAAAAAAATAAGAGACATTGTGGCTGAGGCTAAAGGAAGGGTGATTTTGCTGTTCAGGATTGCAGGAGGACTGGAGCAGGCTTTTTCCTTGACCCCAAAATGCAACCTTGGTGTGTGAATATCTTTCTCGCCACATGCAGAGGCGTAGAGGAGGTTCCCTACCTGGGCTAGGCTCTCACTATGGGCCATGACTGAGCGAAAGGGTTGACACTTTTGTGTGTGTCCGACATGAGGCTGCCATCACGTGAATCCCCAAATCAGTTTCCACATCTTTTTCAAGCACCAACTGTGGCTTTTTGGGTCAGTGTAGGGATGACCAGGTGAAATCCTCGACTTCAGTAATGAAGATGAACATAAAAAAAGCTTGAGACAACCCTCTTGGTCTTTGAGCCTAGGACTCTAGCAATAATTTGTTTTCCTATGGAGATGGTGGTTTGCTGTGGGAGAGACTGTGGCTTTTGGTGAACAGCAGGTTCTCCTTCTACCTTTTCTAAATTGCCCTTAATTACCAAACTCCCTAAGTAGCCAGCAACAGTGAGATCCCCAGGAGTTCCAAATAGCTGCCATGCATCTTTCTCTCACACTTGCAGGGATTTAGGATGTCTGCCAAAGGCACACAACAATAAAGAAGCTTAAATGTACTAAATAAAATGAAATGCCATCAAATCTCACAATGGCCTCTCCTCTAGTCCTGTTGCTTTGCAGGGTTTTTCTCCCTGCCCTAGCTCACTCTGCCTTCATCCCTTTTTTCTTTCATTTGGAATTGTTGGTTCTTTGCTTTCTCTCATTTTTCTCCTTCTTTTGGGAGGAGAAATAGGCAAACTGAGGGAGCCCAACCAGCTATCTACATGGTGTCCTTTGATGTTGCTATGTCTTGTCATACATACCCATATAGCCCTTTGCATTCCCTCACTCGTTGCTTCATCTCTTCCTCTCCTCAGATCTACATCCCCCATGCTTCATTTCTGCATATATTGTATATTTTCTTCCATATTTCATCTTGCAGATATTTTCCTCTGTTTAGAGCTCCTAAAACCGATGTCAACTGCATGCAGGGTACACGAGAGAGTGGTTGATAGTTTTGCACATGCATTTCTTCCAGTTGTCTGCTGCAAACCCCCAGGTGTGTGCATGCATATGTGAGTTGAGCTGCAAGTGACTGGCCTTGCCTCCCTGGCCTCCTGGTGCTGCAGGTGCTCCCAGCCATGCTCTGCTGTGTGCAATTACCCTGATTACATGGGCAGTTGTGGTAATTGTGCAGTGCACAGATGACTCATTAGTTCTGCAATTATGCATTTTCCTGAAGAGTTACTGCGGATGGTGGCCTGATAATAGCTTGGCAGGCTGAAGTCTGACCTTTGCTTGTTTATCATCTCGGTATGAATAGCTTAAAAAAAGGGAGGCAAAGTAGTTCTTTTCAGCACTGAAAATGAAGCGTTTTTGCTCAGGCTGAAACTCAGGCCAACAACAGTTGTCACAGCTAGCCTGCAGAGCAGCTTCACACGAGGCTGCAGATAAGGGAGCTGGATGCATCCCCTGTTGGGAGAGGTATGTGGGCCTTGCTCATCGCACTTGAGTTGTCCCACTGAAGTCAGTGGAGTTATTTCTGTTGGTAAAGATCAACAGCGCTTGTTCTTGTGGGGGACTTTAACTTCCCAGACATATGCTGGAAACACAACACAGACCAGAGAAAGCAGTCCAGGAGGTTTCTGGAGAGCGTGGAAGATAACTTCCTGACCCAGCTGGTTGGTGAGCCTACCAGGGGAGGTGCCCCGCTAGACCTTCTGTTCACTAACAGAGAAGGACTGGTGGGAGATGTGGTGGTCGGGGGCTGTCTTGGGCAGAGTGACCACAAAATGGTAGAGTTCTCGATACTTGGCGAAGTCAGGAAGGGGACCAGTAAGACCTCTGTCTTGGACTTCCGGAGGGCTGACTTTGAGCTGTTCAGGACACTGGTTGGCAGAGTCCCTTGGGAGGTGGTTCTGAAGGACAGAGGAGCCCAGGAAGGCTGGGCACTCTTCAAGAAAGAAATCTTAATGGCTCAGGAGCAGTCTGTCCCCACGTGCCCAAAGACAAGCCGGCGCAGAAGAAGACCGGCCTGGCTGAATAGAGAGTTGTGGCTCGAGCTTAGGAGAAAAAAGAGGGTTTATAATCTTTGGAAAAGAGGGCGGGCCAGTCAAGGGGACTACAAGGATGTTGCGAGGCGGTGCAGGGACAAAATTAGAAAGGCCAAAGCTCATCTGGAGCTCAATCTGGCTACTGCTGTTAAAGACAACAGAAAATGTTTTTATAAATACATCAATACCAAAAGGAGGACTAAGGAGAATCTCCACCCTTTACTGGATGCGGGGGGAAACTTAGTTACCAGAGATGAGGATAAAGCTGAGGTGCTTAACGCCTTCTTTGCCTCAGTCTTTAGCAGCAAAACCAGTTGCTCTCTGGATGCCCAGTACCCTGAGCTGGTGGAAGGGGATGGGGAGCAGAATGTGGCCCCCACAATCCACGAGGAAATGGTTGACGACCTGCTACAGCATTTGGATGTATGCAAGTCAATGTGGCCGGATGGGATCCACCTGAGGGTACTGAGAGAACTGGCGGAAGAGCTGGCCAAGCCGCTTTCCATCATTTATCGGCAGTCCTGGCTATCGGGGGAGGTCCCACTTGACTGGCAGATAGCAAACATGATGCCCATCTACAAGAAGGGCCAGAGGATAGACCCGGGGAACTACAGGCCTGTTAGTTTAACATCAGTGCCAGGGAAGCTCATGGAGCAGATTATCCTGGGCGTCATCATGCAGCAGTTGCAGGGCAAGCAGGCGATCAGGCCTAGTCAGCATGGTTTTATGAAGGGTAGGTCCTGCTTGACGAACCTGATCTCCTTCTATGACAAGGTGACACGCTTAGTCGATGAGGGAAAGGCTGTGGATGTGGTCTACCTTGACTTCAGTAAGGCATTTGACACCGTTCCCCACAGCATTCTCCTCAGGAAACTGGCTGCTCATGGCTTGGACTGGTGCAAGCTTCATTGGGTTAAGATCTGGCTGGATGGCTGGGCCCAAAGAGTCTTAGTGAATGGAGTCAAATCCAGTTGGAGGCAGGTCACTAGTGGAGTCCCCCAGGGCTCAGTACTGGGGCCAGTCCTCTTTAACATCTTCATCGATGATCCGGATGAGGGGATCGAGTGCACCCTCAGTAAGTTTGCAGACGACACCAAGTTAGGTGTGTGTGTCGACCTGCTCGAGGGTAGGAAGGCTCTGCAGGAAGATCTGGATAGGCTGGACCGATGGGCCGAGGCCAACGGTATGAAGTTCAACAAGGCCAAGTGCCGGGTTCTGCACCTGGGCACAACAACCCCAAGCAGAGCTACAGGCTGGGAGATGTGTGGTTAGAAAGCTGCCTGTCAGAGAAGGACCTGGGAGTTTTGGTTGACAGTCGGCTGAATATGAGCCAGCAGTGTGCTCAGGCGACCAAGAAGGCCAACAGCATCCTGGCTTGCATAAGAAACAGCGTGGCCAGCAGGTCCAGGGATGTGATTGTCCCCCTGTACTCGGCTCTAGTGAGGCCGCACCTCGAGTACTGCGTTCAGTTCTGGGCCCCTCACTACAAGAAGGACATGGAGGTGCTTGAGCGAGTCCAGAGAAGGGCTACGAAGCAGGTGAAGGGTCTGGAGAACAAGTCTTATGAGGAGTGGCTGAGGGAGCTGGGACTATTTAGCCTGGAGAAGAGGAGGCTCAGGGGCGACCTTATGGCACTCTACAGGTACCTCAAAGGAGTCTGTAACGAGGTAGCGGTTGGTCTGTTCTCCCATGTGCCTGGTGACAGGACGAGGGGGAATGGGCTAAAGTTGCACCAGGGGAGGTTTAGGTTGGATCTTAGGAAGAACTTCTTTACTGAAAGGGTTGTTAGTCACTGGAATAGGCTGCCCAGGGAAGTGGTTGAGTCCCCATCCCTGGAGGTCTTTAAAAGACATTTAGATGTAGAGCTTAGGGATATGGTTTAGTGGAAGATTTGTTAGTGTTAGGTCAGAGGTTGGACTCGGTGATCTTGGAGGTCTCTTCCAACCTAGACTATTCTGTGATTCTGTGATTCTGTGAAGTACCTTACTGAATGGTGAAACCTAAGGGGTAGTGACAGATTTTCTTCCAGAAACGGTAGTCTTTCTTATGCTACAGCTGTTGCTGGGTATGAAATCACTCTTCTACCATCCTTACAGGAGAGGATATGGAAAGTGCCCATATTTACCTTCCCAGTTGTTGCATTGCATTTGCTGTATGGGAGAAACAGAATAAATAAATAAATAAATAAATAAATGAATGAATAAATAAATAAAAGCTCACCTCACCACAAAGAATTTCAGAGCCTGTCATTCAGATTTCCCCAATTGCTTGCCTGAGTGCATCTCCCAGCTCCCGTATGAGAGCAGGAGGGGACAGAGTAGTCAGGCTACACTCGCTTTGAAGTAAAGAACTGCCCTGCACAAAGATGCTCCTTGATCAAAATGATACAGTGATAAGATAGGAGATGCTGAAGTCTGGAGAGATGGTACAGACACCTGCACCCAGATGGGAGCAGAGCTAAGTGTCCCAGTTGATGCAAGGGTTTGTTGCTCATCTGATAAGCAGGGAAAATGGAAAAAAAAAAAAAAAAATCATGCACCTGTTTTCAGGCAAAATTGAGCTGTAATATTATTAAGAAACTTAATTCAGTCTTTTCCAGAGTGGGATTTCAGACTGCAGTTAGGACAGACAGAGGAGCTCTAGTGAGGAAGTGAAAAATCAGCACTGGGTTTGTAAATTGTGTCTGATTGAAGGAAAAAAGAAAAAAATGTTTAAATTTTCAAAACCTCTCTTTACCCTCAGCTGAAATGGAGTGGTGAGAACATGATAAAGGCTTATGCAAACAAGTTTCCATTTTACATGAATGGTCAGGAGTGTGAGAAGATTACTGCTTTATCCTAGCTAGGTTTTTTTTCAGAATACTGTGCTCAGTATTTGAAAGTTTGATAATTTCTGGCCTGAGTTTTTTAGAGGCATTTGGAAGGTATGTCTAGTTATTTTGAGTGTATGCAGTGATTTGGGTGTAGGTTTCAGGTTGTCTTTTGTGATGGAGGTCAATATCTTAATGGCACAAACCAACAATAAAATTAAATATATATATATATGTTTTTCTTCCCTGTTTTAAAAAGAAATAAAGAGGTATACTTAGGGAAACCAAACAGTATTGTATTTCTTTTCATGCATGCATATTTATTCCTTTGTACATAAAATAAGGTTTACTAGTTTACTAAGATATTCCATACCACAGCATGAAAAATAAGGTATTTGGATATTAACAGAATCCCCTGCAATTCTTACTATGGAACAACATTTCATTAACTTGAAATATTTCAGAGTAGACTGAATTTCATCTCCTACTGGAAATGCTTCTAAGGTTTTCTGACCAGCTTTTATTAACTTACATCCATTAAAAATGATCATGCTGCACTTTTCCATGTTATAAAGCTTGCAACTGGCATCAATGCCCTGTCATTCCAGAATACAACTATATGAAGGCAATGGATGGAAAATAGAAACTTGGAGATAATTTACAAGGAGAAAGAGTTTGGCAAACCAAACCTAGATTTATTTTTTATTTTTTTATTTTTTATTATTATTTTTGGGGGGGGGCCGGGGGGAGGGCAGAGGGGTGGTTGTTTTATTATTATTTCTTTGTATCCTGAGAAACCTGGACCAGGGCCTCCAGCAGAGCCCTCTTGTGGATGCTGCTCTACCCAGGCCATGGTGAACTTCCAGCATAAGTCTGGTTAGAAAGATGACTGGTGACTGGTGATCCATTGACTCTGTTTTCCATATCTGGTCATCTGGCTTTTGCTTCCAGTTTGGGTTCTGTCTTTGGACAAGGAAAAATTATTTTTAGCAAATTCTCCCTGTCCTTTGGGAAAATTATCATAACTCCTCCATGTCCAACTGGAACGATTTTTTAATGCTTCTAGGGTTTCTATATTAGAATTTCTACACAACAAGTTAATCTACTTTTATGAACAATATACAGTTCCCTACATACAAAAGTGAGCAATCAGGAGCTTTTCCCAAAGGTCTTCTGTTGCTTCTCTTATTACTTCTTGTCTTCATGTATCTTCCCTGTCTTCCTAGCCCTTTCTCCATGAGGCTGACTCTGTGTCTCAGTTAGTCTTAGCCAGAAGTATCAGCTCTTCCCTTAGTCTCTTCTTCAAAGAGAGAGACACAGAGAGACACACACCACCTCTGCTGAATGTCCTAACTCCCGGGCACCTGGCTGCCTTACTGGCACCTCTTTGGGAAAAGTCTGCCTGGGTAAGCCAGCAGTGACAGCACCTAAAACTAACGAGCAATCTGTTCACTTCCTAAAAAGCTTTCTCTGTTTTGAGCTCTTGTGCCCCAGCCTACATTCCCTCTCTGTTCTAATTCTTCTGCTGAAAGCATGGCAAGATACTTTGTAAAATGAAAAGTTTTTGCCTGCATCTGGAGTTAGCCTGTCTGTGAATCACTAGGTACTAAGACATTTTCACGGTAGACATATCTTCCTCCCAATCTTTATCCCCATGGGTATGTGCTAATCATTTGGTTGTTGAAGCTCTGGCTTTTTGGTTCCCCCAGTATCAACTGACAAAAGATACACATTAGCATTATCCCAGATTGTGTCTGTCACCCAAGGTCACGCAAGATAAGCCACCAGCTGTCCACTCCACCAAGGCATGGTACATTGGACATTAATTAAACTGCATTCAATACAGTTCAGATTGATTCAGGATGCCAAGATGCCTCGGCTGAGTCGTGCAAAATGTATTAGCTCAAATCACTCTGCCAGGACAAAATGCATTACAGCAGCATCCAAATATTTTCAGAATCCGAAACATGAGGTTTAATAAATTAGAGGATAACCAGATAATTGATTTCTGACATATTAGAGAAAGGATCCAAGTGCCTAAAGGGGCAGTTATTTGACCAAGGGAATGCTTATTTCTTCATGGATGTAAAACCGGGTTCCTAACAGCCAAAATCTGAGTATCCCTGGATCTCGAGAAGTCAAGTAGTAATCTAGTATTGTGCAAAATAATTTTCATTTCAGTTAACTGAACACAAAAGCAATTTGCTATTTGCTGTCCCCTTTATTTTTATTTTTATTTTTATTTTTATTTTATTTATTTATTTTTAATTCTTGTGGGAGAATAAAATTATTTTTCTCCCTCTAAATGAACAGCAGGCACAGTAAGGGAAAAAAAATACTGTTTTCGCCAGGAAATGTCATCTTTGCTGTGGAAATGCTTAAGTTTCTCCATGAAACTGGAATTTCCTTTCAGAAGTAATTTATCAAAGAAAAAAGACAGTTCTGTCCAGTGGCTGAAATTATACCACCTTCCATGTTAAAAGCTTTTTGGCACTACATCTTCACCACAGAAAGCTGAACAGTGCCCTGAGGAAACCTAACAGTTGTTCCTGACATGAAAACAACTTCCCAGTTCAAGGAGGTTTTGATTGCCTGTTCACATCAATCTATGTCATGAAGTCTTCAGGGATCTGATTTTTATTGAAGCATAAAAGAAAGGCAAATGCTGAACAGGTATAGGTGCTCTTCTCATCCCATAGGCTAACAAATGACTTATTGATGAGGACGTGCTGGGATCTATCATGGGGCTGCAGACAAGGAGGATGTACTCTGAAGTACTCTTCATCTACCAATTATTAACACCATTACAGCTGGCTCTAAAGGCTCCAAGAGATAGGTCAAGCCATAGTAGGAGATTACATAAAAACGGTCCTAGAAACCTAGCAGACTAACAAGGCAGACAAAAAACAGGAGGAGGAAAGTATTCCTGTTATCAGTGTGTAGCTGGAAGGGGAGCACCAAAAGCTTCACAGATTTGTCCTGGAGCAGCAAGAGCTGCTCCAAGAGCTGGCCGCAGGACCTGGATTACCAAACGGCTGCCTGTCTCTGAGGTTGGGTTCCTTGTACTTGACTCTGGATTTTCTAGTACTGTCAGTTCATCTTTCTCAATAATTTTCCTGGACAGCTAAAACATGTTTTGTAATTTCTTTTTATGCAAGTAATTAACACAGCAAGTACCCCTGCTGCTATGCTGTCAGTCCTAGTTCCCTTGACCTTTTTTGTGTCCTTCAGAGGAAAAACCTGCAGCTGAAGGAATGAAAGTTTGGGATGTTTCCACACTAAAAAGCTTTCCAGAGACCAAGAGCTCATATGATAACAGGATAATCTGCACATCCTGATGGCTTTACTCCCTGCCCCTCTCCCTGGCCTGTCCAGATGTCCCTCCTTGCTGCTATAAATGAAGGTTATTACTCCCACCCTGACATTAGCTATTGATTGAAGTGTGGTTTTTCAAGCTGGAGGGAGGAGGAAATAGCAGAGAGCAATAAAGCCATAGTTCATGGTGTTAAAGCAGTGTAACATCTCACTAAGAACCAGGTGTAAGCTGAATGGACTGAATAATAGGCCCTAGTTAGCACTTTGTGAGTCCTCTGCATAATAAAGTTAAGACAGGAGGCTGGCAGTCAGCATTGCACATTCATTTAGCACAGCCAGCTCAGAAAATCTAGGATGGGAGCATCAATAATTTGTCCAGAGTTAAGTCCACAAACCCTTCAGTCCAAACTCAGCTTTCAACCTTCCAGAATTTTTCAAATCAGTAAGATTTTCCTATGAACTAATTGCCCTGTAGGAGAAATAAATAAATAAATAAATAAATAAATATCTGGAATTTTTCTCCAAACTAATCTCATCTCCACATTTCAAATTACAGAGTTATTACATGAAAAAGTAGCATTTTGTGGTTCTTTGGCACCTTCACTCTTCAGAAAGGAAGATCAATGGGAACTTCAGCAGTCACATACAAATAGATGTGTGTAATCATACAGTAACTCTGACTTTTTTTCCACCCTAAACCACAACAGTATTAGCACTTTTCACCACTTCAGACTAAATTTCAAGTGTAGAAGCTGCCGTGGAAAGACTGAGATCCTGTTTACACGAAGGCAGTGAACTTTGCAATAATTTTATCACACTAATATCCTGGGAACAGGGGCATATCTGCTGCACTAGTATAGATATTTGGGCACAAATTTCCCTATTGGAAGTCTTCATCCTCAGTTTTCAGAAGGGACCAGTCCTCTGGGGATGTCAGTGATGCAGGGAGCCCCACAGCGGCAGTGAGAGTGGTGGGGTCCCACCGAGGAGCCCCCAACCCCTCCAGAGCTGAGCAGTGGGCATTAGGGGACCCTTGCTCCACCAAGCCCATGAGGTGTCATGCTTGTAAAGCAGCCAAGATGTATTCCAATTTAGCATTGAAGTCCTTAATTTTTTTTATGAACATAAAGCTTGAAGGACGGAAGTTTTAAACTAGCCAAGGTCTCAGCTATTTTACCATTATAAGCATAAAGTCTTCATGACTTAAATCAGTCCTACCACTGAGGATAGATCCTAAAGTCCAGACTGCTCACAAGAGCCCACTATTATTTCAGTGATTTTTGTCTTCATGCCTTCTTTCTCATCAGTTTGTGCTCTATAATTTCCTGTGAAAATCTGCTTCTGTATGAGAACAAACTTAATTCTGACCCACGCTCACAGAGTCTGCAGTTTTACTGCTGGGATCTGGTATCTGTGCTTGCTCAAATGAAGTATGAATTTGCTGATATTCTGGGAATATTGCATAGATAGGAATTTTAATAGGGGTTTTGGTGAGAGCTGGAGTTATTCTTCCTGGGTGCGACAAAGATGGCAAAGAGTCTCTGAGTGCCTGCCTAGACAATTACATAAGTGTTGTTGCTATTTCTTGTTTTAATGATAGTATAGACGTATTTTTTCCATCTAATCTTTAAATTCAAGTAAGGAAAAAGAGAAACTAGCATCTCCTCTGTTATACATCTGTACCATTAGAGATGAATCAGGTTCCTTGGGAGCTCTGCAAGTCCCAAGTGGCGTATGTTAGCTGTGCCCTTGTGTTAAGTTTACTCATCTGTAAAACATGACACAGCTGTTTATTCACTCTGATAATAAAGACAGAGAGTCTTAAGTCTCAGCCTGGTGCTTTCACTATCCAGTTCTGCCTGTGTTATCTACAGGGAGTCTCATTTCAGAGCAAGAAATCCCCTGCATGATGGTGATGAGTTTTAAAGTGTCAAGTGATCATTTCCAAATTACCACAAAAGGAGCATCCTGGGCCAGGGACTAAGTTTTTTAATTTTTATTTTTACTTAGTGCTGCATGTAGCACAGATCTGCCCAGAAAGCAGAGTGAGAAACAGGCAATTATCAGCAGACATCGGGTAGCTCTTCCTGGGTCAGAAGTACAGGAAAGGAAGGGTCATAGTTAGTTCATATTTCTTTTGTCCTGGAACTAAGCAGGCACATTTATTCTCCTGCAATTGGTGCTTCCGGACTGTGGGATTTGCAGCCAATGGCATGATGTCACCCAGGCACTAATTCAGTCATCCTTTGGGCAAATGCTGTCTTACCAAGTGATGCGAAGCTGATGAACCAGCCCTGCACAATGCTGATACACGTGTCTGAGTAGCCAGCTGGTATTAGTTGCAAGTACTGTGTCAGATGCTAGCCAAAACATCCCTCTCCTTTTTGAATTGCAGGCTCTGTTTTGTCTTTTGGCTGCCTGCAGTTAAAAGACAAAACTATACCATATTTCCATACCACTATTCCATATTTCACACTAAAGAAATAAAATCAGAAGAAGCAAAGAATAAAAATAAAAGGGGGGTGTACATCTGTTATACAACTGGGATAGGCATCCGTCTTAACTTTGTTCTGAACTTCGTACCATTGGCACAAGATATGATGTACACCTACTGTGCCGAAACTGCATCAAATGGGAAGCATGACTGTTTCCCTTCTTCAACCACCCCTTTATAGATAGCAATTTCCAAGCGCTGCAGCTGTTGGTAATGAAATCTGATCATCCAACAGTAACCTCATCACCTCGTTACGTGTTTTTTACAGCCTGACTAGTCCTTGTCCCTTGAAAAGCACCTACTTCCACAGTCCGTACATGTGTATGTACATCACAGTCATCACCCAAGACATTCAGGTCAGTGTTGTACAACCTCACACATATTTGTAGCTTACAACATATTGTAGCAATTCTCCCAGCCCTTGGTTCTCTATCCAACAATGTGTGTACGTATTCCCCTGTACTCACTTGCCAAACCAGCCAGGACCACATTTGTGCCTCTTCACAACCCCTTTCCTGAGTGTTTATAACTTCTGCATGCACTTAGTCACCCACCCAGTGCACAAATTACCTTGTGCAGCAATTTCCGTTAAATGCATCTTGGAGCAGAACTCTATTTAATTAACAAAGGTAGATGGTCATTAATTTTTACTTCTGAGTACAACTCTGCCTCATACAATTGGCACCTCTTCTTCTAGAATCATTGCTTACTTTTTTTTTTTCCTGAAAATGCTGGCCAACGCAAAATGAAATTTCCTTCTCTGCTTAAAATGTGCTTTATCATGGGGTACCAGAGTACCAAGGGAACTTTGTTCCAGGGACCTGTGTTGTTTTATTTCCTTGCTGTATGGGGATAGCATCTAGCAGACTTCCTCATGGGTATGTCTCTGGGCAATGGCACTTGACTGACAGTTTTGTTTGCTGTTTTATTTATTTATTTATTTATTTATATTTTTTAAAAAGACATTTTAAAGTACATCCCTGATTTTCATGAACCTCATCACCAGGATGACACCCAGGAACATATTTCAGCTGAAGTGTTCAGGGATGCCATGAGATTTACACCATTATTTCCAACTTGGTGCAAATTGAGTGCCTTACTCCATACTCTCTTTTTAAAATGAATCCTTGCTTCTTGTATTAAAGTCCAGGGCAGGATAAAGGCATAAGTACCCTCTGGGTTGGAAAGAGGGTGTGTGAATCTGGCTTCCAGTCATGTTATTTTATGAGCCTGGACTAAGTAAACATCATTTAGCTGAAAAACCTCTTCCCCAAGAGCAGGAATTGCCAAAATATTAAGATTCTGCCTATATCTTCAAGAGTTGACAGTGACCTTTCTGAAGGATAAGAACTGACTTCAAGAGTATTTGTGCTAGTGTTTGCCCAAAGAAACAGTTCAAAAATATATTAGTTCAATAGCTAGAATAAATTTTCTGGTAGCAGGTTCTAACTGTAGAAAATTAAAAAATGCAATGTGGTATTTACTCCTCCCCTCAAAATGTTTGGAGGGATTAAAGAGTAAGCTTTGTATGATCCTGTTGTTTTCTCTTACAAGCAGAGTGAATGAAGACAGAGCTTGCATGCGCAAAAGGAGATCTGTGGGTTGCAGAACTTAGACCATGGCCCTGAACAGCAGAAGCCATTTTGGCAAATAAACTATTTTAGCAGTTTAAATTGTATTTTTTATGAAGAGCTACTCACACACAGACAGTGTTTAGAAGTCTGTTTTTTGTTATTGTTTTTGTTAACATGACCCACTATAGCTTGTTACACAACCTCACGCAGAGTAGACTATTCTTCCAGTCTCATTTACTAGCCCCAAACTAGGAGATGGTTTAAGAGAGGGTAGGAGATGGTTTTGTCAGGACAACTAGAACCATGCTTCTGCACAGACATCACTCATCCCCTCTCTACCATGCATATGATTGCATATTTGTGCCATCAGAGATCTGTGATGTATGCGTGACCATGGAAATGTCCCTCATACATGTAAACCAAGGCTTAAGAGTTACAAAACTAATCCTGGTGTTTTTCAGAAAACATTGGCAGCTTAATTCAAGTTGGACATGAATGTTTTTTACTTTCTCTTAAAGCTCATCCTTCTCTAGAGTCTCTTATGAAAAATAATTTGTCTGATTTCTCTTCACTGACTTCAGCAGAGTTTTTCTGGTGTGCATGAGCTCCACCCCTGTAAGTTGGAGGAACCTCAAAAACAGTAATAGATTTGTTACTCTCACAAGGTTTGGAAGAGCTGCCATAGTGGTTCAGTCTTACAAGAAGTTTTTCCTTCAATGATAGCTAACAAATACAGAGTGAATCTTCTGTTGTAGATCCTGGTGGGATTTTTCAGTCAGAATGTTAGGGGATTGCTGAGACAGAGGTTGCATCTTAGAAGTCAAAAGGAGTGTCATTTTCTGTGAATTTTCCATCTGAATTCTTTTGGAAAAGTGCTTACAGAGCTTTCGAGGGTCACATAGGAAAGTGCTGGCACAGAAGTTGGACATTTTTCTCTCTGATTGCAGACATAGTCAGTAGCCCTTGAGTGCTACCTTTCCTTTTGATTTCAAAGTGTGTATCTTATAGATGCTCTACTGGAAAAGGTTGCTTTTACTGTATTTTGATTTTACAGTATTGAAAAATATGCCATTGCCTGCTATGGTGCTAAACATGCCTGCCATCTTCTAAGTTTCCATTGGTTTAAGTGCAGTAAACCAAGGGTAGAGCAGCAGGTGCAGAACAAGAGCAGTGATGAAAAGGTTAATAAAAATATTTTGAAACCTTAAAAATTCTAAGAAATCTTACTGCTTAGTTTAAAATTTAAGTAAGTGTTTTAAAGCGAGCACTGTAACTGGTAGAAGCAAAATAAAAATAAAAAATAAAATAAAATAAAATAAAGAAACAGTAAGATTAGCTATTGAAAAAAAAAATCATTAGAATACAAGGTTAGGTGTATAAAAGAAATGATGTGTTAGGCCTTGGAGTTAAACAGTTCATTTCCTGATTCATTAAAACCTTCCTTCCTCCAGAATAGCCGGCAATTGCAAAAGTTCTGCCCTAGAGGGATATTGAAGTAATAAAGGAAAAAGGATCCAGAGGCAAATGAAGAAAAGAGTTACAAGAAAGTCCTCCAAAGTTACTTTGCTTGATTGCACATTCAAAAAGGAGGTTGATTACTTTGCATTCACAACTCTGCATACACATGCAGAACATGTTGTATCAGACAATATTCAGGGCAGTGCAGAGTGTAGAAAGTAATCTGACTAAATTTTAATAGCCTCAAAATTTTTTTCTTGGGCCCCAGAACAGATATAAAGGAAAGTATCATGAAGGATACTCTGTTGAAAGGATCAGAAAGGAGGGGCATCATACTGCTGTTTGCTAGTTCTATACAACTGAGGAGAAATATCTAGTTTTAAAACATTTATTGCTCTTATGCATCCATTTTTATATGTAAATTGACTTCAGAGCAGTTAGCAAATTAGATTAGCATTGTTATTCTGCTTGTGCCTATTGGAAATTTTGAGGAGTAATACATGTAGGGCTAAGTAATGCAGCTAAGGCAGATCCAAGAGTACAAGGGACTACAATACACATGGGGATAACAGTAAATTGAATTATACTTTACATCACTTAACCATCATTAAGATGTCTAATTTTAAATAAAAATTAGGTTCTTCATCACCAGAAGCAGCATTGTTTGCTAAGGATTATTCTGTGTAAATGGAAAGGGGTGATCCATGCTTTTTCCATGTACTGAGTCTAGATTGTTAGAGAGTTTTAGGCAGCTGAAGTTAAAATAAAACTATTTAATGATTATTGCCTAAAAGCAGATAAAATTTTGGCCTGGGTCCTTTCATGGTATTAGAAGTTAACTTCTGGGCTTGTGTATCCCTCTTGGCCAACGTGGACCAATAATGTTAACATTTAGTCTTTGTTTTCTCTGTTTTCTGTTCAACTTAAACTCTTAACTTCTGTAAATGTTCATAAGATCCATCCACAAAATGATGAAAACCACGGGTGAGATCTGTGACATATATATACTTTTGCAGGGGCCAGACCTTGCTGCCTTCAGTGGCCTTTGGCTCAGGCTTATGAACATTTGTGGAAAACATACTGGACTAGTCACCCAGCTCCAAGAAGAGAATGTTAAACAGATTACTCTGATTTTTTCAAGGTTCCTGGCTTCTCCAGTGCATCAGAAAACAAACCTTGAGGCCTCTTGTGTGAACAATCATTGTGTGTATGGAATGCAAAACATTTCTAACTTGTACAAGAAAACTCAGTTGCATATACTGTACAAACACACACACACAAACACCATGTGGAAATAATAAATGTGTTTATGATGGAGTTCTTTACTTACTTTATTATTTTAGGATTTTGTTCGGATTTGAAACAATTTTTAAGAGCATTAGCTTCAGTCTTTCACTACTAACACACTCCTAATACTGGCCTTACCTAATAAGGCAGCTGTATTCCTCCATTTTAAGGTATATCCAATTATTTTTTAAGCATACCAGCTGCTCATACAAAAATATGCAAGATTTAGAAACCTGAACAGCTAGCTGAGGTCTTGAAAATCCTTTGGTTCTTTTAAACGTAGACTGTTGTATTCAAATTTTGATTCAGATACATTCACATACTTGAATTTATAAGTAGTGAAGTTGTCTGGCTTGTAAACTTCTTACTCATACAGGTAGAAATTATACTTCCAGTTTTGAACTGTAGGTTCAAATTCAGTGTAGCTCCAAAGGCACATTTGTAATACATTGGCTGTGTCTCAGCTCCTCCACACCAGGGAAATACAAGGGTGTGCAAGATCCTGCAGCTGAACTGGAGGTGGATTGCCCATGTCCACAGTGGCTCTTTCTAGTGTTGGGTATTTCTTTCTACCTGAAAAAGTAGTTTTCCATGTTTTCCCCATTTAAACCTAAGGAATGACTAAACCTGGCTAATACAGATAAAAATTATTTTCCAGAAAAATTGCATCACATTTCTTTCAATTGGATTTTAAAATTTATTTGTAAAATGCCTACATCATGAACGTAGTGTTTCACTTCTGATTAACTGCAACATTGAATTTGCTCTGAAATTAACTTTTTTCTTTCCATTCTCTTTCATTTCCTCAAATTAAGAAAAAAAATGTCTGTACTCCTACTTCAGGTCAACTCAAAACAGTTCACAAGTTGTGAGTGAATGAAAAGAATCAGTTACTCACCCGGTAACGATAATTGCCTATTCTGTAAAATACTTCAATAATGTTATTAGTGTGGAGGCCTTTACAAAGTGTTAGTGATTCTATGATGAAAGAACTGCCAAGTTTTTCCAGCTAATGGAGACTTTTCACTAGTGCAAATGAGGACAATATGGACTTTTAGATATAAAATAGTCCTTGGTCTCTGCACAAGTATAGTAACGTCCTGCTGCTGCCTGCCCATACTCACCTGCGTGAGGGGGTATGGGAAAAGCAGAGACCTCACCCTGGTTTTCCCAGTGAAATGTATGTGGAACAGATAGGACAGTGGAACCACAGGCTGTTCAGAAAGTAATCTGAATGATGCATAGGAGGTATAAATCAGATGCCTATATTTTATAAAGTGGATATACAGTTCCCCCACATAATCCACTTCCTGCAAGTGGGAAGCCTTGGAGAGCCTTGAAGACAAAGGGTGCTAAGTACTCCTAACTGGGCACTACTTTCCATCTGCACACTAAGCACCCACTAAAGAAACTCCATACAAGGACTGGGGAGAATGACATAGTCCATTTTTAGGATGGGTTTATTTTTATCCTTTTTTTTTTGGAAGAGTTTATCATCCCTTTTTTTGTATCTCCCTCCAATGAAAGTTTGGAATGACTGAAATAGCACAGTGTGATGGAGCATTTTTTTCCCCAGGAGACTGATTTTGTTTTATTATTATTGTTGAAGAGAGCAGGAATTTATTAAGCCTAGAAAAGTAGAGGAATTGGAACCTTTCTGCCAAGGTAGATGAATTCCCAAGCTTCTCCAGCCACTCCTGAGAAGCTCTTTTACTGACTTTCCTGTGCAGGGGAGAGGCACTATTTTGTCCATATTATTGGCTGACAAATTAAACAACCAAATTCAGAAAGGGGGAGGAGAGGGGAAATTTGCTCAAAAATGTATTTAAAGACGTGAGCTTTCCTGTAGAGGAGTTTGTTTGGTGAGTAGTGGATCTCTTGCTGCAGACTCCAATTTAAACTGGCTGACCCAGAAAGAAGAAAGTGCCTGGGAAAGAAGCAAAAGCAAATAAATAAAAAGTAAAAAACAAATTAAAAATAGGATTTGCCTTTCCCAGTTTTCAAAATAGTGTGGGTATGATGGGACTTTTCTGCCCTACCTCTTAGAGAGACAACAGCTTTATGTTTGTGCGTACCATGCAGCAAAGGGCACAACAGGAGCCTACTACACAGCGGCATGTGCATTACTCCTCCTCCCTGGCTGATGCATACTAATGATATAAAAATTAATTAATGCAGGCAGTTGATGTCTACCACTGGTTCAGAGAATGGAAATGTCTGAGGGTTTCTGGTCTCACAGCTACAGCTCTACCTCCACTTCCACTTCTTGCTCTCCAGATTCCCATTTCCTCTACATTTACACTCCTCCCTTTTCTTTTCCTTCCTTGCCATTTCCCTGTCCATCCATCTCTCATCCCTCAGGTTCTTTTGTTTGTCTCCCGCAATTCCTGTCGAAACAACTTGTAGCCATAGTGTTGGTGATGATGGGTATGAGGAAGGCAGAGCAAGATAGGCTGTAACTGATTAAATATCTCTCCCCTTTGTAGCACACAGGAATGGAGAACTTGCTTGGCTCTTAAAATGGTATGGTCTTGACCTTAAAACAAAGCAGAAATTTCTTCTAGATTTGAAATACCTCAGATATAAATAATTTCCTCTTTACTTACTATCTGGATCTTCTGTTTTGTCAAAAACACTTAAAAGACTACTCGTTCATGCTTGAATGTTAAAGTTCTGTTTATATCAGAACAAACAGACCATGGCAAAGCCTGTGCTGCATTCAGGAGGCTGGCAGGCATCAGCATACCTGCTCTGGCTTTAAATTGCCTTGCCAGGGTGTGGTGACAGGGGAGTTGAGATCTGGGGAGCTGCTCACTGGGAGCTGCAGAGCTTTTTGCCTAAATACCACTCACCCATGCATACAGATCCACACTGACACGGTCACCTCTGAGCAAGCTGGATCAGGGATGTCTGTCTGATATGCAGTCATGCCTTTGAGTTGCAGAGATCTGCAGTTCACAGAGTCGCCATCTGAATAGAAAGGCTGATTAGTGCCCTGCCAATTGGGCACTAATTTCAGTTTCTGCAATGAAAAATGAATTACTGAGGCAGTGATAAATATGGGGGTATGGGAATAACAGCAACAGGAGCAAAGTAGCAGTTCTGTGTTTGTCTGGAAATGTAGCTTTCAAGCTTTTATTTATTTATTTTTATTATTTTTATTGTTACTAAAAGTATATAGAAATTAGGAACGCAGCTATTTTATTCTAAGTTGTTGAACTTGCACAGGTTTGCTTGTCTGCATGAGAATGAGGGGTCATGAACAGGGGATGGTTGTGATCCTGACCAGCTTTTCAGTGATTTCAGGAGATGCTGCAAGGCCAGCAGTAATGTTGATCCCTACAGCAGAGGGAACCAGGGCAGAAGAGCAGCACCCAGACTTGCCTTCCTTCTCTGGGTTCCTGTTACATTGGCCTTGCTGGGTGCCAGCTCTCTAGAGGACTGACCTGTGAGATGTTCTTTCTAGTCCTCACAGTGACTGCAGGGGGATGGAGGGACTAGCGGGAAGCATCACTATAGGCTTTCACTGCCCTGCTCTTTATTAGGAAGCTTTGGTTCTCTGCCCAGTGGATATAACTGTTTCATATAAAAACTATTAGGGAAACAAAAGGGAGCTGATATCAATTATTGCTTGAGGTTTCAGCAGCCCTTCACTTCCCTACAACTGAGCAGTGGCTAATGTGTAGATGTTTGGAAGCTAGGCAACCTTCAACCAGAATAAGACATGAGCCCTTTCCAATATGTGAATGTGAAGGGAGGGGAGAGTGTAAAAATATCCCGCCTTGTGGTTGAGATGGGAAATAAAGCTGCAACATCTGCTTTGCTCCACATTTTTTTCCTATACTGTCCAGCCTTTTTACCTTCCAAAAGAGATATAAGATTAAAGGGAGGAGATAACAATCCACATTCTCACTCTTTTGTTAATACAAATGCTTGAAAATGACCAAAGAGCATATACAAGTCAAATTAACTGGAAGACAAAAAAGACTGGACAAGCATTTGCAGTGAGATTCATACCCCCATTGAACGCTGCTTTTCCAGGGAGGCACTGATATCTCCCATGCAGAAACCACAGCCCAGGAACAGCTTCTTTTTGAAGGGTGATGCAATGAGGGAGAAGGTTTTCCATCCAGGGGCAAGGATGTGTGTACAAGGATCTGTGCTTCAGCTGATTTCCAGCCTTGGATGGGATGGCAAAGTAGGGATGAAAGTTGTCATGGAAACTGCTAACTGTTTGCATGGGGTGTTAATTTTTTACCTGTGGAAAAATAATTCAAGCAATATTGTTGTTTATTGCATGGGAGGAGTCTTGTCAAGGTGCTGTTGTAATTCTTAATTCATTTTTAGAAGGAGCATGCTTTCAGATAGGTATCTCTGAAAAAGAGATGGGACCAAAGTGGAGTTTTTTATCTTCCAGGCTCCCAGAATGAAGGGTGGATTTGTTTTGGCATGTCTGCCAAAATTTGAGCTTGTTTAGAACCCACAATGGGCTTATTCAAATAATAATAATAATAAAATATCCAGGGGCTTCTTTTTGCTTGCTTTTTGGATGCAGTCCAAAATGGCAGAGCTTTTGCAAGACCAGACTGCCTCCAAATGAATTTAGGAGATTTCCACTGTTGGGGCTGAATGGTGACTCTGTTGTTTGTGGGATGCTTATGCTGACAGACCCAAACCTGAGCCTGGGTCTAACCTCAGACCTGAACCTCTCTGTTTTGACCTAATCCTGTTCCAGACAGAAAGTGGTATATTATGGTTTTGAGCCATTTTAACCTTTTAAAATCCAGCTTCATTTTCAATGCAATGATGCCACAGGTCTTCATTTAGTGAAGGTGTTTAGAAGCATGCCTTAGCTGCGTAAATTCAGCAAAGACTTTCAAGTGTATCTGTACCTCCAGGTTTTGGCACTTGTGCTTTCTGATCTGCATACATGCTGAAATACCTCTGAAAAGGATTAATGTACGAGGATGACAGCAAGGTAAAAAATGATACCTAGTGTTTTTCCTCAGCTAGAGGTAATAAAGTAGTCCACAGGACCTTTGTTGTGATTTCACAGTAAACGCCATAAATTAATTTTGGTTTTCATGTGGGTGTGCTTCTTTCTGTGCCCTCCACCCTCTCCCCGATTCCTCTTCCTTCCAATCTTGCTAAAGGTGGTATTGAGATGAGCATTTCTGTGGTGGCTGTTCGGACTTGCCCAAAACGTGTGTGATGGTGCACGACTACCCTCACAGCCACCGGGGCATCAGTCCCCCCACAAAACTCGGAGCTCAGGTCTGTGCCCTCACCCCATCCTTCTCCTGCACCTTGCCAGGTCACCCATCCTTGCAGTCTGGGCAGAGAGGCTTGGCAGCCTGCCCTGCGGCCTTGCTGAGGAGGATAGTGAGCCAGAGCCCGGATCTCTTCTGCTGCAATATAAGCATCAACATGACTGGTGGCTGTCAGCGTAAGCATCCTTAGCCCCCAGTGTGAATATATGCATGTCTACCTCAGAAGTACATTAATACTTCCTCATGCCTACCATCTTTTTTTCTTTCTCACATACAGCACCTAGCACAAAGTAGACAAAAATTTCAGATTATTGAAGAGCAAATGTAATTATAATACATGGACAAAACTACTTTCTGATGGCAGTTAACTAGGCAGTTTATTGCCCATGAGCATGTTCCGTAACAGGCTAGACATCTGGATAAATAATGCATTTTTAAAGTTGCTGTTATTTGTATTACATGTTCTCTAAACTTCTAACAGAGACCCTATAATTTCAGGAATTAGTCTAGGCATGTAATAAAAGCTAGTCCTTCCGTGGTTGATTTATGGAAGAAAAAAACACCCTCATTGGCAGTCTTTGGGTGAAGAGATTTGGATATCTACACAAAGTTATTCACTTTGTGTTGCTTTCATTAATAGTTTGTGTGTGGTATTTTGTTACACATAACATTTCTTTTTCATGATTTGGGAGTACATTACATCAGAATGGTTTTGCTGGTAAAATCAGACATATCTGTGGTATTTGGAATTATTCTAGACATAGTTAAGTCTTGTTGCAGTTGTACTTGCTGCAGTGCACAGCTGGGACTGCTACATGCCACAGAGGGCAAACAAGAATGGCTTTTCCTTAAAATGAGTATGGAAAGAATCCCATAGGAAATATTTTTGTTTGTTTGTTTTGGTTTTGAAATCTGTGTGTGGCATAGGAAAAGAATGGGTGGAAGAATGATAACAAGAGAGAGCATGTCTGTGAGAGAGATAAGATTGAAAAGGGCTGGTTAAGCAAAAGTGCTCAAAGTTGAGTCCACATTTGCAAAATTGCAGAATTTTACAGCATTTAGAAAAGCCAGTCTCAGTCGTGTAGCTGGGTACTGAGGTCCTGGAAAACCAAACCCTCAAAATCAGTAAAATGAAAACATAAATTCAGTGGTTTTTGTTTGTTTGTTTGTTTGTTTGTTTGTTTGTTTTTTGTTTGATTGTTTTTTTTTTTTTTCTTTCTTTCTTTTTAATCTTATGATAAGTATTCTTCTTTCTCTGTGTTAAAAGTTATGAAAACAAATGCTTGATGGGCACTGATTTTGGGGGTTTGCTCTGACTCTGCTTTTCCAGAGATTTATACACAAGTCCCATCTTGTGCTTTCCCTCCAAAATATCGCTCTGGCTCTGACAGCAAAGCGGCCCAAGTGTTCTGCCTGCAAAAAGCCTCCTTGCCATTAACAACCTGGAGAAAAACAGAATGGATGATGGTTCCTGGCTGAATGACCAGCTGGCTTTTGAAGCACAATATGCACACGCATATGTGTGTGTGTTTATGTATATGTGTATTAAATATATATACATGTGTATATACTTTGTGTATGAATAGACATCCACCCTTCAGCTCTGCTTTCTATGATTAACCTCTATTAGCATTGCAATCACTAATACTTGGTCAATGTCCCCCTTTGATCTAACCTACCTGTCACTCAATAGTGTTTTAAACTCCAGATTTCCTCTCTGTTTTTGACATTTGTCATTGTCTTCCTTCTGAATGCCTGCCTTGCTGTTCTCAAAAGCTGGCCAGAAAGCATGAGGAGGGAAGATTAGAGTATCAAGTACCACGCTTGAGGCCCAGAGGCAGCTGCCATGTCCTAAAAGGTCTCTTTATTCTTTGCAGGCAAAGCTTTGCAATTGCCTAAATAGCAAATATTCACTTCCCTCCCTTTTATCCTTCATGGAAAAAAATCCCCTGGAATAACAATAAGTTCTTCCCTCTTTCCAGCCTAGCCCAGTGTACATTAATACACCTTGTAATTGCTTGTCTCTATTGATTTTAGTCCTTTGCCCTTTTTTTCTCCTTCTTTTTGTATTTCAGCTTCGTCATTGATTCTATTCACTCTGTTCCCAGTGCTGAAATCTAAGTCCCAAATGCAAGCAGAAAATGCTCAGCCATTCATGACAAATTGAATGGCTCAATTTAAGGGGAAGATAGCACCTCATCTACTATTACTATTCACTACAATAATCTCCATCACTTTTTCACTGGAGAAAGCAGTTTGTCCTGGGTTCAAGTACAGACTATGCCAATGATCTGCAGCTTAAAAGGACTAGAAAGAGCATTGCATATGACAGAAAGTCACCTTTCTGCCTTTGAAGGTTTTTATGTATTCACATCAACACAATGGTCAACACTACTAAGAGCCCAGGAATGCCATTCTCTTCACCTCTGCCCTGGCAGGATCCCAACCTGCTTGCAGAAACACGCCAAAAAAATAAGCCAAGAAGGCTAAAATAGGGCCAGATCCTCAGCTGGTAGAAACATGTTGTCAGTGTAAATGCTTCTACCGTAGGACTGAGGAAGATTCAGGAAAAAAAGCAATCTTCAGCATTTTAGCAAATGCTCCACCAAGGACAGCCTCATCAGATGTGTGTACATGTCCCGTGACCACCCAGTCACTGGCTGACACAAAGTCACACACAACATAGGACCCATTGGTGGCACAAAGACTAGTCCCAACCTTTCCTGGGTCAATCAAAACTCCTATTGCCAGAAAGTGAAGTTTGCAGCTGAACAAGGTCATTCACAGGAAAGAGTCATTGCTCTTGAATATATATTGGTTTTGGAACTTTTCATAAGAGAGCTGAAAATCTCAAAAGATTTTCTCTGAAAACAGAAAAAAAATCCATTTGTTGGTAAATTCTGTTCATAAGGGTCTGATTTTGGCATCTCTGTGCTGAAAATGTTCTACTTCTGGTGAAATTTAACTAAAAATTATCAGTCAATTAAAACATTTTTCCATTTTTTTTTCTTGTTAACAGAAATTAAAGCATTCATTTCCTTCCCCCCTCCACCCCCCCTGCCACGTTTATATTGTTGCATAATTAAATAGTTACTAAAACAGGATTTTTGTTTTGTTTTCTTTTTCCCTGTTAACTTCATTAGCCACAGAACAGTGGATTGTAAATCCCCATTTCCCTGCATTTTGCCAGCAGTGGAACTATGTTGCTCAGGGTGGAGATAAAATTATATTGGTTACAACAGCAGTGAAGCACACTGATTTCCTGAACTATTCAGGTTTGGTGAGCTTTCACTTCCCTGACACCAGGAAGGTTTGTGGTGGTATTATTCCCATCCCATTTAAGAAGGTTATGTATTGGTGGGGTAAATTCCAGCCTTTCTCCAGAACCAGCTGCGTGCAGCTGTCCAGCTCCCAGATGTTTTGTTCTACCCCCAAAAATGAGGAAGAATAGAAATGCATGCCTGATTTTGTACCTGTTTTACAGGTGATAGTGTTTCTCCGGGTTTTGATAGATCCTGGCTAGCCAGCAGACTTTTTGGGGGGCTGTTATTTCCTTGTTTTTCCCAGAAGAAGAGCAGATTACTAGAAGCCATGTCTGCCTGCTAATTACCAGATTATAGCTCCCACTCAAATTATGGATACTGCAAAATGTGATGAAGCAACCAAGTCACGGTGCAGAAATAAATGCTAACACGGACCAGAACTGACTTGTGGGCAGTCCCCACTACAGCCCAGCTCCCAGCAGCTGGGGGTCTTACTGCAGAGCTTGAGGTGTCCAAGTCCAGATGGCCCTGAGCTGAACGGGGGTGGTTGGAGAGCATCTGCTGTGGGCCATTGTGCTCTGAGGTTCTGCAGCAGAGACTTATTTCATGAAGTTTTTATTGTTGATAGTAATACTAGATATATTGCTCTCCAGGCTTCACAAAGGACCAGTTGTGGTTCTTGCCTTTCTTTTAAAAAGGCTTTGAACTGCAGTGAATCATTTAATGCAGTGTTTTAACTCCATGCTACATCTGATCAGAGAATCCTGGTGAAGACTGACTATCAAACAGCCAGTAAAAGGAGTAAAGTGGTAGTTTAAGTTCTGTTTAACCCAGAGATTTCTTGGAGGTCTTGGCTTCAACTGAGTTAAACACAGCACAGAAATAGTATCTGTCAAGTTACCTTACCATCTCCAGCCAAAACCAAGAAGAAATGTTATATTTATATATATATAGGAAATATTACTTTGCTGAGAAAAACAAAACAAAACAAAACAAAACAAAACAAAACATATATTAATTAAACTTTTCAAAGATTGAGGAATATGGCTTTTGGATTATGACCAATTCTTTTTTTTCTCTAGACCAATCTTATCCTCTACATCTCAACAGCATTATTTCCTGTTCTGTGTAAGTCAGAGTGCCATCTGAAATGTCAGTAATGGGAGCAAGAGGTGCATTGATCTGTGTAGATCTCACCATGGGAAGCCGTAATTTTGTAATTAAAAATTGGATCTTTATGCCAGTATAATGTACTATTCAATAATACTGTTTTCTTGTTATTGTTTCTTGTTTTCAAGCTTGTGGGGTAGATGGTCATATTTTACAGCATTTTTCTACCATTGTGAGGGCTGGAAATGTGTTTATTTTTTGCAATCATAGCTACGATTCTCACATAATGATTTATTAGTCATAAGTTATATTGCCCTATGTATATTAGCAGATAACAAGAGGTTTAAAATTTTAACTTTTGCTTAATACAAAACTACCACTTTTTCTTGAAACTTCAATTCCCCCTCCTTGGTTCAGAACTAAGATTAAATTATTGTAGCCCCCCTGAAGACAGTTAACTTGCTATTCCTATCAAAAGAAACCCTGAGACTGCAAGCCGAAACATTAATACTGAATTACAGAAGATGTTCCTCAGCACTAAGCCCTGGTTTGCATTGTGGCTTTGTGAGAAGGGGGAGGAAAATGGCTGGCTTTTGAAGGAGATGACTAAATTTCTTTTGTTCTGTTTTTAAGAGTGCAGAACTTGGTCTAAAGGCCGTCCTCAGGCATTACAGACTTGACCAATGAAACACTGCTTCAAAGGGTGTAGAAGATAAAATTATATTTTATATAATTATATGTTTATTTTTACATTGCTTCAGCTCCCTGTGCACTGAGTTATGCGGGAATGGTTTGCTAAAACTCACTGTATGTCATCTTTAAATTAAAAATAAATACTAGGGATGGATTATTGGGTAAACTAATTGAGGAATTTTCTTTTGGGCAATTCCTAGGTATACCATGCTTTCTCTTTAGCTCTTTTTGAACTTCAGACAGAGAATTGTAGATTCTTGAATATGGAGCCTGGAATGACCCTCTTCTAACCTGTAGTGCTGGTCTCAAGCCCCCCAAAAAACATTTAATACAGCTCCTGCACTGAGACCACTAACATGTGGTGGACATGATGCCTATCTTTTAGGAAGACAGCCAGCTAGATGGATGGAATCCAAGTGAGGGAAATTCTGCAGAATCCCTGATAATCTTTTCTAATTTGGTCATATATGGGGCTGTTGATATCCAGCTAAATTGACCAGTCTAGCATTAAGATGCTTTATCTTTGTACCTAAACAAAGTTGTTGACATTACAGTGCTGCTAAGCTACAAAGACACCCTTCAACGGAGAAGAAAATTGTTCTATCTGAAAGTTTTCTCTAGCCTGAATAATGAAAGGCAATCCAAACATAAAGATATGAAGAATAGAAGAATTTCTGTGATTTATAATGAAACTCTTCTTGCAACCCCACTGTTGAAGATAGAGGATTCTCTATATGTCATAATCAGTTTTATCTCATAACATCAGATTGTTTTTCTTATTAAATTTCATGTATTGCCCTCAGAAGTGGATTAAACATGGATTGAAAAAGCTGCTTTGATTATTTTAGTTTCAGAAAATTCTGGTATTTCTCATCTGCAAAAGCTTTCCTGTTAGTGTTGCCATCCTCTTCATCACAGTGGTTTCGTCTACTAACTGCTAATATGTATCCTTCATTAGACCTCAAGGAGCTGCAGAAGGCTGCTTTAGCACACTGTGCCTTTTGTAAGCCAAAAGCTGGGGTCTCAGCTGGTGTGTACTGAATTAGAAACAATTAGAAATGCTTTAATTGAAGTCAACAGAGCTACCTAAACTCACCACGTTTGAAAACACAGCATAGACTGAGCAGCACTTGCAATTAACAGGGCTTAACTGCTGATTATGACTCATGTGCAGACTGAGAAAATAGGGAATTTTTAAACAATATTCCTTTTTGTGTTGCAACCAGGTCAAATGCTGTCCTGCTTTTATGATCCTACAGGGAGATGGAGTTTAGTAACATACAAAAGCCTAGAAAAAGAGTTACTATTGAGGTCACATTTTCATACCTGCATTATTGAACTATACCTTTGAAAGACAAAAGAGCAGGCAATGCCCTAACATGCAGTGGTTGCTTAATGATTGTGTTGTCAGTCTGGAGAGGGCGGAGTGGTAGGTTGCTTAACAGCTCTACATTTTCCCATGGTATAATACTGGTGATATGGTTAGCTATAATTAAAGGGTTATATAAATGAGCCATTGGGAAACAAATTAATTTATTTCCTTGGTGGGGCTAGTTATGTAATTTGGGGCTTACACATTGCTCTGCTTTCCCTTTGAAGCACTCAGCCCCCCCCCCCCCCAGCCTGTTCCTCCTCTCCCAATTGTTTTAAAATAATTTCAAAACATGTCAAAGGAATGCAGATGTTAAATGTGCTGCAGCTTGAACTTCCTTGAAGCAGCAATGCCTTAATGAGAAAAAGCTGGAGAGCAGAGTGAGACCTGGCTTGTAAAACAGCTTTATGGTATGTTTAATACTTTATCAGGAAGGGCCTCCAAACAGACCAAGCCGAGCGGCACATGATGTGGGGGGCTGTCGGTGCCAGTGGGCCACTTCTTGAACACAGCACAGACCTGCTGGCCTGCCCCCTTGAAGGCAGAGGAGGATCTGTCCGATCTCATTTGGGGCAGCTTTATTGATTTTGGTGGTGCTCAGCCTTTCTGTATTTACTCAGGATCTGGCCCAGTGCTGGGGATAGCAAAAGGAAGGTTAGGCTGGTCTCTACCCCAGTCAGAGAAATTGCTATTTACCTAGGAGATAATAAGATGCTATTAAAAGGCCAGCTTTAAAAGCAAAGCATAACACTAGTTTTTTTCTCTCATAAACTCTTATGCCTGTGCTTCTTTTATGAGCTTGTAACTAACATCATTAAACTACATCCCATTCTCTGAGCAAATCTTTATTTAATTATGTCTTCTTTTTTTTTTTTTTTTTTTTTTTTTTTTTGTTTGTTTGTTTTTTCTTCCCTAGATATGTAAAGCCTGGAGCATTAGAAATTTGAAAACAAATTCCTGAAGTTTAATTTTGCATATAAAGCTGTAGTACAGAAAACGAAAATTTCCATGAATGCTATTTGTACTAAAGGCTATATGAGTTTCCTGTAATAGACACCATTTTGGCTTCACAAGAAAATAAAAGAGGAAAAAGTATCATTAAAATGTCTTAACATAAAGACCATGGCTACACTTCAGACAACTCTTCCAGGCCCCAGCTGTGAGAGTCAAACAAGCTTCCCCAAGCGAAGGGAAATGTACTTCTTTTATATTTCTAGTGCTGAATGAAAATACACAAAGCATTAGATTAGCTGTGCTCTCCTGCCTCTCCTCCTCTGACATACATGCCTCATGGCAAAAGGTCTCAGCCCTAACCTCTAGGACTTGTGGCTGTTGTGGACCATACTGATGGAGGGGAAAGGCACCACTGGTTTTGTTTTAAAAGATTTTAAGACTTTTAGTCTCAGGATAAATCCAAGTCCCAGCTGACTACAATAATTTCCTTTCAAGCTTTTGCTTAATATAGTGCAGTAACTTCACAGCATGTGCCTTAGGAATGAACACCTACCAAAACTGCTGATTGTGTTTATCTTAACACTACAGGGAAGCCACTGATCAAAGCAACGCATATTTTAGTCAAAACTCTTCCCAAAGTGGCAGCTTCCACTGCCAGCACACTGCCAGTGTGCCTCCGCTAAGGCAGCCCAAAGAACAAAGAAAAACTTTTCGCCAGTCCTTCCAATTTGCAACAGTCTGGGGGCAAATTTGAAGCCATCCAACAGAGCCTCGCATCACTGAGGTATGTACCAAGTTGAAGTCTAGGGCAAGGTTTGACTAGGGCCCAGAGTGTGTTTATCTCTCCCTTACAGATTTTGGAGAGGGAATCTGGATGCTTGCTCATAAGTTGTCTGTTATTTTAGCATTTTGAAGATGAATGGCTTTGATTTTCAAATCCTAATCACTGAAGAGAAGAAGAGGAAATTATTTTGAATTAATTAATAGGACTGTGTTGGGCTCGGCTCTTCTTGGGGGTTTGGTTAGTTGTTGGGGTAGCTTCCTACTGTTGGCAGTCAGCACTGGATTAGGCACTGTGTGTGAAGAATAAGAGGTATGAAAGTTCAGTTCCTGATTCTTCTATCATTTTGTAGTACAGTCAGGCTCACAGCTCTGGTGTCTAAGTTTGCCTGTGCCCACAAGTCACGTTGGCCAGCTCTTCTCAGGAAAGAAGACTTTTTCCTAGTTCATCCGAGTCCTCTCCTCAAGCTGAGTCTATGTGGCCCTCTTTCCTTGCTTGGGTTTCCAAAAGGGAATATGTAGAAAATAGGCAATGTCAGTAGTGGAGCAAGCTGAATGACAAATTTTAAGGCATTTGAGGTGATCAGACTGGGACTTGTGAGTTCAGTAATAGTGGTTTCCTATAAAACTTGCAAGTAAATTTATACAAATTGCTTAAAATTTCTGTCCTTGATTCTCAAAATTACCTAAACATCTGCATCAATCCATTTCTCCTCAAGAAACAACTTTAATGATAGTTAACTTCAATCATGCACTTGTGTACAAATATGCTAACAGCTCTCAAGCACGTACTTGAGCGTTTTGCTGACTAATGTTCTTCTGAATTGCAATTGCAGTGTTTTCTATTTCCAGGGATGCTGCACTTTCCCTGGAGGAGGAGAGCATGTTAATGTGGCTGAGTAGCATCTACAGGACTGCTTATGTTCATTAAACCCTGTTTGGTACTTTCAAGAAACAGACCTTCTCTTGGGGTCCAATGGCACCTTTTTTTTCCCTTTCTTGAAGAAAACAGAAAATAATTTTTAAATAAGCCAGTGAGTTGGTTTTTTTGGTTTGTTTGTTTGTTTGTTTTAATTCCTATATATATATTTGAAACAAACAAACAAACAAAACAATTAAAAAAAAAAAAAAAACATGATTTGGCAACACTGTGTATCTCTAATTGAAAAAAAAATGAAATATTTTTTAAATTACTGCTGCAAGGGAAAAAAAATCTCAAAGTGCTAAATATGTTTTTTATTTACATTTTGAAACTTAAAATGACTTTAACATTTTTATTGAAGAATCTGGAAAATAAAACTCTTCTTTGTCTTAGACCTCATGGATCACATTTCAGCATAGACTAAATTTTGCTGCTGACTTTTGGACCCCTGAAGATGCTGCTGTGCTTGGACTCCATATGATTCTCCTCTTACAAGAAGAGTAGCATTGTAAGCCATAAGTATGATGTGTTTTTCTATTCGCTATTGAGAATCTACTTGCAAAGGAAGAGCCAAAAATATTTTGAGCAAGTTTCTATTAGTTTACACAGATGATTAATACATGAAGCACTGTTTCTTTGTTGAAATAGTATCCACTATCCATCACAACAGCCCGCCTAAGCTGTAGGGTAAATCACCCTCTTGGCAGCCATGTTGCTAAAACTGAGCCTCACACTGAGGTGAGAAAATAAACCAAAGACCCTTTGAGGAAATTTTTGAAGACTCTAAACTTCATATCTTTATTATTTCTTGCTACAGCTGACTGGGTCTCCAGTTTTGTATATCTGTTGAAACAACAGCACCAGTAAGTTCGCTGCTGCCGATCCTTGCTGTCACACAGGAGGAGCCTGCTGGGGCAGTGAGTGGCAGCGTGGGCTCTTTTGGCAATTCCCAATGAAATCTGAACTTTTGATCTTCTGACCTCTGAAAGGGGGCAGTTTTTAAATTCACAGCAAATACTGCACACCTATTAGCCATGGGCAGATGTGACAGTGACACAGATGAGCCGCTGCCTTCCTGGGCGGTAATTATCATGCGCCTCTCGTTGTGCAGGTGTCACACAACACGAGAAGATGCACCCTCAGGAAATGTTAGCCACGCAGGATGGGTCGTTGTCCAACAGCAGTAACCGAGACTCCCTCTGTGGAGTGCAAGTAGGGCAAAACACAAACAAGGAAAAGAGCAAAGCAGCTAGTTATTCAAGCTGTCTCAAAAACCTCTATTAATGCACAACAGGGAAGAAATAGTTATTGATTATAGCAATTTCATTTGCTTCCTGTAGTGCTTGGCATTCCTTAATATGTATTGATGGCTTTGAATTCTGTTCTCTGTTTCAGCATCAAAGAGTAAATAGGCTGAATATTGCCAGATTTGGTCATTTGAACATTATCCTGTTTAGCCTGCCCAACTCCCTTTCTTACTCAGATAATATTTTCAGATGCTTCATCAGCAAATGTCCACAGAAAAATGGTGGTTGCTATAGAGTCTCATCAGCCTCAGCAGGACCTGTGTGAAGCCAGCTGTGGGCCAGCAGTGATCACCAGGGCTGCATGACCTTGCGCAAGTGACACGTGGGCTCTAGACAGAGACCTGAACAACAAGCATATGTCCTGGTATGCCATGGGTGAGAGGAGCTCAGCACCCAGTTAATGTTGTTGCAGTGGAGAGCTGGCAGAAGTTGTCAATACATTGTAGGTGACATCTTCTCATGGCAGACTCAGGTAAATGACTAGGACCTAGGTCTTCAGACGTGTCTAGTAGTTCTGGATGCTGTAATGTTTTGAAATTAATTTGCCAAATGTGGTCAACCACACTGTCCTGGTTTCAGTTCGGACAGTTTTCCTCCTAGTAGCTGGTGGAATGCTGTGTTTTGGATTAGGATGAGAAGAATGCTGATAACATGCCGATGTTTTGGTTGTTGCAGAGCAGTGCTTGTACCAAGCCAAGAACTTTTCAGCTCTTCGCTCTGTCCTGCCAGCAGGCAGGCTGGGGGTGCAGCAAGAGCTGGGAGGGGACAGACCCAGGACAGCTGATCCAAACTGGCCAAAGGAGTATTCCCTACCATCTGACGTCATGCTAAACAATATATAGGGGTGGCTAGCCAGGGTGGGGGGGCCGGCTGCTCGGGATAGACTGAGCATCGGTCAGCGGGTGGTGAGCAATTGCATTGTGCATCACTTGTTTCATACACATTATTATTGTTATTATTATTATTACTATTGTTTTCTATCTTAATAAACTGTCTCTATCTCAACTCTCGTTTCACTTTTCTGTTTCTCTCCCCCATCCCAGAGACGGAGGGGGGAGGGTGAGCGAACGGCTGTGTGGTGTTTAGCTGCCGGCCGGGTTAAACCACAACAGTCTTTTTGGCGCCCAACGTGGGGCTCAAACCCATGACCCTCAGATGACAAGTCCCACACTCTGCCGCCTGAGCTAACTGGGCACCCTGGGCACTGCAGAGGGAAATCCAGCCCCAGTGGTAGACCCTATGGCTGGGCCAGAGAAACAAGCTACAGCAGTGCAAGTTGCCCCTGTAACCAAGGTGAAAAAATGGTACAGAGACTCAGGTCGCTTAGAACGCAGAGAGTCTTCTGCTGGGTCTAGGTGTAGAGAAGACGAGGCCGGGCCATACAGGGAGCAGGAGGATGAAGATGAAGACGTATCAAAAATAGCAGTATCTACCCGAGACCTATGTGAGCGTGAGCTACGAGACGTGCGAAGAGATTTCAGCCGCTCTGTAGGTGAGCAGCTTGTCACCTGGCTGCTCCGGTGCTGGGACACTGGAGCCGAGAGTGTGGAGTTAGATAGAAGTGAAGCCAAGCGGCTTGGATCCCTTGCTAAAGATGCAGGCATTGACAAAGCAATTGGAAACAGAGTACGATCTTACAGCCTCTGGAAGCGTCTCCTGTCAGCTGTGAGGGAAAGGTATCCCTACAAGGAAGAAATTGTATGTCATCCAGGCAAGTGGACCACTATGGAGAAGGGAATCCAGTACCTGAGGGAATTAGCAGTACGGGAGGTGATTTATGAGGACCTAGACAACGAACAAATATCCCTAGATCCAGATGACGTCAGGTGTACCCGACCCATGTGGCGGAAGTTTGTACGGAGTGCACCATCATCATATGCCAACTCATTGGCAGTAATGACCTGGAGAGAACGTGACGAACCCACAGTGTATGAAGTGGCCAGACAACTCCGGCGGTATGAAGAAAGTCTCTCCTCTTCCTTACAAGCCTGCGTCTCGGCTGTGGAGAAACTTTCTGAAAAGGTCCACCATCTTGAAGAGGGATTATTTTCCTCCCCACTTGAACGAACCAGTGTCCACCAACTAAAAGAGAATACTTTGGATAAACTTTCTGAAGAGTTGGCCCACCAACTTAAAGAGAGATTATTTTCCTCCCCACCTGTACAAACCAGTGTTTCAGCTATCAGGGGTAAGCGTTCATCCGCGCAAGGAAGACGATATGGTGGGTACACACCCCGTGCCACCCTGTGGTTTTACCTACGTGACCACGGAGAGGACATGAGGAAATGGGATGGAAAATCCACCGCAACCCTAGAGGCACGGGTACGTGAGCTGCAAAAGAAAACAACTGGGAAAAAGTTTGTTGCTCCAACTTCCAGTAGGCAGTCCTTTAAACAAAGAAATGAAGATTCTGACCAGGACTAGAGGGGCCCTGCCTCCAGCCAGGGGGAGGAAAGGGATAATCGAGTTTATTGGACTGTGTGGATTCGATGGCCTGGCACGTCAGATGCACAGAAGTATAAAGCTTTAGTAGACACCCGTGCACAATGTACTCTAATGCCATCAATTTTTAAAGGGACAGAGCCCATCTGTATCTCTGGAGTGACAGGAGGATCCCAACAGCTAACTGTATTGGAAGCTGAAGTGAGTCTAACTGGGAATGAGTGGCAAAAGCATCCCATTGTGACTGGCCCAGAGGCTCCATGCATCCTTGGCATAGATTACCTCAAGAGAGGGTACTTCAAGGATCCAAAAGGGTACCGGTGGGCTTTTGGCATAGCTGCCTTAGAGACAGAGGGTACTAAACAGCTGTCCACCTTGCCTGGTCTCTCAGAGGATCCTTCTGTGGTGGGGTTGCTGAGGGTCGAAGAACAGCAAGTGCCAATCGCTACCACAACTGTGCACCGGCGACAATATCGCACCAATCGAGACTCCCTAATTCCCATCCATAAGTTAATTCGTCAGCTGGAGAGCCAAGGAGTGATCAGCAAGACTCATTCACCTTTTAATAGTCCCATATGGCCAGTGCGAAAGTCTAATGGTGAGTGGAGACTAACAGTGGACTATCGTGGCCTGAACGAAGTGACGCCACCACTGAGCGCTGCAGTGCCAGACATGCTAGAACTCCAGTATGAACTGGAATCAAAGGCAGCCAAGTGGTACGCCACAATTGATATCGCTAATGCATTTTTCTCCATCCCTCTAGCAGCAGAATGCAGGCCACAGTTTGCTTTCACTTGGAGGGGCATCCAATACACCTGGAATCGACTGCCCCAGGGGTGGAAACACAGCCCTACCATTTGCCATGGACTGATCCAGTCTGCGCTGGAGCAGGGGGAAGCTCCTGAACACCTGCAGTACATCGATGACATCATTGTGTGGGGTGATACAGCAGAGGAAGTTTTTGAGAAAGGGAAGAAAATAGTCCAAATCCTTCTGAAGGCCGGTTTTGCCATAAAACAAAACAAAGTTAAAGGACCTGCACGAGAGATCCAGTTTTTAGGAATAAAATGGCAGGATGGACGTCGTCAAATCCCAATGGATGTGATCAACAAAATAACAGCTATGTCTCCACCAACTAGCAAAAAAGAAACACAAACTTTCCTAGGCGTCGTGGGGTTTTGGAGAATGCACATTCCAAATTACAGTCTGATTGTAAATCCACTCTACCAAGTAACCCGTAAGAAGAACGATTTTGAATGGGGCCCTGAGCAACGACAAGCCTTTGAACAAATTAAGCAGGAAATAGTTCATGCAGTAGCCCTTGGGCCAGTCCAAACAGGACCAGATGTAATGAATGTGCTCTACACCACAGCCAGGGAGAATGGCCCCACCTGGAGCCTCTGGCAGAAGGAACCTGGGGAAACTCGAGGTCGACCCCTAGGGTTCTGGAGTCGGGGATACAGAGGATCTGAGGCCCGCTACACTCCAACCGAAAAGGAAATATTGGCAGCATATGAAGGAGTTCGATCTGCTTCAGAAGTGATCGGTACTGAAGCACAGCTCCTCCTGGCACCCCGACTGCCAGTACTGGGCTGGATGTTCAAAGGAAGGGTCCCCACTACACATCATGCAACTGATGCTACATGGAGCAAGTGGGTTGCACTGATTACTCAGCGGGCTCGAATAGGAAACCCCAGTCGCCCAGGAATCTTGGAAGTTATTATGGACTGGCCAGAAGGCAAATACTTTGGGATATCACCAGAAGAGGAAGTGGTCCGTGCTGAAGAAGCCCCACTGTATAACAAGCTACCAGAAGATGAGAAGAGATATGCTCTGTTCACTGATGGGTCCTGTCGTATTGTGGGAAAGCATCGGAGATGGAAAGCTGCTGTATGGAGTCCTACACGACAAGTTGCTGAAGCTACTGAGGGAGAAGGTGAATCGAGTCAGTTTGCAGAAGTGAAAGCCATCCAACTGGCTTTAGATATTGCTAAACAAGAAAAATGGCCAGTTCTCTACCTTTATACTGATTCATGGATGGTAGCAAATGCCCTGTGGGGGTGGTTACAACAATGGAAGCAGAACAACTGGCAGCGCAGAGGTAAACCCATCTGGGCTGCGGCGTTGTGGCAAGATATTGCTGCCCGGGTAGAGAACCTAGTTGTAAAGGTACGCCATGTAGATGCCCATGTGCCCAAGAATCGGGCTACTGAAGAACATCAAAACAACCAGCAGGTGGATCAGGCTGCTAAGATCGAAGTGGCTCAGGTGGACCTGGACTGGCAACATAAAGGTGAATTATTTATAGCCCGATGGGCCCACAACACCTCAGGCCATCAAGGCAGAGATGCAACATACAAATGGGCTCGTGATTGAGGGGTGGACCTGACCATGGACGCTATAGCACAGGTTATTCATGACTGTGAAACATGTGCCGCAATCAAGCAAGACAAACGGTCAAAGCCTCTCTGGTATGGAGGACGATGGCTGAAATATAAATATGGAGAGGCCTGGCAGATTGATTACATCACACTCCCTCAAACCCGCAATGGCAAGCGCCACGTACTTACAATGGTGGAAGCAACCACCGGATGGCTGGAAACATATCCTGTGCCCCATGCCACCGCCCGGAACACTATCCTGGGCCTTGAAAAACAAGTCCTATGGCGACATGGCACCCCAGAAAGAATTGAGTCAGACAACGGGACTCATTTCCGAAACAACCTTATAGACACTTGGGCCAAAGAACATGGTATTGAGTGGGTATATCACGTTCCTTATCATGCACCAGCCTCCGGGAAAGTTGAGCGATATAATGGACTGTTAAAGACTACACTGAAAGCAATGGGTGCTGGGACATTTAAAAACTGGGATACACATTTGGCAAAGGCCACCTGGTTAGTCAATACTAGGGGATCTGCTAACCGAGCTGGACCTGCCCAATCAAACCTGTTACGTACTGTAGAAGGGGATAAAGTTCCTGTAGTGCATATAAGAAACATGCTGGGAAAGACAGTCTGGGCTACTCCTGCCTCAGGAAAAGGCAAACCCATTCGCGGGATTGCTTTTGCTCAGGGACCTGGATGCACTTGGTGGGTAATGCAAAAAAATGGGGAGGTCCGATGTGTACCTCAAGGGGATTTAATACTGGGTGAAAATAGCCCATGAGCTGAATTGTATTATATTAATTACTGTATAATACTGTATGTCATCACTACCATGATTGCTATATACCATAGATGAAAATGGTGATTAATTAAAATGTATTGAAAAGAGTGTAACCTCAGCATGACATAATGGTATGGAATAAGGGGTGGATATATGTCCTGGTTTCAGTTAGGACAGTTTCCTCCTAGTAGCTGGTGGAATGCTGTGTTTTGGATTAGGATGGGAAGAATGCTGATAACATGCCGATGTTTTGGTTGTTGCAAAGCAGTGCTTGTACCAAGCCAAGGACTTTTCAGCTCTTCGCTCTGTCCTGCCAGCAGGCAGGTTGGGGGTGCAGCAAGAGCTGGGAGGGGACAGACCCAGGACAGCTGATCCAAACTGGCCAAAGGAGTATTCCCTACCATCTGACGTCATGCTAAACAATATATAGGGGTGGCTAGCCGGGATGGGGGGGCCGGCTGCTCGGGATAGACTGAGCATCGGTCAGCGGGTGGTGAGCAATTGCATTGTGCATCACTTGTTTCATACACATTATTATTGTTGTTATTATTATTATTATTATTATTATTATTTCCTATCTTAATAAACTGTCTCTATCTCAACTCTCGTTTCACTTTTCCGTTTCTCTCCCCCATCCCAGAGACGGAGGGGGGAGGGTGAGCGAACGGCTGTGTGGTGTTTAGCTGCCGGCCGGGTTAAACCACAACACACACAAGGCTGAAATAACCTTCCTTCTTTATTTCCTTGAACATGGTACAGGTCTTCTCTCTTTGTCTCCTCGAATCGTCCCAAGAGGTCCAGCCTGGCCACACCGGTTTTGTGCTAACAGATGCCTGGAAAAATATAGAAGCAGCAAGTAAGTATTAAGCTTTTTCTTATTTCTACATCAAACATATTTTCAAGTCACAGTTATAAGTCTCTGTTCCATTTTGCCCTGCCCTGTATTTCCAAGAGAATTCCACACCAAGTAAAACATCGATTTATTTAAAATACAACTAATTAGCTTTCTTTGTCCTCCCTCTCATGGTGGAAAATCCCACCTGATCCCTAATTAACAAATGGATTTATTAAAAGTATAGCTAATGACCTCACTTTGTCCTTTCCTCTGAGCTGCAGAATCCCACCTGATCCCAGATTGATTTGACCACATGGGCAAAGCACTGCCCATGTCCAGTGGCCTTCCTGCCTCGCGCAGGCTAGGCAGCCAAGAAGCATCAGCCAGAACAAGGAGAGCAGATCAGGACTTGCATGCCAGGACTGGTTCACCTTGGGATCAATCTCTTGTAAACAGTTTGTGGCAAGCTTTGCAGAGTTTGGAAGTGTGTGTGGGCATAACAAGAGCTCACAAATACCATGCATCAACAAGATCTGACCTTGGACTTGCACTGATATGAATATATCTGCAGGCAACACGAGGCCGTTATGTCTTGGTACGTAAACACTGAGGTATCCTTGGCCCTCTTCCCTGTGGTGTTCTGCAGAAACAAGCAGTGGGTCATTCACTATAGACAATGCCTCCAGAGACAGGAACTGAAAAATAATAGGCTATTTTAGACGATGCAAGACAGAAAGACATTGTTTCTGGCAATAAAGACAAGTGGTCACAGGTTACATGAATTTCAGGAAAATTTTTTCATTAAAAGGAACGGCAAAGAAATATCCCAGATTAGTGTGCCAGCCAGATGACCTCCTTGTAGCATGGTGCAAGTAGCAGGGCCCCATCCCATGCTCATAGCTGCTCCAGCATGTATCTCTTTTTTCTTCTGACCTGGCCCTTCAGCCTTAGCTTTTCTATGGGCAAGAAAAAAATAAAATCAGGTTAAATTCAAATGCAAAAATAAAATAATAATAATAATAAAAAAGTATGTTAGGTACTACTTGTGCCTTCTGCTGACAGACCTTGTCCTCAAAACTGACAAGACCCCCACATTTCAAGAGCTTGTTGAGTTCGCTAGTAACTCAGCGAGCTCTTAAAGCTCTTTCTGACTAGCCTCACCAGCATTATGCACAGCAACCATGTTCCAAAGGGACCTGGACAAGACCCCGAGCCTCTGCAAGGGAAATACTTGAAGCAGTGTCTGATATAAAAGATCTTGCCAGCCTTGCCAAAGATCAGCAAGCCTTATTGAGCCCTTGAGTCATTGAGCCCTTCACTTAATTTGGCCAATGTCTCCTCTCAGTATCCTGATAGTGAGATCTCTTTAGTTAATGCTATCGACTTTCCAGTCTCCTAGACACTCAAAAGTTTATTTCTTTAATATTTGTTGCTGTATTGCAGTTAGCAGTTGTGCCCCAGCATATCAGGAAAAAATGCCACAGTCTAAATATAAATTAGTAACAATAAGAAAACAAAACAAAAAACAAACAAACAAAAAAGGTGAAATATCCTGTTTACATCTACATTGTCACATAGCTTAGCAGAGTTTGGAGCAGGTAAGAAATCTCATTTTATTTGTAAGCATGTATAACAGTGGCAATAGCCACTGCTTGTTCTATCATATTTATTTTTTCTACCCCCTCTCTGAAAGCAATCTGCACACATCATAGATCAGATAAGAGAGGAAAATGAATTTTCCATTTCATAGGGGAAATTAGACACTTGAATTCCCCGCACATTTGGTGTAATGTCTTGTGTCATTAGGACCTAGCTTTCATCTGCCTGTTTGCCATCATATATCCTGCAAGGTTCCCAGCTAGCTCTTCTGGCAGGTAGCTCTTTCAACAGAAAAATATATATGTATATGTATATATAAAATGGTGAAATGAAGAGCTGCCTTTGTATGTAATAACCCATGGCTAGTCAACACAAGACATGGGAGCCCCGGATCCGCATCTTCCTTGCCTCGGGGGTTTAAATCCATATCTTGTGCCGGGCTGTGGGCTAGCTGAGAATGGGTGTTTTTCCTAGCTCTGTCATAAATTATACCACTGTACTGAAGAGGTGAGTAAAGCCAAAAAGGAAAATTAAGCATGGGTGATGAGGGATGCTGTCTGGGAAAGGAGGCACTGGCGACACTTAGTTTTGGTTTCTTCTCTCAGACTGTTTACATATTTGGTCTGAGGATGATTATGCTTTAAATTCATTATCATTTTCTGGAGAAGGGACTAGAGGCAGCTAGAGTCTTTCCTGGATTCCCTTCCCCTCTCCTTGAAACCTTATAAAGAAGATCCCACGTGCCACCACCAGACGCTACTTGTATGTGGGCAAGGACCCTCTCAGGTGCTTGAATTTTCACCCCAACCTCTTTTATTGCATGTGAAACACTCATCTGTTATTACAACTAGCAAGGAATAAGCTACAGTTCATTTAAAAAGTCACCAAAAGCATGAAGGAAACTGTCCCTATGAAAATGTGTTTCATCAGTTGCTCTCATCTTCCCTTAAATTCCATCACCCTATTCATCTCACATAAATGAATTACACAGAAAATGTCAAAGGAAACACATGACTGCCAAGCCAGTCACTCCAGTCACAGGTATTATCTTATTAATCTTAATTGATATTTCCTTGTTTGCCTCTTTTATTCTTCCTCACTGCAGTTTTGCATAGCTCTTTCTAAATTCCAGATGGTAAGCTCAGAAAAAGACACTATTTATTATTTGACGAACCACAATTTAGTAGAATATTGCCTTGGGCATAGTTAATACTATATCGATGAGAAATTGTCCAAAGAAACACATAAATAATAACCAGTAGCTTTAAGGTAATGAAATTCAATATTTCATTGAATTTCTTCTTTGTTTCTAGCAGCTTAGTTCCAAGAACATGGTGTTTTTATCAGACAAACAACTCTTTAATACTGACTTCTTTTGTCAGCAATGGTCAGTATCTGATGCTTCACAGGAGACTACATCCCTGCCATATTGACAGTATCTATCTAGATGATATTACAAATCTCAGCAGATGCAAGAGACATCTTTCTCTACATGGCAGTGGATTACAACTGAATGATGTTTCTTCCTCTCTTTTTGCTTCGCTCTAAAACTAGATGATACTGAGACAAACTTTTCTACCTGAGAAATTTCTTCTTACAAAAACTGGTTTTAACACATTTTATGTGTTTATAATAATAATAATAATAATTATTATTATATAAAATAATAAATATTAAATATATTATATTATATAAATATTATGTATAAAATAATAAAAGTCTTCAGTCAGAATTTGCTTTAGTTATGAATCAGACCTTAGTACTAATGGACCAAACCTCTACACAGATTTTCACAGGAGATCAAAACTTTCACAGATTCAATAAAGTACATGTTTCAGTTTTTGTTGTTGGTCCAGCCTCCCCAGAAATCAGACAAAGAAACACATTTTTCAACGAATTTATTTGGTCCCAACAATAATCCAACAATACTATAGAAAATACCCAGTTAGAGTCCCAGCCCTCAGAGCTTACTCATTGATAGACAGATACACTTCAATTCCAGAGACTCAAATTGCTCAAAAGCCTGAAGACATTTGGAAGAGGGAGTTAACCTATGCTGAACAAATCCTTTATGTTACCACATCAGCAGTGATGAAAGCATGTAGGCAAAGCTGCACTTAGAGAATTATTATGCTTCAGAGGTTACCTTTTTTGCATCCACTGTTTGCTTTGTTTAAGCAGGCAGCATATTATTCTTGTCTTTGGAGGATCCAAAAAGAAAGGCTCTTTGTTTCACTGTTAACACTTTCTTCGAGCTCAGTGATTTTTTTTTTTTTTTTTTTGGGGGGGGGGGGGGGGATTATGAAGGATGTTTTCCTGTGTAGTCATTTAACATTGCTCAAAACAGGTGCAACTGAGTGCCATAGGTAAGAATAAGTTTCACATACCTACTGGAAACAGGAACAAGGAAAACCGTTTACACTGGTAAAGGAAACAATTTATGCATCCTCAAAGCTTGCAGAAGTGCTTGCCTCATTTATATAAATTGACTGTATTTAGAAGCAGGTGTATCAAAGCTGAAAATACTACCTTTAGGAAACAAACCACAGAGTCTAGTTGGTAACAGTTTACTTGGATGGTTAACCTTTATGATCTCTGTTCAAGGTTTGCCTTCAAAGTCAACTTTCTCTTTCACATGTATTTCTTCTGCTGCACAGGTATTGGCATGAGCTCCGTGTCTGTGGTATCTGAATGCTTGACAGTATTTTGAGGAAGCATTCTCATTTACCAGGTGGGGAGACAGAAAACACTGTGGATGCCTTGCCCATGGTTGGTCAGGAATTCTGTGGTTCCACCAAGAATTCAGGTCTTTAGTGCACTTTCTAGTAAAATAGCCTTCTGCAATGTCAAGGTAATGGAAGAGAGAAATCTCTGCTATCACATGATTAAGAGATGTCAGGGAATTGTAGGAAAACAGTAAATATGCATGCAGAATCCTTTATTTTCTGTGCTCAGCTCCATCAGAGACACACAAAACATATCCACATTATTCCTTTGGAACAATGGTTGATTTGTAGGTGAAACTATTTTTCTTCCCCGGTGTCAGTAAAATAGTTCGAGACCCTCAGATACAAAGTATGTTCAGTCAAAGTATAATGAATAAACGTATCTCACACAAACAATGTTAGCTTTGATTAAGTTAACTGGACAAACTGTTCTGTCATCATCAATATATTATATATGGCCACACCCCAATTTGTTTCCAATGCCAAGTTTTGTTTTTCCATCTTGGATTTCTCTGGAAAACTGAATGAATATAAGATGATAATTTCCAAGCCAAGGCCTTCCTGGTGACATCTCCAAAGAACCAATAAATCTACTTGGCTCTCTTGCAGACAGTTCAGCTTTGTGAGATAAAATTGTGGACCTCCTCATTCATGAGCCTTGATTTTGGCTCTCCATCTTAATAAGCAAAGGAACCTTCTTCCTCAGTAAACTTTTCAAATGAAACCCAAAGAGTTAAGTGATGTGTTTCATGGAAAAGTAAAGACCTGTTTTAACAGGCTATGTTAACAACCAGCCTCTTCATTTGCTCTAGAATGAGCAAATCACATCCCTCTCCAGGGAGTTACAGGGACATTTCCTGGTGGTAGATGTGCTCTGAGATTGCTTACCAGCAAAAAATAAAAGTGTGCCAGCATCTGGCAAAGGGCTGCTCTAGTACATGTACACTTGAGGGGCATCAAAAAGTAAACACAGAAACTTGTGCTTTGTATCAGAAGGAAAAGACATTTCTTTGTAATCAGAGGGTAGAAACCGGTTAATTATATTCTCATATTTTAAGCAGATCTTTGACAAAGGAGAAAATTTGCCTCAGAGCAGTAAAAACAAAACCAAAAACTCAAGAGGTCTACTCCACAGGCATTTTCCTGGCATTCTCTGACATGCAGAGGACTGATAATATCACAATAACAGCTGTTATCTCAAATGTCTGCCTCCAGGCAAATTAAAATAAAGAAAAGCCAAAATAACTTGAAGAGATAAATACAGAAAGGGTTTTCCAGTCTTTTACTGGCCTTGGATTGCTTGCAGTCAAAGTTAAAATGAAGCTTGTGTGTTTTATAAGAAAATTACAGTGCTGTCATTCTTACAGCTATATATGTAGAGTGATGAAGAACAACTCCATTGCCAAGACTGAAGGCAAAAGGGCTGTTGTTTTAACCAGAATTCAAAGCATCCTTTCTCAAGGACTTGCCTGAGCCTTGCTGCCAGGGAGCAACAAGAGCAGGGCTGCTCCCAGAGGGGGGACTGAGATGGGACCCGAGGATGACCCCGCAGCAGTTTCAAACACAGCAAACAGATAAAATAGGTCTGGGGTCCTCCCAGGGGGTCCAGCCAGGACCAGCAGGAGATGGGGCTAGAGGGAAGTGTGGATGTGAGTTCAGGTAGGCTCCAGCCATCAGCTCTGTCCTCTTGAACATGCTTCTTTGATGCAGAGCTTCTCAGCTGGGAGATTCTGCTTGCATAGATTCCTCCCAGCCAGCTCCCATGGTAGCATGCTGGTTTTGTAGTGGGAGCCACATAGCTAAGTGGTATACCTTATAGCACCAAAATATATGTGCCTAAGCACTGCAAGCATCACTGAGCTGATTGATGTGTGGAGTTTACATGCTGGATAACTTGACGAACAGGTAGAGAAACTTGAGTTTACACACTTCTATGCTAGTAGGGAATGATACCTTTTTCTGGTGCTCTGGGGAAAAAAGTCATTCATCTGAGAGAGAACAGTAATTCTGAGCTTATCTGCCAACTCAGGAAAGAGTTATATTTTCCACTCAAGAGTTATTATTTTCCACTCAATAATTAGGTATCATCAAGCCTGCACCTGTTTGTTTGCTCCAGACACAGATCCTTGGAGCATCCAGCCTGTGAAATGTGTAAAGTAGCATTCAAGAAAGCTTACTGGAACAGACTGAAGGCAAAGCCACTGAGTGCTCCTGTCAGAGCTGTCAGGGAATTAAAGTGACTAAAGATAACTGAGCTGTTAGAAGTGGGGTGAGAGACAAAGGGCTACTGCTTTCAGTGTCCTATGAATATGCTGACCTCCACAAAAGAAAACCCACAAGTTCATAGAAGGTTCCCGTTCTGGACCTTACCATATCTTGGTAAAACTCTGCCTTTATAAAAAAATAATTCCCTACTGGATTGTTATCCATTTAAATTGTGTCCACATGTAACAAGCCTGGCTTTTGCATACTTTTGGCAACTCTGGGAGTAGAATTACCACAGAAATCTGCAGTATTTTAGTGGGATGGGGGTACTACTAACCGTAAAGTTTATATTGAAAATTCATCTGTCTTCTGATTTGAATGCAGTTGGCTAAGGCAGGCCAAGAAAGCCACATGGGCCCCAGGAAGAGAAGTACCAGGGGAAGGGGAAGAGAAGGTCATCTTGGTTTTGTTGGAGAGGAAGAAGGAAAGCTTTACAGGTGTTCAGGGAATAGGAACATCATCATTTCAATGATGTCAGCTGTCTGTATCTGGGATGTTTACTTTAATATTAAAATCTTTAGCAGTAGACAGTGCTAACCGTAGGAGAAAAGAATCTGGAAGAGGCTATGAATTGTCAAGAGTGAAGACTAAATTCAAGAAGCAGCAGTATAGATAAGACAATGGTGAGGAAATTAGCAAATCCTGCTTCTGTTCCTGCCGCTGCTCATGGTTTGGAAAATGCTACTATTCCTCTTTCTTTCTCAAGCCTTTAGCATCTGTTTTGCATTTGTAGCAAATCCTCTCACTAAAGGTGCATCTCCACTAGCATTTTCATAATATCACAGAATGTTAGCTCGGGAGCATGCTTTGGAAGTGAACCCCCCGTAATCCCCACCTACCGTGCCTGGGTTCAGCAGCAGAGCAAGGCAGAGCCTCATCCCATTGCCCCACTGAAGGAGTTTGGTAGTATGGGGGGCAGCTGGAGACAGCCCCAACAGTGGTCACCTCCACAGGGATCGGGAGAGGATGAGGTGGAGCTGGAAAACTTGAGCAAATGCCCATGAATGTAGCCTTGTGATGTGCCAAAACTGAAATATGTTTTGTGTCACCAAAGCCTTTTCAAGACCTGAAGGTGACCCACATGGTGTGAGATGGCAGCCGGGGATCTGCCCTGGGATCGTCTCACCTCAGCCCCTTCTGTGGCCGGTCCCTTGGGTCTCTCTAGGAAGGAGCACTTCAGTGAAAGGCAATTCCAGGAAAGACAAAAGCAAAAAGCAAAAATCACTTCTCTACTCCAAGAGTTAAAATTCTTCATTGTAATTCCTGGAAAGTGCTCCAGTCTAAAAAAATCCTGGTAGTACTTACGGAGGTAAGAAAACAGTCATGGTAGAGGCTGTGTAAAACAAACAATGAAGTTGGAAAAGTTTTAAATTCAGGAGTATGAAATTCTGGACATTACTGGCATTTTGCAAAAAAGAGTTTCTTGCAAAAGTGTTTGTGAAACTTTGGGTAAACTTGGGCCATTTGACTCTTTTGGTTGGAAATAATACAAAACTCTGTGGTTCTTACTTTTCATCTGCCAAAATTAAGGAAACAATCATGCTGCATTCCTTGTTAAGTGTTAGGAATTGCACTTGCCTAAGTAAGGCCCTATTAAGATTTAAGTACAACTGGAAAGAAAATCTGCTTTCTTGTTTTTATGACTTTTGACATGTATACGGATTGTGTATACATCTCAGCTATATTCTTGTGGTGACTTCTGGTAAATACTTGAACTGATGAAATTGCAACCTGAACAAATAGAGAATTTTAAAATTTATATACATGAATATTTTGGGAAGCACATACCATAGGTTTGCTCAAACTCTGGCTTTGCTCTTATTTTCAGTGGGAGCCTGAAATATCCCTGGCATAATATTGGAAGTGATAACTAATTGTGTCTCTCAAAATTATAGTTAAGATTCTGTTCCAGGTTAAGATAATTTGGGAACAAAGCCATTGGAATAATTCATTGTAGCAAATATAAAAGTGTAGCAGGAAGAACGAAAGAAGGCTTTATTCTCCTCATCTTCTCTATTATTTTAGTACACAGCACCTGCACAAAGCTGTGAGGGCTTGTACAACTCATGATTTATTGATCAAAAAGCCTGTGCTGGCTGAAGGGAATATGGGTCCACTGCAGTTTGTGTACCTGGGCCAGTTCACACTTTATTTTATCCAAAATGAAGCGAGCAGTGCAAGAAAATAGAAGAAGATGCCTTGAAAAGTTCATTCTTTTGAGAAATAACAATATTCACTAATCAACAACAGTCAATTCCCTTTTCGCCCGCCCTTACCATCTCAGTGAGACTATAAATTGATCTTTGTAACATGGCCAGGAGATTAAAAATTATCCAGGCTCTCCCAGAACTCAGAGACACATTGCTCGCTCCAGAGTTGAGAGGTCCTCAGGGAAATGCTGCTTTCAAGTTAAACCAAGATAACTTTAGCATGAGTGTCACGCTGATGTTGACTGTGCTGTGTCCAGGAAGTGATTCCTCGGGATTCCTAAAGTTTCACAGGTATTGCCAAAGATAGTTCTCAGAAAAAAAAACAGAAGCAGACTTAGCACTGAAGGCTCTCTTTGCATTGCAGTATTCCCAGTAATTTGCTGAGAGAATGAGTAGAGGCCACATTGACTGCAGAAGCAGAAATTTTGTTTAATATTGTTTTTGCATGCCACAGTATAACATTTCCACACTCTCCAAGAAGGTCCTGTAAATATCACATGACAGTTTATGTGCCAGAATATCAATGCTGTGACTGGGGATTTTCAGGTCTGACATTTACTTTTGTCTCTTCAGATAGGACAGATCGATGTGCGTTGAGCAATTCGCAGCTGCACCAAAACTCTCAGTTGAACAGTGGGGCTTCAGGATTCAAACAGCCCAAAAGACTCGACCTCCTAAGTCTCAAAGCATCCACCCTCTGCCTCAGGTGAGCTTCATGGTGCAGCCTTGCTCACCAGCAAGTGAGAATGTTCTGAGTACAAAGGGGCTGCCTTTGGCCCTGGAGTCTTTGAGCTGCCCTCTGGGGGAACTGTGACTCTGGATTGGGCTATGCAGTGCATAACGTTTCATGCAAAGCTCTGAGGTCAGCTGTATCCTGGGGGAAGAGGGATGCCCAGGGAAGGGGCAAGATGGTTGCCAAGACCCTCCTGAGTCATTCAAACTACCCTCATCCTTCTGTCACAGCAGCTTTTGGGGTCTGCATAGCTTTCTTTGAACCCAATTTCTGTCCACACCTAATATCAGGAGACAGTCAATACTGACTTTTTAATAAAGCAAACAAGAATTTGAAGCACTGCTTCATGGTTAAAGACAAATAATTGATTTCATTAGGAAAGTAAATTATTCTGCCTCTCCTCTGAAAATTGTTTCCAAAAACATCTATGCACAAATCAAACTAGCACAATCATCCATTTGCACTGCAAGCCTTTAGACACAGTTTTCCTTCTTCCAGATGACGTTCATAGCCCACTTGTGAAATAAATTACCAGGTAGTGCTAAAGTTAGCAAACCTACATACATTCATAAAAAGTTCAAAACAAAGTGTGATCATCAGGTGCTTACAGATCAATAATCAAACTCTTAATTTTCAGAAATAATTGAGAAGAGATGGTATTATCTGGAGAAAAAAAAAAAAAAGAAAAAAAGAAAAAAAAGAAAAAGAAAAAGAAAAAAGAAAAAAGAAAAAAAAAAGAGGTCCTTCCTTTTCCTCTCCAAATATCCCATTATAAGCTAGTAATAAGTATAAAAAGTAACTATTTATTATGGCTGAATGTTTGTTGAAGGCAATGGAAAGTTTCTACTTAATCCTAGGGCATTTTGGTGGGAGCCCTTCAAACCTTTCAGTTCAGAAAAACACCTATGTCATAAGCACTTTATGAGGTCCCAGTTATATTGCCCCATTTTGGTGGACATGGAATCATCCTTGATGTTAATAATATGCTCAAGTACTTTGCAGAATAAGGATGCACTGAGAGCCAAGAGTAAGCACACAATCTGTGTCAAACAGGACTTTAATATTTAGTAGACCACACTGTTTGCCACACACAGATTTTTTGCCAGTTAAGATATGGGTATTGTTTTGATTTTTGGAAAAAGTATCTTCCAGCATGATTTTCAATAAATGATTCTGAAGAATGTATCCCTAGGCAGTGTGATGGACGCTCTGTAAAGCAGGCTGTTGTAGAAAGCGATACGGTTATGCAGTTCTCCCAGTTTATTCTCCGGGCGTGCTGCTGCTGTGCACGAGTCTCAGCCTTACAAACAGAAAGGTTGCACTGGTTCCAACAGTCATGACAACAAAGGGAGGTGTAAAGCTGCAGTCTGCTCCTGACAGCTTGTCTTTTCTTTTTTTTCTTTTTTTTTTTTCTTTTCTTTTCTTTTCTTTTCTTTTCTTTTCTTTTCTTTTCTTTTCTTTTCTTTTCTTTTCTTTTCTTTTCTTTTCTTTTCTTTTCTTTTCTTTTCTTTTCTTTTCTT
>CM021767.1:1524302-1646704 GCA_011076525.1 Nettapus auritus
CTCTTCTCTTCTCTTCTCTTCTCTTCTCTTCTCTTCTCTTCTCTTCTCTTCTCTTCTCTTCTCTTCTCTTCTCTTCTCTTCTCTTCTCTTCTCTTTTCTTTTCTTTTCTTTTCTTTTCTTTTCTTTTCTTTTCTTTTCTTTTCTTTTCTTTTCTTTTCTTTTCTTTTCTTTTCTTTTCTTTTCTTTTCTTTTCTTTTTTCCATTTGAAGAGTCTAAGCATGTTTCAGAAGTTCTGCACTCCCAGCACACAAAACCATCTGCAGCAGCCTGAGTCAGAAACATGCTCTCATAGGCTGGCTCTGGAACAGGGAGTTACTCGCAGCACGACCAGCAGCCCTTCCAGAAAATCACAGGTGTTCTCCACATGGTGTGAGCAGGTGAGAGCATGACTTTGCCAAACAATGATGAAGTCTGGTAGCTGAAATACAAAATCCAAGTTTGGCCTGAGATCTGAATCTGGCACTCAGCTTTATCCCCTGCTCCAAGCCAAATCAAACTGCAGCACGTCATGAAATCCAAACACCGCTGTGCTCTGGGTCACTTAAGATCTGGATCCAGCTACAACCTCTGATGAGGAAGCTTTTCTCTATGCATTTAACAGTGGTGCCGGCGTACAACATATTCCCTTGTTAGGTGGTAGCACTCTGAGAAAAATTCAAGCAGCTGAAAGTTTGTACCTTAAAGTCTATAGGGAAGAAGATAAAATGCTGAGAAGGCTTTGGGGTACAGTGCAATTGCCACTCTATGTAGCTTAGAAAAAAAAAAAAAAAAAAAAGAGAAGAAAAAAAAATACACAAGCAAGATTTATGGGTTGTTCAAGTTCTGAGGCAAAGCACCTCCTCCACCTTTTTGGCTTCTAAAAGCTCTCATTATTAGTGTAAGAGCTGCCAGGCACACGGAGTAGTTCATTCAGCCCACCTGTACTTTTTTGAGTGAAAAAAATGCAAAGGATGTGTTCCATATTCTTCAGGAAGTGCTCTGCACTGCAGGACCAGCTCTGCCGCAGCCTGATGAGTGTTTGCATGACATGCAGCATGCCAAGCGAGCCATCCTGCTGCCCTGGCAATCCTTCTCTTGCGTTCCTGCTTGCACTTTTTTATTTTAATAGGGAAGGATTTGAATTTCTGTTTTAGTGTGTTTGGCACTTCTGGAAGTCCTTTAACATGGAAAAGGCTCATCTTTCAAATGCCTGTGGCACTCCCTGTGAAAGGTGATTTTTAAAAAGCCATTTAATTTTGCTTCCTGGCAGTGATATCAAAGGAACAATCAGTGCCTGATTTGGAGCCAACAATTTATTTCCATTATAATAAACAGAAAACAATGGCATGCTGCCTTATTAGTTATTCACTTTCCAAGTCAACAAACTTAGAGGGTTGGGATGAGATCTAACCAGAGATATGCTTTGATGTTTTCAGTTTGGAGAACTGGTGTCCTAGCCAAAATGTTGAGTGATGCCAGTTCTTGGGGGAAGGAAGGAGGGACAGAGGGAAGGGAGAGCCTCTGAAAGCACGGGGCATGGGGTAGCTACAGGAAGGGCTGGAGAAGTGTGGCATGATGGTGGCTGGGTATAAGAACAGATTGGAGTGTGATCGTGGTACTGGGGAGTCTGACATCAGAAATGGTATGAGCAGATCAGAAGCTGGATTGATTGCAGTGTCATTAACTTCATTTATACCCATTGGGGATCTAGTTCTTAGTGTACTACAGAAGAACAGAGCCACTTGTGTGGTGTTTGCAGTGTGTGCTTCTGAGGCTAGTGCACCCAAACTAAACCAGATGTGCACAGAAGCTCTGGGCACTTGCCCTTCTCTCCCACAAGCAAACTTGTGTCTTCTAGCACTGTCACTAAAATATCACTTTGCAGGGAATGCTGCTGAGCAAAATAATTTTCCATGTTTGTCACTTTACTATGTTTTAGCAGTGACTTCACATTTGTATAGTATTTCAGGAGGGAAAACTCCTCAGTGGAAAAGTATGAGTTCTTTAAAATATTTTGTTCTATATGCCTATTAGGACAGAGGAGCTATGGAAAGCTATCAAACAAACAGGTCTTGTAGGTGGGGGTAAACATGGAAGATAAGTATCTGCTTTTTTTTTGTGTAGATAATTCTGATCTTTTTTTTTTTTTTTTTTTTTTTTTTCCCATCATGATGCCAACCAGCAGTGAAAAAATCAGACTCCCCATTGCCTTGAATACATTTCACCATTCCTGGATCAAAATATCTGAGTTTTATTATTGTTGTTGTTGTCGTTTATTTGCTTGCTTGCTTGTTTTGTTTTTTAACAAAGCAAAAGCCTGAACATGATGCAAAGCAATTGATCATTCCTTGGCTATTAATCATGTCTCTTGTGGACAAGCCACCCTGACCCCTTTGGATTCTTTTCTGATGAATATTCAAACACATTAAAAATACATTTTTTCCCATAGAATTGATGCTGTAAACTGCCTGAGTGATTTATAACAGTAACAAGTGAATAAAGACAATGCCAAGTGGATTAGAGTCTTTGTGTTAGTGCAGAACTGCCTGTGCATTGCAGGAGGATATATACCTTCTCTTCACCTGTAGGTTGTTATTTTAAGGCACTTTCTGTAAGGTTTTTTTTTTTTTTTTTTTAACAGGGAAAATCACTGACTTTTTTTTCAAAGCCAAAAGAAAACTTTCCATTCTTAGGAGGAGCAAGACAAGCTACAACCTGTTTTAGAGAAGGTATCTCATGGTGATCATAAACCATTATCTATGAGGTAACCAAATATAGCACAGAAAAACAGAAATACCTGTTAGGAAGAAATGTCTCCTCTGAGCAAAAATGTTTAGTAATAGTTTTGTGGTTGTCATACTGCCTTTTAATAGCCAAACCCATAGGTATCAGGGAGGGGAGAATCTGAAGCAGATGATAATACACGAAGGATGTCTTAATACTTAATTTGGTGACAAGAATCTCTGTGACAACAATGATATTCAGCAAGCTAAGTAATCATATAGGATCTGAGCCTGAGAGAGTTTCTGGAACTGGCATTTTTCAAAAAATCTGGCTGTAATGTCCGACAGTGGCAGTGGCAGCAATAATACTCCTTGCACAGGTCAATTATCAGTGAGGAGTAGCACTTTCAAATCTTGCGTGAGTAGTTTCCTCTGCTTTGAACCCTCTTATTGCCAGATGCTCAGTCACAGTCTGGCCCTCATTCTTCCAGTCCTCCCATAAATGGAAGCAAATTTCCACCAGGAGCTTCCTTGGGGGCAGAAGGAAATTAGAAAAAGAATAGACCTGGAGTCCTCTCATGTAGCTAGAACGCCTCCAGTCAGACACTGCAGCCAATTTCTCTTTCCTGTGCTCTGTTGCAACATGATCAGCTTTTTTTCCTAGCCTACAAATTCTGGCTCCTTGCTTTATTCCAGCTGATCTCCCTTCAGTAGTGAGGCATTTGATACCAAGCCTTGATCTTCCTACCCGCAACAACTCAGGCATCCTAGAAAATGGGTGCACTTCTTGCCCTTCTGCATTTTCATGGTTGCCTTTGGGGCAGTTATAGGTGATTCTGAAGTTCTTTCAACAGAGATACAAGCTTATCCTTCCTTCTTCCTTCCATCAAGTGCTGTTTTTCTCTTGCCTGTACTCTTCATTGTAACCCACCAGCTCAGTCTTTCTGCTGGTCCCCACTCATTTCTCAAGCCCACAGTCCATACGTTTGTAGCTGTGAAGTCCTAGAGCATATTATGAAGTCACTTCAGGTCGGTGATGGCTGCAGCCAGTCTGGGTGCTGCCTCCTCTTTGTTAAATGGGGCTCGGTGTTATCCACAAACAGTTTCAGTGTGGAAGCTGCAGCTGGAGCCATCACACAGTGTAAAGAAAAAAAATACCCAGCTAAATTAATTCCAGGAAAGCCTAAGGTTGGTCTTTTGTAGGGCAATAGGAGCCATCTCGGATGCAGTCATTTTTTTTTTTTTTTTTTTTTGTCCTTACCATGAGATCAGTAAATATTCCCATTAATATAGAGAGCACCAAACCTTGCTGAGATAGGTACCTTGATTTATCAGTGGCTGGCCTCAAAAATCTTACTGAATGAATGAAGGCAGGCAAGGGAGGAAGGTTGTTCCTTCCATCCCACAGACACGGAGAGTCCTGCAGCAAAGCTTTGGGGTGAGGTCCTCAGGGTCATGCAAAGGATTTGCTGCAGAAGTAGCAACTGAGAACAAGTCTTGTGAATCTTTAACTCCTGTACATTGTTTTGATGCAGAGTCAAATCCCACTGCTATGAAATCCCACAGAAGGCAGTGCAACTACGCATGGGCAAGCTAGAGAGACATTGCCTGTTCTTTTTTCAGTCATGTCAGATTTCTCTGAAATCTGTTTTATCTAACTGCCAGACAAAGCTTCTCAAATCTGCAGCCAGAGTTATTTGCTCAGGGCATGGGGGTGAAAAGCCCAACATTCAACAGAGATACCTTGGAGTACCTTTAAGATCTTGGATCACATAAAACGGTCCCCTCTCATAAAATAAATAAATAAATAAATAGAAATAAAGCACACAAACTTACCATTGTTGAGTGTTTCTTTAATAGAATCAGAAACAAATTTGTGACCTTGTGGCCCAGAGGTGGGAACACCATCTATAAACTTGCCCAGACATAGAAATGCATTCTGCCTGTCAGTAGGATTTTGCCATTGAACATGTATATAAAAAAAGGCTGGTGTTATATTAGGCTAACATTTTTTAAATGCCATAGCTTACTTTATGTGCTGTAAACCTTGTTGATGTTGCTAACAAGAAAGTTAAAAACTCAAAGCTATAAAAATAGGAATGCCACGGCTCACTAAATAAATATACGTGAGAACCAAATATTCCAATACAAGTTCTGGAACAGCTCATGTGTCCAGGGAGGAAGAAAGGAAAAAACACCAACCTAAGTTGTGCTGCTGATGTTATAAAGCTCCCTATAGTCATCTCCCATTCAGTGTATGACTTAATTTCAAGTGGTTCTTGAGAATTCAAAACCATAGCGTGGACAAAGTGGCAGGTCCTTTCAGAAACAGGGCAGGTGGCTGCAGAGACCATGGATGGAGCAGGAAAGGAGGGAGAGAAGGAGATTTCTTTCTGTCCGACTCAACAACAGATTGTTAATGTGGCAGCAGTGGGGAAAAGGTTTCCTTCAAAAAAGGCCACCTACACATTCTGGCCTCTGCTCTTGGCATCAGATTTGAGTTAACAGACCCAGTTCAGGCCTGTTACATGCAGTCTGGGATGTATAGGGAATCCTTTTGACAGACTGGACTCTGTAGCAGTTCAGGGGCTGGAACTTCCAGGGATTATTTTTGGCATTTATACTCTAACTATACATATTTGAAGTTGCTTATTGATGCAGCCTTTTAACTCTATAATATGAGAGTTGAGATCTACTACTGTTGGGCCTGCTGAGTTGTGTGGGCTCACCAGACTCCTTAGCATTGGCAAACTAAGCTTTCATGTTTTCTAGTCTTTGCTTGTGAAAAGCACCTTTTTCCTTTTCCTAATTTATTTCCTTCAGGAAATGAATGAAAGATTGCAAAATATGTTATATTTACTCACATGATGGACCTTTGTTTACAGATTTTGGCAACACAAAATAATATCTATGCATGTAAATCTAGTCAGGGATATACAGGGAAGACCAATGGGAGAGGGAGAGGTATTATTTCCACCTTCCCGTGAATGCAGGCTTTAGCTTTTTCTAAGAATAGGTTCTGCACTGTCCTTTTACCCCATTGGTGTATGGAGTGTTGTATATTGTCAGGCAGATATGAAGCAAATTCATATTTACGTAAGCATTGGTTTCCTGATCCCAATACCAAACTGTGTTTATGGAAGTCCTGTGAACTGTAAATCAGCTGCCAAGAGAGGCAAACACAACTGCTCTCCTAGTGGCATAACCCCACAAACAACAAACACATCCTCCTCCCCACAAGGCTCTGCTGGAGTAGGAATGACTTTTCGTGACCCCGAGTGCATTAACAGGCCCTGGCTGCCCTAACCAGCCTCACCTGGGGCCACCAACCACACCTGAGAGCCCCTACCTACACACCCTGTCCCCATTGCTCTGGAGATGTGTTTAATCTCAGGCTTTGGTAACTACTCCTTGGGGAAGTTCTATGCATATCTAATGTTAAAACTAGCATTATAGTTGTTGAGAGACCCTCAAACTTATTTGAAGGAGGTAGGTTCCTTGCTACTCTGCCTTACCCGAGAAGATTTCTAAAAAAAAAAAAAAATTTTTTTTTAAATTGTGAATCAGAAGAATCAGCTGGTGGAGCCCTAGAATTGCAAGCTATTATTTCAAGGCATATGGAGCATAAGGAGGCTGGTTTGTGAAGCAAGCTCTGTTTGCCTGCCATCCTGAGATACCTTATAACTACCAAGAAGACTATCATGAAGTCCTGTCTTTGCTCTACTTGTTTGTTTATCCTTAGTAAAGTGGAGCAAAATAGCTTCAGGACAAACAGGAGTGTTGTGCTGAGGATCTACTACATGCTAATATAATTATCGACCTCCTATTTGAGTGGCAGAAAGGTTGTGGTGGGGAGAGTTAAGCTAAGAAAAAGTTTAAGATATCCAAAGTTTTGTTTCCTCCTTTGATGTGATGAATATTAGGGTGTCAGAAAGGTAGTTGGGATGAGAAACACTTGTAAGCTCTGTCATGCATTGTGTGACCATGTCCATAGCTGTAAATAATGCTGCTGGCAGTGGTTTCATGTGCAATTGTGCAGTTGACATGCATATGAGAGCAAGATGTGCCAACTGCAGGCTGCTGTGCAGGTCTGGGGGATGCTTACAGAGGTATGTGATCATAACTTAAAAAGCAAATTGGTTGCTTGGCTTCTGTATGCTACTGCACTTGAAACAATCTCTGTGTAAGCAGACCTTGGGAAAGTTCAGTTAAGACTTTGTAGGTTTTTGGTTTCTTTACATATTTACTCTCTTTTCCTTTCTGACATTGGACAGGCCATCACTGGGGTAGCTAATATCCAATGAGGCTGGGGAGTTGCTTCAACAAAAGGCCAGATTTGGAAGCCAAATTTAGGGATTTCCACCAGAGTCGAAGTCAAAAGACAGAGGAAGGAATATATTTGAATTCTGAGAATATATATACGTGTGTGCCAGCTGTATTAAGGCAATTATTTCTATCTAGGTCACTTCTTGACAATGTGAAACACTCACTTCAGGGCAAGTCCTGAAAAGACCTGAGCTTTCAGCATCTTCCAGGGGATTAGCAAGATCAGAGGTAGCTCAGCAGACTGTAGAGTAAAGGCCTTGTTGGTTGTTAAATGTCCAGGTTCTCAAATGTCGTTATCATAAGCTTCATCTGAGCTGACTATATGTGAGTTGGCAGTGCTTAGATTCTCCTCTGTCTTCAGCAGCTAATTGTGAGGACTCTTTTCTGTGTTTACACTCCCTTCCCCTCCATGTTCAAGTGATTTTTTATTTTATTTTATTTATTATTATTATTTTTTTTCTGTGGTGAGAGCTAGCAATTTACTTGTCACATGTTTGGATATTTTCACTCTTCTCCCTCATCTGGACCATTTTCATCCAGACCATTTGCCACACTTCACTGTTTTTGGTCAGACATACCAAGCCTTAAATAATAAGGCTACAGGGAAAACTGTTTTCCAGCATGGCATAACTAAAGGAAAGAGTCTTTTGGGTTTTGAAGAGGGTTTGGCACCAGGTCCTAGTAATGATTAAATATATATATATACATATATATGTATGTGTGTATATATATATTATATATATATGCACACACTCCTACTGTACATTGTTACGTTTCCTGCTCAACCCTCGATTTTTGTAGCCACCTATGGGTCAGGAATGAGGAATGGTTGGAGAATAGCATGAGGCTATGCACAGAGAATTTCATGGTTACTTTGTCTTAAACATAGCCAAAAGACTGTATTTTAAAACCTTTGTGCATTTATTTAACTTCCCCTCTGCAATGACAGAAAAAATTGCTTACATATACTACTCTGCTTCTTGTGAAGAAAAAAGGAAAACTCAGGGTTATGGTAAAGCCTAAGCATTTTAAGAAGTTGGTTCTCTTTCCACAAAGAGAGATTATGTGCATGATTAACAACTGATAAGTGACTAAATTGATTAATGACTGAAAATTGTATTTTACTTAGTAAGAGGGGAATGATACATTATGCCTATATTCTTGAGGAGCGAGGAAGGTGGATATTCCAAATGAGGAATGTATTATTTTATTGCATGGTTAATAAGAATAATAAAAAACTACAAGCAAACAAAAATCCAGCTGTTTAGTTTGGTTCTCTAGAATTTTGATCAAATTTTATGAAACTGTTTGTGCTGTTTGAAGCAGTAACTCAGTTATGTACAAGACTCAGTGTTTTATGCTCACTGGAGAAAAAAAAAAAAAAAAGTGGGATTTTTAGCAAGAGTATGTAGTTTTCAAGGGCTACTGATTACAGTTTGGTGAGTTTTCCATTTTATCCCATCGTCAATCTCAGTCCTGCCTGTAATTTATTATGCTGTCCAGGATAGCATGCTGAGATACTGATTCTTTTGGAAGACCACACTCAAAATTGCACTGAAATTGGATTTAGTATGGGAACCATCGCAATCAGGACTTTGCCACTGAAGTCTAGGAACAATTTTGCAGTGGGTCAGGTTGCGTCTTGTCTAGGGCTTTCACTAATTAAAAATCTATTTATATATGAATTTTAAATCAAAGCACAAACATTCTGTGCTTTGAGTTAAAGCACTTACATTTTTCTCTTCACCTCAAACATGGACTGTGTTCAGCATTCTCATTAGAATGTACACCAGTGTAAGTCCTGGGAAAGATGTTTTCTTCAGTAGTCAAATAGGCTCTTTGTTCGTGCTGCTAGATTTCTGACATAAGAAACCAGATGAGACATGAGGATGGCAAGCTGTTGAACTGTTTTCATTTTAAGCCCTCACAAGAGGGGAACCAAGGCAAGATGCAAGACCTGAACTATCCAAGGGGATGTACTGCTGTAGACAGCCTTTTCATCTATTTTCCCTCTCTCCCTTGCCTCAGGATTTTTTTCCAGTTGGGTTAGGCAGGACCAAGTATTTTTGGCATGTATGGGTTTTCTCTGTAGATTGTTGCCTGTTCAGGCTGCAGTGCTAATGTAAAATTTTTATGATAGAATAATGTCTGCAGTTGAATTCCAAAGGGAAAAAGATATAGGGAAAGAGGAAAAATAGAGGATATATAAAAATATATATATTTTACTGGATGATTTATATTTCAGGAGCACTGAAATCACTTGCTTTTCAGGTAAATATTTCAACTTCAGATGCAAGTTGATTTGAAAGCAAATTTGATATTACGTGGGATTTTCTTGTGCATTGCAAGAAAGCCGGTGAAATTTATTTGGTTATAAAGCCAAGGTGCTTCATTTCATTTGGAAATTCTGACCAGTGGCACCCTGAATGTTTTCCAGGTGTTGCAGTCTTGAGTAACAATCCCATTAACTGCTAATTTATAGTGCTCATTAGCTGGGAGGTAGCAGGGGAAAGGGTAGAGTCTGTTACTGTCCCTGTAGCTCAGTAGCATTTATTGGCATGTATGGCTCAGTCATGGCTTGGGTCCTTCTCAGACCTTGTAACGCTGCAGTCTCTTGCTTGTTATTTCTTCAGTATAAATAATACATATGAATATGATGCCTAAATCCTTTTTGGAAAGTTTTAGAAAATTCAGTCAAAACTTACAGGTATGAGCACCTCCAGTGCAGCTTACCTCAACAATGACTGAATTATTATTCTAGAATCTCAAAAAACTGGGTCTCTTATCTTGATTCCTTTCTCTATTCAAATAATCGCACTTTACATTATTTGATGGCAAACACTCTTCTCTGGTTGTAATCTACAAACCTGCACTAGACTGATCTCATCTCTAGACCAGAGGTTCCCCCTTCCAATTCCTTCATTCTGAGATTCATGAAGAGCTTCATTTCAACAGGTGAAATAGTATAGAGGCTAAATTCAGGATCTGTAGGCAAAGGAACAGTGAGGGAAGGCGAGAGTTTTGAATTGGCAGATTTCTTCAATCGCCTACCAGCACAGTCCAGAGTTTGGCACATAAGAAGTCATTTCCATGTAGACTGAATCTGAAGTTATCTACAAGCGAAAAACAATATGAAAAACTTTTATGGTTTGGGTTCATCTGCTGGTCTGGTTTTCTTCTGTATCAAGCTCATCTTCACAACATGCTGGGTGGTAGATAGAAAACACTAGTTAATGCTCAACCAAGCTATTTTTTTCTGGTACTGTGGATGTTAAGTTACTGGAATTCAATAATCTATTATATTAGCAGTAATATATATTTGTGTGTGAATGTGTAGAGACATTGTGTTCAGCAGAAGGGCTGTTTAGGTAGAAGGAGAGGAAAGCCTACTCTTTATGCCTCTGGCAAACTTCCATAACTGGCTCACCCTGACTGGATAAGATTTGTTATTTGTAGAGTGGTGGCTGCCTGGAGAAATGCTGTAGCAGTGAGCTTAGCCTGTATGTCTAGCAGCAGCCTTTATTAATTGCAGCAGTGGGTGGAAAATGCATTAGTCTCATATATTACTGCTAAGGGGTTGACAGTATCCATTCTCACAGGATTGCTATATGCTCCATGTTCCTATATGGAATTCTCTTCAACCTCTTCTTTTTCCTTGTTTTCTCGTGAGACGTTGCTTATGGTACCCTCATTTCCTGCATCCTTTGCTGGTCAAGGCAGGGGATGGAAGAACCCTGATACCAGCCTAAGGTCCTTCATGATGCCACAAAATGGGGAGGTTGTTTTTCAGTAGTCACTCAGTGGCTGCCTTTTTGTCTGGTTTCAGGAAAATAAAATAAAAAAGGAAAGAGGAGAATGAGAATTACTAGTGAAAGGAAAATAACATTATTCTCCATAAAGTATTTGCAGAAGTTTCTACTTTCTTCCATCTTACCTTCCATTGAGATATCTATAAACTTCCCTCTGTTTCAGTACTGCTCAAGCAGTTCTACAGAAGTGTCTGCTCACTGAAGATAAAGGGAACAGCATAACCTGCCAGAACCTTTTTTATAAACCTGCCTATATCTGTCCTCAGAAGAAATGTTGCTGGCCAATGCATGCTAACATTTTCCCGGGGGCTGCCAATGTGAGTATACAGGTGATACTACAATGCACAGGGTGGGGTGGCAGAAGGAATAATTTAAAGAAATAATTCAGGCAGCCCTAGCTGGCTGCGTCATGAAGTCTGCCACTCCAGCACAGCTCATCTGGATGGATGGGAACCAGCCTCGGAATAGCAAAGCTCAGCACTAACTTCCATAGGGAAAAGTTGTTCATGCTGTGTACCTGCAAGGCATTTATATAGCATTACGTGGTGTGTGGTGCATCGTCCTTCTGTCTGGTGCTACTAGTAACAGAGAAATATTGACTTAGACATGCTGTGGGTAAGATCACACCCTACTGGCTTTGAAGGTAAAAACATCCTCTGCCCCATGCAAGCCTACAAATAGGATGTTTTGAAAGTATAGCTGAATTTGTATTGCCTTTGAGGACAAAGATCCACAATTTTCTTTATCTCTGAAAGTGCACAGGGAATGCACTGTAAGTCACATAACATGCAAATCTGAAGAAACTTTGCCTCTCTTTTTGGCAACTCTTCAGTCTGTCACAAACTTGTGACAACAAGCATTCTCCTGTAAGTGTAGATGGGAATTGTGCTTGTGAAGTGCAAATCTTAACTTCTGGCTATACACAAATTAAAAAGGCTTCTGGATGTCCTTATTTCGGAGGAGGAACCTGAATATGGGAGCTTTAAACTCTTAAGTTTTGGGAGAGAACTTCAAAAGTAATTTTGAAACCTTATAACTTCCTAGCTTCCAGATCTGGCTTGAGACCTCCAATGCCATGGGGTGGTGAGAGGCAGTAAGACTTCAGGTTAAATATATGCAAAAATAAGCTTAACTTAAAAACAAATCCTTGCGTTTCAGAGGTTGAACTCTGTTATGAACCAGATAGAGTAATGCCAGTAAAGAAACCCCAGGCTCATTTCAGCCAACATGTGTGATGGTTTGCAAAGCATTAGTTTGTCATCTGAACCCCCAACTAATATTTGGGCTTTCTATTTCCAGCGGTGCTATGTGCCATTTCTTAACATAAGAAATTTGGCTCTTATCTTCAGAGGCTTAACCAGGAATTTGGTTGAAGAGAAGGCTTTGCAGGTTCCCTTGCCAGCATAACTAGCTTTTTTTTTTTTTTTTTTTTTTTTTTTAATGAGTGCATGTGATGACCTCTGCGTCTTCATATGGGCTGTTTACACCACAGCCACAAAAAATAAATGGGAAATGGTTAAAGCTGTTAAATTCCAGTGTTCACTCATTGCACAGTAAGTCCTGAAGTGAACAAAATAAGTTGTAAAGAAAAGTAATCTGAAGTGCATCTAATGCCTTTCCAATAAAGGCATGTGATAATTTCAAGAAATATTGTACATTATTGTGGAACTGTATCTGTTCATGAAAACTGAATCAAAATTGCAAAACATTCTATATATGCTAACTGAAAAAAAATGGTCCTATTTAATATTAATGCTTTCTCTCTTTTGGTTTCAGATAATCAAAAAATGTATTTCATGGAATTCAGAATTAATGTACATTTTAAAAAATAACAAAGGAAAAATCCTCCTGTGAATATTTTTTTTAACATCTCTTCCCCAGTTCTGGAAGAGGAAATTCTGCAAATCAAATCTGAACTCAGGAAAGGGAGGTACTAGCAAGCTTGCTGTGCCAAAAGAAAACACACAAGGTAAAATATAGCATCAGCTATATTTTATATGTATTTTATATATCAGCTATCAGACTCCCCTCAGTCACACATCTTCTTTGAAAGACACAGCTCTTTTCCAGATCACAGCAATTTAATGTGATGTAGAACAGTTTTACCAAAGAGCAAAAGTTATTAAGAGCTTTTACAGATTAGCCTTTTAAAAACTGCTAATATGAAGTGTTCTCTTTGTATCAAAGCATCAATGGGTGGAGTGTTTCCTTTACATTTTCACAGATAAAGTATTTGTTTCTTACAGTGACTCACTGAGATTAGCATTTCAAGAACTGAGCCAAGGTGAAAGAATTTGTTCTGCTTTTTCTAATTCATCTGTTAAACATGTTTATTTCTATACAACTTGTGCTTTGAGTAGCATTTACTGTACTTTATTACTATATTCTGCTTAGTCTTTTTTTCAGGTTCCGCCCCTGGCAAGTAATTAAAAGTTTTAAGTGACACCTAGTGCCCTGTTAAGTTTTTAAGTCTTACAATAGCATCTGGAAATGATATCTGTCTCTTTAGGTGAATTCTTGGAAGAGAATTTAACTGTAATTCCCCCTTTACCTTCCTTTCCGTTCTTATCTTCTTTCTTTCAAGAGTTGACAGGGAAAAGTAAAGACAAGGTATGCGAGAATTATATAAAACCTGTGTACATATAAATCTAAGATACTGCATATGAAAGAAAGAAAAACAAAATCAGAACTACACGCGGAGTTGTGATGGTAAATGTAGAAGTTTTCTGTTCCATCTTGCAATTGTACATAGCATGAGAAAATTGCAGTTGATAGGAATCTTGATACAGCCAATGAAAAGCAGTGATGTACAACTGTGTTCTAGGGGTGAGAAGAGCCAGAAAGAAAAGTTAGTGAATGTTTTTGCTGCTTTGAAAGGCATTAACTTCATTAACATCCTAGAGACAAAGGTTATAGCATGGTCAATCTATAGAAAAAAGCACCAAAAGGAGTTAATGTTATACAAACTACATGCATAGATCTTTGCATCAAAATAATACTTCCACGTTTATGCTTCAGAGTTAGTCATTACATTTTGTCAGCATGTTTTGTGTGGGTTGGGATAACGATTTCTGCAAGACTGTTATAGTCTAGCTGGGAAAAGCAGCACTTCTCATGTGAGTTTTGTCACTTCAAAATTTATGCAACTGAAAAGGCCTGAAGAAATTATTGGCTGTAGATAACCATTGGTGATTTAGGATGGTGAAGAGAAGGCTTAATAGTTCACATTCTGTTTGTAATATGTTTGTAATATTTACTCTATGTTGAACCCATATAAAGGTAGAACAGCTGACAGCTGGAAGCCGCTTGGATCCCACCACTGAAATTGAGGTAAAGATTTATATCTAATCCCCTATGTCCGAAACAGAGAACATACGCCTTCACATCAGGATGTGGGGCAGCAGCTTTCTGGTCACGATGGAGGAAGCTGGGGAGTAACAATGTTGGAGTATCTTCTTGTGTTGTAGGGAACAGCGCCAAGCTGTTTACTTCTTGGCTGATCTAAGTTGTTCTTCAGCCTTATGACCTGCACTGTCTTGCTACAGGAGTAATAAAATCCCAAACGTGCAGACCCCAGTATTAGCATAGCCAAGCTCCACATAAAAAAACTTACAGTAAAACAGCCTTGCTGCAGCCAAACCACATGTAAAAGCAAGCTGTGAAACAGACTCAATACTGCCAAACCACATGTAAAAGCATGCTGAAAACCACCCTCTGCATAGCCAAATTATGTATAAATTAGTGATGAACAGTCAAGGTCTGAATGTTTATTGGAACGACTCAAGGCTGTGGAGAATCCCTCGCACAATTCACCTTGTCTCCCACCTGATGTCCAAGCAAAGCCATACCTGGAGCCACTAGGTAGTTGTTCGGTAGATTCGCGATCAAGCTGCTCAATATTTGGAAGTAGTAAGTAAAAGAATCAAGCCCAGAAAGAGCAGAGGGATACATTTTCTTGTCTGATTCAGGCAGAACTGATATTGCTGGGTTATTTCCTCTAATACATCTTACTAACCTTTCTGACTACAGTGAGAAAATCAGTCTGTCAAGGGATGGAAAGAAGCATCTGGCTCTTGTGATTAATCTTTCTAGCTAGAAATGAGTGAGATACAATTAGGAATCCCATTTTCAGTTGTACTGACTTCAAAAAGTCATCTTCAAAAAAAGTCATTACAAAAGACAGATAACTGGAAGAGTTGAGCTACCAATTCACCGATGTTTCACAACCTGAAATGCAGAGAGCTTTTAAATGGTTTTGTGACACATTTCATGTGTTATCATTGCAGCTGTTTTTCCAAGAAAAAAGTATTTGGGGTTTTACAGCCTTTTTCTTACAATAGGTTTCAAAGCACCTCACGAAGGAGCTCATTATCATTATCCCCTTTATACAGCTGTAAAAGCTAGCAGGGAGACGTGAAAGGACTTGCCCAGTGTTGTGCAGGAGGTCAATGGCAGCCCTCAGTGCAGAACCTGCATCTTCTGAGCCCACGTTTCTGGCTTTTAAACATTTCTTCTTAGTTGTTCAAAGAGGGCTTGTGTTGGAAAAGGCTGCTCACAGAAACTGGTAGAAGTGATTTTAAGGGTGCGCTTAACCAGTGAGAGTTAGTTTTGCTTTTCTCTTGCACTGTTTTGTTTGAACATGTTATTGTTTAATATGCCATGAGGGAGTTTGGGAACTGACTTCTGTGGGATAATCCAGGATTCCTGGCCTTTGACACACAGTGTAGCTGTTGAAATCAGGGGTCACAGCTTCCCCGGCTGCAAAGCAGAAGGGCTTGACTGCCTTAGGTGAAGAAATTTCAGTACATACAAGCTGAGGATTTAGCTAGGGGACCAGACACATTCAGTGTAAGGGGGGCATTAGTCTGATAAAATCAGTTCTACATTTAAAAATTAATGGGGTTTTATCCATTTGCAGCTGAGCAGTCTGTCAGTATGTAAATACCATAACTTATTTACACATTTTAAGTTCTCTAAATGCAATGTTTTTCTGTTGCTCTTTCCAGGTTCACCTTTTGCAGTTGTGCCTGCCTTACGGCTACCAGCAGGCTGAGGCGCGGGGCCAGCTGTTACAGAGCAGTGCGGGGTTACAGGGAGGTATGTGGCTGTTCGCCCACTACCCCACTCTAGTCACAGATGATAGCTATTACCAGGTGAAAAGAGGAATCAGGAGCAAACAAGTGCATTGACCAAGCTCTCCATACTGCACCTGTCTGGCTCTGGCAGAGCTTGTTAGAGACCTGAGCATCTTGCTGTCAGTGAGACATCACAGAGGAGCTGACAGTTAAAAGCAGAGCAGAAACACTCTGCAATACATTAAAAAGCTCAGTATTGTCTCTAAGATGTACCAGCTAGTGCAGTTAAGATAAACATGTGACTTATTCAACTCATACAAAGTATTTTCTCAGGACTACACTGACAATAGTAAAAATGCCTAAAGCAATATATGAAATAAAACAGCCCCACATCTCAAAAGTGATCTGGTAAAGCCCAGTGATGAGTCTGACTAGAGGGGAAGAAACAGCAGGGAAGCAAGGGAGGGAGGGGAACCACTATGATACAGCATGGTAAAATCCTGAATGTTAATTTGGCTATCAATTTAATTTTTTTTTAAATCATCTTAAGAGCAAGAGTAAATGAATGGGGTGGGAGGAGAAGGCATGAAGATGTTTAAATGCAAGCTTTGCTTTTTTATCAGCAATTATGCACTTATATTCTGTTCATTGCTTTTATGCTATTTTGTTCTTCTCTTATATCCGTATGTATGCTTTTACATCTTATTATCTGATGCACTTTAACAAAATAGTGAACTTAAGAACAAAAAGCCAAAGCCCACATTTACTCATGCCAAATCTTATCTTCTTAAGATAGAAGGTTAATCATGTACACAGCCACAGTGTGGTTAAAAATAATCCTTCTGTCTCTGCGAAAATTATACTTTATAATCTTCTTTTAACTACCTCCACCACCACCAAAACAACATGTGTATGTATATTCTGCTTTACGAAGCTAGAGCCTCTGTGGATCATGAGGCAGATTGATATCTCCTGAAATGGTTGTCACTTCAATACTCCGTCAAATCGCTGTGTATAGAGTTAGTTTTTCCCACTTAGAGTTCAGTGGGAAAATCTTTCCTGGATTTCAGCAAACGCCCCAAGCCAGGGACTGATTTGGCAAGGTCAGACTGAAAACATCTCTCCACACTTACTTAGAGCAAGGCACGGCTCAAACCCTGCTTTGTCCAGCTGTCAAAAGCCTGAAGTGGGAAGTTAGTCTGGCCACAGAGATTGATCAACTAGAAATATATCCATCGGAACCTGGGAGCTGAGGTGTCTCGGGATCCTTCTCCCTAGGCTTTTCAGCAGTCATCCCTGCCAGAAATACAACAAACACCCATTCTTTTCTTAGCTCCTTTGGTATCTAGTAAGACTCAGTTTGACAGCTCCAGCTTCTGGATTCCTGCTGCAGCAGCCCAGTCCTGCTTGTACACACTTGAGATAGGAGTCAGCGGGGGCAGGACCTGCTAAATACACCGACACTGGGAGAAATGGCTTCAGAAATACTTCCTCTTTGGTAGGAGCTGGGAAATAAAATTCAGTTGAACTACTCTACCCCTCTAAGGCCAGTAGGGAGAAAACCCATCATGATTACTTAGGACTTTAGAGCCAGATAATTTAGGAGTTCAGAGCCACTGTATGTGAAAGAGCAATGCCACTTTTGTCATGCCCTGCTTGCCTTGAACAGACTCGAGAATTAAATCCATGCCCCTCACAACAGATCCTCCATGGTGGGAGTGAAATCTGAAAGAGAAGGAGCCTCTCTTCTTGGGCAAGAGTCAGAAAGGACGTTTTGCAAGGGAAATCATGTCTCCTGATGTGTGAGCTGAAAAGATGATGTGGGGATGAAATAAATAGGACAATCCTTTAAAAAACTGTATGCATACAATTTTCTGACTAGTTACTAGGTTATCAAAATGGCAGAAAATTCCCATTTCCACCTAGCCACTCTTAAAACCTACAAGTGCTAGTCCTGTATGTAGATGAAAGGAGAAGCTCACTGAATTTGTCCCACTATAATCAGGCACAAGAAGAGAACAAGTACAGGAACAGTTGTTAGGGGTTTCCTCCCCAGTTTAAAAATATCCTAACCTCATCAGTGACCCTGGTACAGAAAATTTCTTTCATCTTAAGCCCCCAATTTCTCAGCCAGTAATTAATCCTTAGGATGTGCCATTTGCTTTCATCCTTATTGGACAATCCAACCTATTTCTTGTCTGCTTTTGGAGCAGATAACCTCAAAATATTAGCTCTCAGGAAAACTGGGTTTATTTGCTTCCAGAAGGGAAGATACTGAAATTAAATAGTAGTGCTTGTGTAAAGTAGTGACTCTAATTATCCTTGCTTCTTTTTTAATCCTTTCTATTGTTTCACACAGAATTACCATATTTCCAGAAATACTTAATGGTCCCATTCTTATTCTTGAATGGTTTTATTTCTAAGTCTCTATCTGGTATTCTGGGCACTCCTGAAAACAATTGGACCCCAGACTATCAGCTCCTTGGAGATTTCTTTATTTTCTGTGCCTTACCAACATGTATTCTGGAAAGATCATCACTGGACCCACAAGAGATAAGGGAAAGTTTGAAAGTGGTACTTCACTGTGGTATTTTTATAGCGTTCCCCAATGGTATGTTTGCAGCAGTTAGGAGAAGGAAAAAAAATAGTAATAAAGAAACGTGCATCAATCAAAGCAGCTAATCAGAACAAAATGCTGATTTCTGTCTCCTGTTCTGTTTCTTTTTTGGATGGAGTATCGTTGCTGATATGTATGCTGGTCTTCTAATCCTTTAATGGGGGCACAGGCTTTTGAAGACTCCCTCTCAGAGGTGCTATTACCAAGTATATGCTTCTAATTTAACTTCTCATGCCATATTACAGTAGCCTGAAGCAATTGTAGGTGTTGGGTTTGTGAGAAAAGCCCAGTGTTGATGTTTATCAGATGACCTTTTAAAGGGTAATGTGTGGGTTATCCATTGGCATGATTGAGACCATATGTAGATCACTTTTCCCAGGCATTTCTTACTGCTTTTCAAAATCCCATCTATTTTTACCCAAATTCAGCCAGGTACCTTTCATCTCTGGTGTGTTTATGAGCATTAAAAAATGATACTAAAACAAAATGTTTGCTTTTTTGGAGTAATTTCTATTTGAAAAGTCAAAAAGGATTGAATGCGTAAATATATTGTCAGAACATTGCTATTACAGATATCAACAAACTTTTATTTTTGAACATTTTAGATGTGTACAGCAGTTGATCCTTTTTCTTCTCCTCTGTGTTGTCCTTCCTTGCAAAGGTTTCTTGAAACACTACAGACAGGAGAGGAATTTTCTCCATGGGATTTAGCTGTTCGTGTTGAATCTAGGCACCAAAACCCGAGGCTGGGTGCAGCCAAGCAGTCCTTGTGCTCAGTCTCAGGTCACTTCTCAGAGGTAGGGCATATGGGTTTGGTACTGAGTGTTCAGGCAATGACCTCACAGTGATGTATTTCTACAGAGATTCTGAGATCTGGGGTTTTGGTAAAATCCATTATCCCTGTTACAGAAGAGAGGGGTGGAAGATGGATCTGCCCCAGTGCTGTGCATCTGAGATCATCCTTTCTTCTGCTTTAGAAGTTCAGCTTTTCCTTCCTAGTTCATCACCTTGGTAGAGTCCTTTCTGAAGACCGGCTGTTTCCTGCAAGTCTTCAAAAATGTGTTATTATGAAATATTTCTGTTTTTCTTTTCAAGGAAATCTTTAGAAGAAAATCTTTCAGAGAAGATCTTTGCATTATCAGGGGGTGAGGAAAAGTAGCATTGTAAGCTTCACCACAAAGCAGAGTTCAATACACTTCATGTTGAGGTAAGGTTACACGATGGATTGTCTAAAACAGCTTAATGTTTTAGGCAGTAAATATTGAGCACCTGCTGATATTTTGAGGTTTTGGTGTCCCAGATTTGTAGTTCATTACTGGGAAAACTTAATTCCTCCTTTAGTACTGAGACAGGTGTAGGAGATACAGAGGAACAAGAAGTGAAGAAACATGGACTGAAGGTTATATGCATGCTGCCATCACAAAGAAATTATGGGAGGAGTGGTGTGTGGTACCACAAAGAAGTACTACTAAGTGAGAAAAGGTTTTCATTCCTGTGAACTTAAAGGTTTTTGCTAAGTATCAGACTCTTAAAAACTTGGCTTATATGTCAGTATACTTTCCTTAGACTAATTATTGTACTCAACATGAAGATGGACAGTGAAACACTGGGCCTGTAGCATAAGATATAAAAACACAGGGAGTTCATGGCTAACTTCCACTTGAAATGCTATGAACTGGCAGTGTCTTTACATCAAAAAATGGAGCGCTTGTTTCTCTGGGGTTAGGGTACCTGTGTCAGGGCCCTGGGGGTGTTATCAGTCTGTAATGTTCCTGCTTGGCCATATCAGGGCTTCCCACAGCCTATGACCCCTTTTTTGCTCAGGCCCATCAGTTCCCCATCTCATAAACAGGTGCCACTTAGTTACTGTCAAGTGTCATACCCAGGTTACGAAGGGCTCACACTCGAGTTACTGTGCATCAGTAGCAGCTCCCATTAAGACCTGAGCATGGCAAATGCAAAATCATGACCTCTCTACATTACTTTCCTTGTGGGGTAAAGAAGGTGACACTCCTGGCATGTCCTGCAGGCTGAGAACATGCACACAAGCAGTCACCACCACGCAGCAAATATGCGCTGACATGTTAAGCCACAGGAATTCAGTTGAGGCAGAGCTTTTCATTAGCTTGTACTAGAAAGACAAAATGCTGCCCCTGTTGAAGGCAGTGGCAAAAATGGTTGGCTTTGCAACAGCCAACATCTCGCCCTTCTGTCTGCTGCCCTCGGAGCTGGAAGGCCAGGACATGGAAGGTACTTTCACAGCTCACCTGCTCTAGAGGAACGGGGAGCTTTCAGATTTTGGAGGCATTCGTGGCAGCGCAATAAGCACGGAGGCCAGCAGTCAGGCTTTGATTTTCTGCAGCAGTCACAATAACGTTACACAGTCACAAAAAGTGTTACACAGGTCAGGGGTTTTCTGGGGAGCATTAATGTATCTCCCTTTAGTCCAAATGCATGAATTACGTTCAAATAGCATGGGAATGGCTTATCCATAAATTCTAGTAATAACTGCCATGAATAATGCTATCTAGCCAGTTATACTGCTCTCACTGCTTTCGTTCTCCGGTAGCTTGCAAAAGCAATCAACATCAAATTTAGGGTGGATTTAGCAAGGGGATTTGGACTTCTTAATGTGAAAGACGGCTTTGAAAAACTCAGCCTTAGCAAACAGCAGCTGATAACAATAATAAAGATAAGCCGATTCATATCTCCCCACCCAAAACATTTATATAATGAATTAGTTAATTGTATTTTATCTGCTTCTAGTGGGTGGGTTGCTAGCCTTTGCATTGCAGCAGACCTGGGGGGAGCTCTCATGCAGTCTGATGCCAAGAGTATGTATTATTTCATCATATTCTGTTATTTGCTTTGAGTTTAAGGTGGTGAGAGGAAATTCCCCTGCAATCAGCTATAAGTGGTTTCACAGTGAGCAAGTCTTTTCAGTGCCTGAACATCTCTCATTAAATGAAGAAAAAAAAATATCTTTATCTGCTCTTTATAGTTCAGTCATTTACCATATATCTAGGTAGAAGCCTTAAAAAAATATCCAACAGCTCAAAAATTAGAACGTACAAAAATTAATTCCTGTATCATTTTATCTGCCTAATTAGGCCTAAAAATAGCCTGTGGGAAGGAGGACCAGAAGCCTTGAGTGTCTGAGGCAATTTGTATCAATTATTTCCCAATGTACCAGTCACAAGTGAAAGCCCTTGCCTGAGTGCCTCCATTAGCCAGATGTCAGAGCTCTCTGTTTTCATTTCAGGCTTTTTGCTGGGAACAGGGTGTGTGCGGGCTAAAAAGCACTGAGGAGGAACTGAGGCTATGACTGATCCAGGAGGGTGCCCAGAGCAGCTCTGCAAGTGAGGTTAGCGACTTCGCTTCTCTGTCATCACCAGTCCCTGAGAGCAATCACCACCCACCAACAGTTCCTCAAGATAAGACTGAGCCAGCTAGGAGAAGAAAGCCTTTGATATTTTGCTGCCTCACTGAGTAAGTATGCCATAACAATAATACTTTGAACTTTTACAGCACCTTTTCATACCAGGGTCTGAATGCTCTACAAACATCCATCTACTAAGCCTCATACCACCTATTGGAGGAAGCAACTTTTTATTGAACTCCTTTTATAGGCCAAATCTTCCAACGAGTTCAGCATCCATTTTGTCTACACTAGAAAAATTTCTTGCTTTGCCTGAAGTACCTGTTAGTTTCTAGGTTTCCATTTTAGCCACCCATGCCCAGCATTGAGGTCTATACAGAGGTCTGTACAACCTCTGCCCCAAACTGTTTAAGTCCTGGGCTTCTGCTGGTGTTCCTCCATAAAACTGAAGCTCTTGCAAGCTGCTTATCTCTGGCTTACAGCTCGCGGGGACCTTTGTGAGCTCCTGATGAGAATTTTGCTGAACAAAACAAAGCTTTGTCAAATTGCCAGTGGTCTTTTTGCTGTCTGTAGCCATATTGTTGGCTAATGTTGAATGCTACAGGAAAAATAGATAAGTTTGTTTTCTTCATCATCAAAACTATTTTCTGTCATGCTATTATTCTTGCAGAGCAAGAATATGCTTGTCACAGTTACATACGAGCATACCATAGACAAATTAAAAAGAGAGATGCTACATCCCAGATAGGCATTGTATTTTCATTTGTAAAGCATGCCACAGAATTAAACTTTGATCTTCATTTTCTGTCTGCTTTCTCAGTGAGAGAATACAGTCAAAGCCAGTTCTGGAATTGATTTATCTCTATGGAAAGCTGATTTTAAACTTGTGCCAAATGTCAGTGAAGAATCACAGTTAAGGTTTCCATGCATAGAAAAACACTGGCTTATAGGGAGGATAGGCTAAGAGTGCACTCTGCAGCCCAGAGGACAATATACATGCCTTCTAGTTACTGGTTCCTTCAGGGAGTTCACACATTTACAATTCAATACCAACACTATCCCTATAGCATTCAGAGTCTTCATCTTTACCCCCTTCCCCATGGCTGGCCAGAGCATCCAAAAGGTAAAGCGTTTGAGACATTACATGGGACTAAAGCATTTGAGTCCTGCTCCACAAGTCGAACAATCTGCTCACTGATGCCTTCAGCTCTGATTTCTACTGTTGTACTGAAAAATCAATTAATTCCCTTGGCTACTTTAATTTTGGGGCACTGTAACTGTGTTGATTGTACCTGAGGCAGTCGTCATCTGTTCCTGTTGCTGAAGTATGCCAAAGCCTTTGGTCATTCACATCCCACAAATTTGAGGTGTGGAATTCATATGCTTGTTGCAGTGACCCTGATCTCTTAAAACCAAGAAGTAAACTTCCAGCATACAGTTGCTTTTCTGAGCCAAACTTCTAATCTTCTGAGACTCACACATCAAAAATCGTAAGCGCAAAGTGGAGAAAAAGAGAAAATACAGAGAGATCGTCAAGCTAAAATTTGTCAAATATATCATCTCTTCAAGTAAGGCTGTACTAATGTGGAAGGTGGGAGGCAGGGTGATGACTGGCTATTCTTCCTTTATTTTATACTCCTGGGAAAAGAGAAACACACTGTAGACTGCAACTTAGATATATATATAAAGGTATTAGAACTGTTTTAACTCTTAGAACTGCTGGAAATACATGCCCTCCAAATCACTTTCTTAACTTTTCCTGTAATTCAACAGCTGCATTTCTCACAGCTCATGTCTCAGAGTGGACCAGCAGAGGTGACTGGGCATATAAGAATAACAATGGACAGAAGGTACGTATGGAAGGTGTTAATCTTTTGCCATGGATATACAGTATGCAATCACTTAGGAGATAATCTCTAATTTTGAAAAGACAGTCATTCATTCTGCTACTAATTAAAGACCAAACGTACTGTTTCTGTGAAGCCCTCTCCAAGTTTTAAGTTTAGCTTTAGCTCTCAAAAAATCCTCTTACGATGAAAGAAACTCAGTTCATGTAAATCAGCACAGCCTCCCTTCGTTTCAACTTAGACTGCAGCTGGGCATGAAATACTACAGCATACATTGATGTCCTCTAACTGAGCTTCTCTGATGCTGAGACCAAATTGTGATTGTCTTCCCTCTGAACAGCTGCTGCATCAATAAGGCAACCAAAGGTGAAATGATAGAAATCAATCTGCTTCTCATTAGTGAGATGAATAGAACTATGCTGGGGAGAGAGATCGATGACAGGGTGAAAAGATGTGTTAAGAATTAGTTAAAAGGGGGATTGAAGGAGGAAGTTAGTATTTTTTCAGATAATTTAGAATAAACTTTGGAATGCTTTTGGATAAGTGTCTCACATGAGCAGTGTTACATACATTCTGAGTATACACACTTCTAGATAAAATGGGTTCAGGAGAGGTGTCTCATATCAGAGTGAAGGGAGGCAGGCGCTTTTATGTTTTCATGGTTTTCATAAAATATAGCTTTAAAATAAGAAAGTTACATTTTTCGTATAATGAAGAGCAGAATATATAGGTGTACAGAAACTGAGTCACTGAGCTTGCACACATCTTCTATAGGTAGAAGATATTTGTGTACTTATACTTCCTTGTGTTCAAACATACACAAGTGTACACAAATAGCACACATATAATTGCATGAGAGCCATTTATAAATGTTTATCTTTTTATTCCTAGTTAGCGTACTCCTGTATTTGTAGCCCAAGTTACTTCTTAGGAGCAGAAAGTGATTCCTCTGCTAGCAGAAATAAAGAGACAAGGAATTTTTCACACTGGATGCAATGACAAGGATATTATTGAAGTAGTTCTGGAGCATCTAGGGGGGCACAAAACATTGTATGGTTTTGCTGCTGGTAAGTCATTTTTCTCAGGCCAAGCACTGTGCATTTTTCAAAACACAAATACAATTTTGCTGCTTCTGGGACACAGGCCAGCTCATTTAAATGCAGCACTCAAGAGATGGAGAAAAGGCGATTTGCCACAACACCTTTTCCATCTTGCTGCCTAGCTCACTGCTGTAGTTACAGATGGCCAACATTTGTGTCTTAAACATTTATTTTGCAAAATATAGACTTCTATATAAAAAGTATTTAGCGGTGCAAAATATTTCCCTTAAACTTAAATTTTCATCTTTTTTCATTTTTTGGGAAACATTTTGAAATTTCAGATGTTGTTTTTTCTCCTTTTCATCACCTTCCTTCTGTCTCACTCTGTGCATACTGTAGATTTTTGCCAATGTTAGAAGATTCGGGCGGGGGGTGGGGTGTTCATTTTCTATTTGCCACTTTATTTAAAGCTTTATCTGTGCTGTTACTAGACTGTCCTCAGACCTTAGCTAACATGGGTTCTCAGTGTCCTACTACACCTCATCATGAAGCAAGTACACTGTGATTAAAGTCTGCATTAGAACCGGCTTCCTTTTTCCTTTACCTGCTCTGTCAGTTTTGTGAAGCTTGCAAAGTCACAAACTAGATAAGAAAATAGATAAGCACACTTTAAAATTTGGACACTGGGGTTTTTCTTGCAGGCAGTGGCAGATGGGAATGATTAGCAGAAAAGAAACAGAAGTGAAAAATTTTACAAATATTTTGGGCGAAAGAATGCACTTTGTCCCAGTTTGAACCCTATGAAATATAAACTGCTTCAAAATGAAATGACTCTTTAAAAAACTTCATTAATTATCTCTGTGCCTTGTACATGCAAGTTGAGAGCAGGGTCTTGACAGGCTTTGGCTGAAAAGCAGGGTTTCAAGTTCACAAGAAACCAAGAAACCTCATCTTTTCATAATTGGGTTACATTCCAAGTCCGACCGAAGTGAGTAGCTTTCAATTCCTGGTGAACTGGCATTCCTGAGAATGTTTTATTATGAACAGTACACAACACCAGTACACACTGCTTCTGGAATAAAGCCTGGTTCCTGGGAGCTCTAGCCTCCTAGGCCTGCAGCAGTCTTTGGAGAAGCAAGATGTAAATGTTTTGCTGCTGAGTGCATTTGAGATGTGCTGGTTTGTTTTCTGACAGAATTCATTGCCAGGCTCAGTGACAGCATGCAGGATTCAAGACCATGAGCTCCTACAAAGGAGTAAATAGGTATTTTGCAATTTAAAGTGGCTTTCTCAGAAAAGGCTAATTCATCTGTCCTAAAGAGGCTGGACTTTGCTCTCAGCAATTTAGAGCAGTGGAGATATTTGTTTGAACAACGCATTGGAGTTTTTCATTAATTTTCAGGCTTGCGCCGGAGCCTGCACGTGTCTCGTGCTTTTGCTTTATTTTATAGCAATGTAATCTTGTTCAGCTCCTGCAGAGGTACTGTGAGAAAAGGGACTGATTCTGAGTGTTCTTCCAAAAGGTTTGTAATATTAATGGAAAACCTTGCTAAGAGGAAGAGCATGCATCAGGTGAGGAGCATTTATCCCCATCAGTAAACCTGCAGAGAAGTTTATCAGCTGTTTGGACATGCAAGTTGAGATCAGTTTTTTATCAAGGTGTACTGGGTCTGGCTGGGATGTTAACTTTCCCTGCAGCAGCCCATACAGTGCCATGCTCTGCACTTGTAGCTAGAACAGCAGTGTTATCACACCAGTGTTGTGTCTGCTGCTGAGAAGTGCTGGCACAGTATCAGGACTTTCTCTAACCCTCCTGGAGGGTGGGCAAAAAGTGAGAAAGAAACATCACCAGGGCAGCTGACCTAAACTAACCAAAGAGATATTCCATACCATATGATGTCACACTCAGCAATAAAAGGTGGAAGAAGGAGGAAGAGGGGAGGGGTGGGCTTTCGTTGCGAAAACGTCTGTCTTCGCGAACACTGGCTACATGCGTTGAGGCCCTGCTTCAGGGACGTGGTCAGGCATCGCTCATTTGTGGGAAGTAGAGAATCATTTATTTCCTCTGCACCTCCATATAGCCTTTACTTGTTTTGTTTTGCTGTTCCCTTTCCCCCTCCCTTTCCCCTTTCCCTTTTTCCCTTTAGTTGAATTGTTAATTAATAATATTTCCTTAATATATATTTTTTCTTCTCTTTAATTAAATTATCCTTATCTCAACCCGTGAGTTGTTCTTTCTTTTACTTCTTCCCCTCCTCATCTGAGGAGGGGGAGTGAGAGTGTGGTTGTGGTGTTCAGCTGCCTAGCACGGTAAAACCACCACACAAGGTCTTACTGTGACACTTGGATGAAGTTTTCTGAACTGGGAGCAGTTCTAGGAACTTGCATTTCTTAGTATCTGCATGGTTTATAGTGTGCATTTAAGGTGGCTAATGACTGCATTTGCCAGGTTCTTATAATTTGTGGCTATTGTGAGCAACTGACACTTTCTTGGCCATCCTTTTGAGGATCCAAAAGGCTGCCATTGGTCAGCTCTTTCCATGGCTACCCGCAGCAGTCAGAGTGCACCTGTGCTTTGTGCTGAGGTTGTTGAGGAGCACAGCAGCAGCAGGCTTGCAGCAGGGCTGCCCAGGAGGGAATGAGAACAATCGACAGGGAAATACAACCTGAAATATCAAGCTGGCCTCCAAAAAAAAAAAAAAAAAAAAAGGTTGCTTCTTGAAAGCCACTGTTTGAGAGCCAGGGGGTGAAAAAGAGTGAGCAAATGAGGGAGACTAAGTGCCTCTGTGGTTCCAAAGAATTCCTTTTTATAAGCAAAACAATGCTGGAGAACAATGCAGTGCTTTTGAGACAGTAGATCAATTTTTTTTTTTTCCTTATAGAAAGTAAATTGGAACTGTTTCCATAAACAATAGGCATTGGCTACAGAAGAAAGTGTGAGATTTTGCAGAGATTTGAAAATAACCAAAAGTAAGGAGTATATTGGCAAAGCATTCTGTTTTCTCAGAATAGTAGTGAAAATGCAATGCAGCCTCAACATTAGAGAAAGAGAAAGGCTAAGAAAGCAGATTGGGAGACATAATGTGGTAAACTTTGAATATGTCAGATTTTGTTTTAGAAGCCAATGTTTGGTGATAGATTACCTCATGATGGGAACAGCGATATGGATTGCAGACTTTGACAGCTCTTTCTCCAAACATTTAAAATCTTTCAAAATATTATTATTTGGTAGACCAGTTTATTCCAACTAATTATACTGACGTGTACTGTGTCCCAATTCAGCTTGGTGCTGAAAGCTGACCAAACCTGAATATTCATGAATTTCAGGTAAAATCATGGCTTGCTCTGTCTTTGCACAGCACTTGAAACAGGGTGCAAGAGCACAGAACAAATAATAAAAACAATAACCAATGCATCAACCTCAGCAACTTTAACTTTATTTATCTTTGCTTTACCTAGCACTAAAAAAAAAAAAAAAAAAAAAAAAAAAAAAAAAAGCTATGTAAGTGGTGTGTTATCTGATTCCTGTCCTCTGTAATTACATCGCTGCTAAAGTTAAGGCAGCTGCAGTTCCGTTGTTGGATAGGGCTCTTGTACTGGTAAAACTCATTTGATTTTTCTGAATGAGAATAAGCTTCCCAGTATGCCCCCATACACAGCAGTAAAACAGTGGCTGTACTGAAGAGGGTTTGGTGCTTAAAAACAGTGCTTTTTTTTTTTTTTTTTTCTTTTAGTGTAGTTGAGTCTCTAATGAGGTAGTAGACACAAAAAATTTCAATGTTACAGCCAAAAAGTGTTTATCTGATATATGTGGAGAAATAAGAGACGTCAATTTCGTGCTGGCTATTTGGCTTGATAAATGCAAGTTTAATTACTCTGCATAGGTTTGACTTGGACAAAGTGGCTGCATGCTTCTCTCTTTCCTTGTCCCATTGGAAGTACAGCATTGCTGAGAAACAACTGAAATTTATGGGTATTTCAATATTAGTCTCCACCTTTCATGTCCCTTGCAGCTGCCCATCAGCATGTACACTTTAGTTTTCCTTCGGCCTTTGCATATGAATTTCTTTGAAGTTCTGTATGACTTAGAATGACTCTTGGGATATATGTTTTGTCTTGTAAAGTTTCCTGGCAAACTGCTAGTCTGCACCAGCTGAAGCTCTCGGCAGCTGGCCATCTGAAGTTTTACTCCAAACAGGGACAGCTATAACTAGGTTTTTTCAAAACAAACCTCAGGGATCCAGGTAAATGAAAGGGATTTGGAGCCTCTGAGGCCATGTTATACTCCACAATCAACTTGACTCACAGGCCTGGCCATGGATGGTCTCTGGTGCACAGCTGCCCCTAAACTCAGGATCAGAACCTTTGGACCCCTCTGGTCAGCACAGGGGGCTCCCCTGGAGTCCTCCATTGGGTTTCTATGGATGTGCACACATCTACAGCTTTCCTCTTTGGGAAAGAACAGAGAAGGTGGACTCCATTACAGTTAGCAGAAAACTTGAGTAGAACTGCTCCATCAAAAGCTGTGATTCGACCATAGGTTTCAGTGGTAATGCTGATGCAGTCTAAAGGTTTCACTGAAATTTCCTCCAGGCTGGTACAGCTTCAAAGACCATCTGCGCTGACGGGTGGATGTGCACAGGCCTCTGCTGTCCAGAACAGCAGCATCAGCCCAGCACCAGATGAGCACATCTTCACGGCTTGGATGGAGACTGGACCAACCCCTGATATGTGGAAAAGGTCCTCTCCTGCTTTATCATGAGGTAAATTGTCTAGCGGCTAATGGGCTTTGAGTGTGTGGTGGAGGAAATGAGAAGGCCTTCAAACTGAGTGTGTGGTGGAAGAAACCCTTCAGAGCACCAGGGCTAATAATCTCACACCCTCAGAGACAGTACCACTCAACCTTCTCTCAGACAAGTGACAGTACCTCAGTGTCCCTCTCAGAGGTTCCTAGCTGCTGTGCCCCATGCATTAAAAACCCTGGCAGGTAATCCAGTCGGCATGAAGAGGGCTGCAAGGAGGTAGCCATCAGGAAAGCATGAAGGCCATAGTTGTTTCCAGAGCCTGAGGTGTAGCAAGAGGTCCCTTCTCAGACCTAAGCAAGAATGAGCACAATTATACTGGCCTAGCTGTTATGATTTAAGGTAGTTTTAGCGATTAACTGCAGAAGTAGGATAAAGAGAACTGTACAGTAGATAAACTCTTTATTTAAGACATAACTCATGGCACCATGCCAGGTTATCACTGTCAGACTTGGAAGTATTCAGCTTTTTGCATGTTATGATGGAAACTTTTGAAGAACAGATTTCAGTACATGAGTGACCCCTGGCAGTTTGTACCCTGCAATCATAGTAAACTGTACTTCTCTCTTTTCCTCCCTACTTCTGTGTGCACAACACCAAAACAGCAGAAGGGACAAACTGGTTTGCTCCAGGAGAGTTGTGGCAAGCAGCACAGCTTGTATGGATATCTCAGCAAACTCTAGAGTCTTCAAACTCTAAACAGGACCAATGTCTATATGCACCAGGGCCTCTCAAAAATGTGCTGTAGTGGTTGAGACCTAAGGGGCCCAGCAGTATCAGCTTTGAGAACAGCAATGATTTTCAACAATCTCTTCTTCTGTCTACACTTCCAATGCTAAATCAGTATATTTATTTCTGGGCTCTTGCCCGTCATGTTATGAAATGCTTCAGAGGTTAAAGGAAAAAAAAAAAAAAAAAAAAAAAAAGTAGATCAAACCGTGGTCCAAACCTCAGGAGGAAGAAGGTATCTGTCAGAACGGGCTCTTACCAGAAATGGTATAAAGAATCCTGGTTTACTAAATCTTTCAAGTCTGTCGCTAGTTCAAGGACACCTCACAGTCCTCCTCATTAGAAGAGCAAAAGAACAAGTGAAAAGCCTTCAAACTAACTAATTAAAAGCAGTAGCTGTGTGTGCTGTGATGTGGCAGGGATTTCTGTTTGATTTTTTTTTTTATCCACCGATGGTAGAAGACAGTTCCTTCCAAGGTAATAATTCTGCCCCTGCACTGAAATGTGAACAAAGGGAAACTTTCTCCATTTAATTTGGATTTATTCCCATCATTTGTAAACTGTGTTAACATAAAGATAATTCATGACACACTCACTTACTAAATGTGTTAGCATGAATGATAAAAGATCTTAAGAGCTCTCAGAAGGCAGTTTGCTCTTTAACATGTTTTTTTTTTTTTTTTTTTTTTTTTTTTTTTTTTTTAATAGAAGGTGTATTCTTGAAGAAGTATGTGAGAGCAGAAAAGAGTTAAAATAGCATTGTCATCCTCCAAAATAGAACTTACCTAGGCCAGTGATACACAGCTGTGACAATCACCTGCAACACAACTGAGAGCATCAGTAAAGTGAAGAGGACAGACCATTGCAGCAGCTCTTGTTTAGCAAGCATGGTAATAACAATGACAAATATCACTCTTTTCCTGAGAACAGAGATAGGGGTGGCGACAACAAATAACCTGCAGGATGCCAAGCAGGGGCTTGACATTTCCTACAGCCATTTCTGCTGAGCCCCAGCTGATGTGCTGCCTTCCTTCAGATGACCACCTCTCACTGATTTCAGTGAAAAGTAAATTGTGTACAGCCGTGTTGCCAAAAATGCCAGCTTAGGTCCCACTGAGGCATGGTGTTGGCTGCTGCTCTTGGGCATTCCTCCGCCACCCATTCCTTGTATGATCTCTTCAGGGATTCATTACAAATTAATGCTTTCCACTTTTTTTTTTTTTTTTTTTTTTTTTTTTTTAATTTCCAGGGAGTGTTATGACATTCACAGCCATTCACAACCTCTCCTGTGCTCCCCAAGCTTCATATTACACCTGAACAATTTCACTGCCTGAATCTGGCTTGTACTTCAGCTTAAGGAGAAAGCCAAACAGTGCTTGAGTTTTGGAGAAAGACTGGAGCCTTCAGCTGTAATTTTTTCTTTTGGTGTGTGTCCTCAAGGTCCATTCACATTATACTTTGCAAGTGACAAAACAACACTATTTATCAAAAACAATGGTGCTCTCATAACTTTGATTAAAAAACAATGGTGCAGGAGTGATGATGACTAAATATAACTCTGTTCCCCGGGGCCTGGGCAAACTGAGGTGGAGCTCAGCACTGGAGTCTCCCTGATCCTTCCACGGATATCGGCATCTGCCACACCTGGGGTCCATGGCAAAGCTCTTTCCTCCAGAGGCCAAGAGCTGAGTCTACAGTTTCCTCCAGGGTAATCACCCTTCCCAGGCAAAAAAGAGCACTTCCTAAGAGCAGCTGTTTAAGATGGCTCAGAAGTGAGGAGAAGAATGTGGTTAATAGTTAAGGCCATGAATCCGGCTTCCGTGTGTGGCAGGGAAGAGCTACTTTTTGATAAAATGCCAGTCAGATGCTCAGTATTTTTTGTCGTATTTTTTGTATTCAAAACGTAATGTCCCCTTGCACTATTATTATTATTATTATTATTATTATTATTTTGCAAAAGGATATACATAGGTAAATTGTGCTTGTTCAAGGAGAGCCATATTTTTAGGCTGTTTAAAAATGAGGATATCTTTTAAGGACCCGTAAGCAGAATTAGATGAAAAACCAAGAGCTCTAGTGTTTTCACTGCAGTTAACTGAAACATTGCTTTTTTTTTTTTTTTTCCTGAGCTAGTGAACTATGCCTAGGGTACTCAGTGGGCATATTATGGGGAATGGAAGGAGCACACCTCAGGAAGGTGTAATGAACTGTGCACAGTGCAGCAGAGAGCTTTTTGCAGTCTGCAAATGCTGTCCTTATTCTTCAAGCTGGTCTGCTGTTGCCATCTGCTGGATAAATTCTCCAGTTTTCAAATCTGACGATGAAGAGATAGTCTGTTCTTAATCAAAACAAAACAAAACAAAAAATATTACTTTTTGTGCTTTTTAAGACAGGTCTTTTCCCTGCAGGTCCTGTATGATACAGCATCTGCACCAGGTAGGTGCACGCTGAGCTTGCTGTGGCTGGGCAAGGACTGCACAGATCTGGGGGCAGTTTGCTATTTCACATACTCTTACTGCACTCTGCACAGTAAAACACCTCCTCCAAGATGAAGGTAAGATGAAAACCACTCCTCCCTGAGACATCTTCCACTTAAAAACCAAAATAATACCCCTCCAAAGGAAAATTCTCTCATGCAAGTCTTCCATTCCCCTTTTTGCTGTATTGTGCTCACAGAGTTGTGCAATGCCTATTCTGCATGTGTTCACACAAGCATCACACAGAAACTTTACATGAGGAAGAGACCTAAGAACTCTATCCATCCCTGTTTATTAAATCTATAACTTATTTCTATTTTGCATTGTTTTCATGTATTTCTTTCTAAGCTATGTCTGGAGAAGTATTTCTGCAGTCTGCTTCTGTGAGATTTTATATAACCTCCTTCTCCCTTGGGTACCTTTCACTTGCAATAGGAGTCTTAAAAATAATAATTTCCTTTTCTTAAAGATTCTGTGGCTAATGATGGGACAGGTAAAATCTTATGCTTGCAACCAGCCTTAAGACAGACAGGTTGCTGGTTGCCGTAGACATCCTTAACACCATGTTATCAGGTCCCAGTCTAAGCTACAAGGCTTAATTGCCACGGTGTTAAATCTGTTGCTGGTGGCCGATCACCTCCAGCTTGCAAGATTGCAAGAATCTGAGCTAGTGCTAACAATGGCACAAAGGTTTTAGAAAATGTCTTTGCTGCTGACAGGATTTTAAAATCTTGTACTCAGAGTAGAAGTCAATGGGGTGTGAATCCACCACGCCAAAGCTGAGAAATCAGGACCCGTGACTGCTGTGTCTCTAAGCTCCACTTACATGCTGCCTATAAACAGTCCTGCAATGTGCCTTTGCATACCAGAACAAGGAATATTTAAGCCCCTGGCCAGAGGGCTTTTTCAGGTATCACAGCAAATTGTTGCTGCCACTTTACCAGGTGGTGGAGGTTTAAAGGCAAGGCACGTTAGCCCAGATCTGAGACAGTATTATGCTTATTGGCTTCTAGTTGGCTCAGCCTGGGGACAAAGACGACTTGTATCTTCTACAAAGCTTTTACTAAAGATGACTTGTATCTTCTACAAAGCTTTAACTTAAACATCCTTTATTAACCCATGTGCTCATCTTCGCTGGCAGAGCTAAGCATCTTCAATTATGCTGGTCCACTGATTTCAAACATCCACAGATCCCAGGCATCTACTGTGGCTTGTAGGACTCCTCATAAAATAGCAGACTTCACAACCTCTCTGTGCCATGACCTTCTTTTGATCCTTTTGCTTTTTTTTTTTTTTTTTTTTTTTTTTTAACTGCTACTTTTCTTGTAGATATCAAACACTGCATCAACACTTGTTATTTGATCCTGCCAAGAAAGCTAATGAAGAGGTACTTGCTGCTCAGTTCAGAAGTGCCTGTAACCTGTTTTACCCTCCACATGAGGACTATTTTAATCAATTACCCATCCACATCCTGAACTACATCTTCAGGGCATACGTATTTCTCCTCTGATGCCTGTCTTGACATAGCTAAAATGCATAGGGAAAGCTTAGAAGTATCAGCCCAGCTGCTATTTTCAGTCTCCTACTTTGTGCTGGGATAATAAGGTGTTCAAATGGGTTCTGACAGGCTTTCAAACATTGTCTCTTGAAGCAGACCTGTTTCTTCTGGTTAAAGGTTAAAGGAAGCTTTCAACAGTATGCCTAGCATGGAGTTACTTAACTATTTTAAGTGGAAAGTGGTCTGTCAGCTTCTATGATTTAGAAAGTCTCTTGGGAGCTCACTGTACCACTGGCAAACATTCCTCGTTTAAATCTTGGTGCTGCCATGTTAGCTGAATATAAATGGACACTCTAAAAATGTTCTTAAAGCTAATTGTGTGCCTGCTTTTATACATCAGGTCATTACTACAAAGATATCAGGTGGTACAGATCTACTAGTGTAAATTAATCCTGGGTACACTTCAGAAGGAATGGTTCTTTCCCCTGCACTGTTGTCTGCACTGATTTATCCAACTAGACTTCTGTGATATACACATAAACTGCACCTGGCATTCTGATCTCATTACAACAAATCTAATTGTTCTTGTGCATAAGCAACAGCAGTAAATCTATAAGCAAGGGTTTAGGTGTGCAATCAAATATCATTTCCACTTACCAAGATTTAGTTGTTTCATCAAGCAAACTGCTCAGAGACCACATAACTAACTAAAAAAAAATCCCAAGGCATATTCATTATGTCTGCACTAAATAAAAAAATTCCCAAGGTATCACAAATGGCAAGATAACAAGAGACTCATTGAGGACATGCCTTGAGAATGTCACCAATACAACTTCCACATCAAGCAGTAGTATGGACGCAACCTTACTGAGGTTCAACATTACTGTGTTTCAATTTTTATGCTTCTTTTTGGGAATCTTAGGCTCTGTTTATTCTCAGGGTTCAATTTCCATGTCAAGAATAAGTATCAAAAATGTCCTCCCAGAATCTGAACCTGATCAGGTAGGAAACATGCACTGGTCTGTAGGAATATAATTCTGCTCAGAATCTGCCCACTGTAAGTTGGAGGGACCAGTCTCCTCTTTGCCCTATGTCCTTCCTCAGCTTCAAATATATAGGGCATTCAGCAGTGTCTGCTAATTATTTTGGTCTTGTCCTATTCAGTTTAAGCTTTAATTTGCCATGATAGAAGATATGGACAACTTGTCTGTTTTTTTTTTTTTTGTGTGTGTGTAATGCTTTTTAAGGTTGCATCCATACTACTGTTTGATGTGGAAGTTGTATTGGTGACATTCTCAAGGCATGTCCTCAATATGTCTCTTGTTATCTCGCCATTTGTGATGCCCGAGGTTGCTTTGTCCTAGTTAGATTCATGATGTAGAGGAGCTGACTTGCCAACTCATATGGAAGTTTGCACTCATTGTGGAGTGGCTTATCCTATCAAATTTCTGCTGTTGGTTTCTGTGGCCCTCCTCCATGAAGAAGAGCTGACATGGTCCCATTGTTGGCAACTTTCATTTCTGCACCAGCATAAAAAATATATTTAATACTACTTAATAAAAATACTTTTAATACTCTTTAATACTATTTTAGATGCTGTTTTTTAAAGTTTAAAACGTGTTCAAAATCATTTTTTTGGTTTTGATGTTTGGTTCCGTGATATTCATTGCTTCATAGTTATCCCAGAGCAATATTGTCATCACAGCATTTCTTCCTCCATAAATAAGAATTTGCCAGCAAGAATTTCTCCCTTTGGTTATTTTCCTGGTGGCCTTGTCAATGCTCTGTGGAGCCAATAGTGATCTCACCAAGGAGTAGCAGGGGCTGTTCTCTTGAGCTGAATGGTGACAATAGGGGGTTGGCAAAGGTGAGCGGGACTTTTGTTGGCACCCTCAGCCTTAGTGTGCCTTTGGTGACTGTTCCCCTGCACTTAAATTTTGAAGCATGCAAGTGCTGTTGGAAAGCAACCAGGAGATATAGCACCTCTGTCCTATGGGTGACCTCTCACCCCTTACAGCATCAGAGGCAGAAATCTCTGTCGGGTTCAGTGTGAGCTGATTTAGGTGCCCAAATACCATGGAAAAGCTAGATGCAAACTGCACACAATAGCAGTGGCTTTCTCCCAGCCCAGCAGAGATGGATTTCCTCTGGGACAGCTGGGACAGAGCAACAAACCACCCCTCCCCAGCTGGAGCACAGGCAGCTTGCAAGCCGTGCCAGGGCCTGCAAGGCAGGTTGGCCCTTTCTATCAGAGGGCTGATGTCTCTGAGGCAGCCTCTGCAAGGTAAGCCAGAACAATGGGAAACCGGAGTTAACCTTGCTTCTCCAGGCGGATTCGGGGATGAAATGGAGGAGGAGCAGTGCTGGCTTGGTGCCACAGCTCTGCATGCTGTGGGGATGGAGAAGCTGCAATAACATGGCTCCTTGCCTGAGGCTTTAAAAAGAAGGCGCTCACTTTTTCTGTTGTTTTTTTCAAGCATTACATAAAAGTTCCCCTCAGAAGGCCAAAGGCAACTATTTTCTTAGAACAAGGAAGTCAGCAAGAGGCAAAGAAGGCAAAAACATCAGATAAGTCTGGGAGGAAAAAAACAAAACAACAAAATAAAAATTTAAAAAACAAAAAACAAAACAAAAAAAAACAAAACAAAACAAACAACAACAACAACAACAACAAAAACACAAAACAAACAAACAAAAAAACGTGGCTAACCTATTTTTCCCGTCTCTTAAACAGCCAACCCTGAAGCACTCTCTGCAGTCTAGGAGGAAAAGCTGAGCTGACCACTGTCAACGATACCCATGTTCCGGTGAGGACCGCTGCTCTCACTTCCATCTGGGCATCCTGGAGGAGAGCCAGGTCCAACCTGAAGCTCCAAGGTTGAGGGGTTTGGGGGTTTTGCAGTTGTAGCGCGTTGTCACAAGGTGGCAGGGACGTGACAGTTACTGGCAGGCTCCCGTTCAAACCCTCACTGCTTTCTTTCTTGTTAGCTATAAATATATGGAGTTAGCAGCAATCCTCCGTCATTTTCTTTGAAACTGTCCTTGGGATAGCTCAAAGGAGGGTAATTAGTTATTTCAAAGCTTCAATATTTTACCTCTTTGCACTAAAAAAGAAAAATGGCTTTGGTTTCTCCTGCCTGCAAGCCGTGATGACACTGGGAGGGAAGTTGTGTTAGTTATGGCTTCCTAGCCTGGATGCACAGCTTTGGGCTTCTGGTAGCAAATGTCTGCACGCATATAGGACCAATTCTCTTATTTTCGTGTGCTTCCCACTGATAGCTTTTACCCTTTCAGATGCCAGGAGTTTTTGTGATTTTCCTGCAATGCCCTCCCAAGGATGTTGCAGGCTGCTGTGGCAGGGAATGGGGCTGCTCCTCGAGCATCTCCATACAGAATTCCATGTGCCACGATAAAATTAGGTTTGTGTTAATAAGCTACTCATATGCATCAGGTAAATATTGAGTTAATCACTGGAGTCCAAGCTGTCTCCTTATGTTTGCTTGCCTGGCACTCTTTAGAGATGGGGGATTGTCAGGTTTTTTATCTGAGGTACACACAGTGAGAGATTACTTAGCTGTCATGCTGCAGAAAATGTCCCTATCAACCAGCAGGAGGTACCAATAACAAATTGCTGACATACAAATTCAGCTTTGCACAAATAGCAGTGCAAGAAGCCTGCTGCTCCCTGAGTAGTAATCAGACCACTGCGAATGAGAGGAATTGGCACTGGAGAAGAAAATGAGCTGAAAATGCACCCGAGTAGAGCAGGTAGCATTATAAAATAATTATCTCTGAGCTGCTGTTCACTGGAAAACATTACGCTTTTTGAGCACAATGCAGTGTCCCAAGAAGGTGTTTTTCTGGGTCAGACAAATGCGCTTCCTACCTCATACTGAAGCTCTGAGATTTGTTTTCCCTTTGGGCTGAGGCTCAAATTTCGATGTGAACAAAGAGTAATTAGAATTTTTGCCAGCTATCTAAAGCACAGACTGCCGGAACCAAATGAGCATGACCCCTTGCATCCTTATTATGCACCTTGAACTAGGTGATGTCTACCAATATTAAAGTCAATTACATTTTCCTGTGAATCCATTATCAGCCTGAAAGGTTCAATTCATCTTCAGTACAGCTTTATAATATTTAAAGGAAAAATACAAAATAGTAAAGACTGTTAGATTGCTCCAGGCTTCTACAATTGGGAGTAGGGTAAACTGTTAAAGGGTGTGTTAACACTTTCTTAGGAAAATATTTTCCGTTGTTCTCTGAAGTTGGCTGCTGTCAGTAACAGGGAACTGGATATACAAAACCCTTGTGTCCATCCCTGACTGCCAGTCCCTGTGTCCCTGAGGCTGTGCAGGAGAGCACACTAAGAGCTACTGAGGCACCTACCAGGTCCCTTCTGTTGCGTCTCTTCTGGTCGCAGCTCTCAGGAGAGTCCCCAGCTTCAGTTCAAGTGTTTAACATCAAAATGAACTTCTTTGGGAAAATCCCTCCCAGCCCCGAATCTGCTGCCAAGGAACAGGCTCCAAATGGCAGGCAGGGCTCCTGAAGGTAATTTCAGTTCCTGGTAGATTTTGTACAGAAAGGCACACCACACCTTCTGGAAGAACATGAAAGAAATTGTCAGGAGAAAGAAAAAAAAAAAAAAAAAAAAAAAAAAAAAAAAAGGTCTGATAAATGCTCTATTTTCTGTGTCTGTATTTATTTATTTATTTATGTATGTATTTATAGGTTAGAGCATGAAGAACTTGTCTGCAGATTTCACACCAGCCTGGATGCGTGGAGGTATATCTGAGGAATATCTTTCCTTTTACTGAATTTCAACTATTTGCAGCCCAGCTTGAAGTCCATGATGTAAACTTTGTACTGGAGCCTTTGTGATCTTTTAGAAAAAAAAAAAATAATAATAATTGATTTGAAACATTGTTGTAAGCTACCACCAAATGCTTTTTTCTCTGTTCCTGGGAACCCTGCTTCTCTGGCAGCATGGGAGAAACAACATCAGAAAATGCCCTCTGCCAGCAAGTGGGAAATATAGAAATACATGATAGAGAAAAGCAAGTGCTATACATGGCCAAGCCCAAATCCAGTTCTAAGAGGAGATTTTCCACTAGAGGACAGAGACAGACTGGGGAAAAGTACCAACAAAGTCAGGGATGTGATTTGCCTCAGTGCTTTCTGACATAAGCCTTTCCTTCACACTCATTTCCCACCCACCATTTTGCATGTCAGATTTTTGCAGGTACTAACACAGCTGAGAATCCCTCTGGTAGGTTTGGTGCCCCAGCCAGCCAGACGGCAGAGCTGTGTGTGTTTATTTCCATGTAACAGCTTGTCGGTTTAACAAAGACAGTGCTGTGAAATCAGAGAGAGAGAAAAAAATATATATGTCATATCTAGCCACTGCATATATGTATTATGTTGAAGAGGAATTCATTGCTCTTTTCCTTTGACAGGACAGGCTTAGCCCATAGCTCTGTTTTCACACTGCTATAACTATTTTAAAATCATCAAGGGTCAGCTGCAGGCCCACAGCACTGAGGCAGTTCACCTCTAAATACAGGCTGTCGGCTCTTCCCACTTAAATGAGGGTGGAAAAACCATCTCCGACAGCAGATTTGCTGGGTTTGGTGTGGCTTTTTTTTTTTTTTTTTTTTTTTCTTTTTGCATATTCATAATACAAAAATGGGCACTGAAAAAAAGGTTCAGAAAATGCACTTTTTGTCTGAGATCACGTTGCCAAGTTCCAGCCTGCAGCTATTGGCAGCTGAGCAATACAGCCCTAACTATGCGTTTTATGATAAAAAGCTGTCAGACCTTTAAATTTAAGCACTTTTGTTCCCAATACACTGAATGCATTAATATGCCCAGTCCACTTACAGAAGGCATTTCTAGACCCTTTTATTTCACATTTTAAGAGAGAGAAATGTGAGTTTGCGGGCCCAGGCTCAGTGCAGCCTCAGCAGCATTGCAGCAGGTTGCAGTGGCACTGTAGGAAAACCCCTCCAGATGAGGCTGGAGGTTTGTGGGATATTATGTCATGGAGAAGTCAGCACAGTCTTGGCTCAGAGACACAGCTGACATGAAGCTTCCAGTGCTGATTGCTCTCCACTGGAAGTCCAATGGACTTGTGCACTTGTGATCCTGTCACTTGTAGCAGGAGATGCACCCGGCCCAGCAGGCTGTCTGCTCAGGATAGGCAATGGCACACCATAGCTAAAGGGCATCTTGTTCCCCAGAAAAGCAATGCTCCCTTTCTACACCAAAAGGAAATAAATCCACTGAATTCCAGAAAGCAAACAAACAAAAAACAGACTCCTCTTCCCCCTTGCAGGGCAGGGAGAGCAGGAATTTTTTCCCTGAATATTTCTGGGTAATTTCTGTTATTGCAGCTGGGTGCCTTCTCTCCTTTCCTACTTGCTTCTTTGCAGCTCTTGTGGGAGCAATCTTACCTCTTTTTCACAGGTGGGGAAACCAAGGCCCAGAGATTAACCCAGCTGCCAAATCACCCGAAGAGACTGTGTCACGGCATCAGCCTCACAAGCTTATCTAGGGCTTCACCAGCATGGTGAATATGGAGCCAGCACCGCCAGCATGTGCTCACTGCTTTCGGTATGCAGTAAGTATTTTCTCTGTGATGTTCTGCTTTTGCTGATTTTTTTTTTTTTTTTTAATTAGGAAGCCTGCTGGGAAAGCTAGCTCTGGTTGCAGCTGGCTGGTCACCTGGCTTACTGGGCTTGGAGCTGGCTGAGGCTGGTACCTCCAGGATGGGGCTGCAAGCATTGGCTCTTGAGGTTTTTCAGAAAGGTAGCTTCTGCTCCTTGCCAAGCTGTACTTTGGCCAGTAAATGAAAGGTTAAAAATGTTATTTTGTTGGTTTGGGTATTCTGTGTGGTCCCAAGCCTATAGATACAGGGAAGGGAAAGCAACCCCATTCCTTCCTAACACGTTTGTGGGGCTGTTAGCACAGACCGCTCCTCTCCTTTTGCTGGGGGATTTGCTGGTGAGCTGGGTGGTGCTGTAAGTGAAGGGGGATGCTGCAGCTTGGGTTGTTTAACAGCTGAAGCATACAGGATCTGCTGTCCGACCCTGGCAAGGCTTCAGCACTGCTTACAGATGTGAGGTTTGTCACGTCTCTTCTCCCAGGCACCTCACTGCTGTCACAGCTCAGCATCTGCCGTACGTTGCAGTCCAGTGCTCAGAGGTATGTTTTCCTCAGGGCATGATGAAATAAGACTGCTTAATTCTGAGCCTAGCACTGTGTTCTCCCAGTAAGAAGCAGAGTGGACCAGGGCAGCAGGAAGGGGGATGTGGACTTGCATCTGTCTTTTCCCCTGCAGACAGAACGTTTTACAAACTATTTTCTTGAAAAGAAATACATATTCGATGTAAGGAGAACTACTTCAGTCTCATGTTAGCAAAATATTTACTTCATAGCTTGGAGCATACAGAAAGTCCAGCAAAGTTGCTTTCCATGCCCATAACCTTGAAGTCAGGGCTCTAATGCAGTGCTTTGCAGAGGGAGCTCTGGCTTGGGCTTGCTCAACTTTTTTTTTTGCCATTAGGAGAAGTGAGGTGGTGAAGCAATGTGCACAGAAAACCTCTCAGTGGATGCATCAAGGTTATTCATATCCCTGTGGGTTCAGCTGGGTCTGTTTCTCCTCTGCTCAGGCACCTGCTATAGGAGGGAAGACTGTAGTTAAAGGACACAAGGCTGTACCAGATCTTGTGAAACAGGATTTGTGCTCAGCTGCAGGATTTGCAGCACCATCTGAGATGGCAGTTTGGACCCCACTGTAGTTTGAGGTTTGCAACAAATTCAAAGCTAGGGTCTGTGGCTTCAAAGCAAGTTTCATGGGAAAATGTTTCCAAGTATTTTTGTCTCCTGTTTAAAAAAAAAAAAAAACCCCCCCCCAAAAGGGGGGGGGGGGGGAAGCCTTCCTTCCATAGGAAGAAAGTACTACTAATTTTAGTAGATGAATTGTGTTACGTGGTGATTTTACTTTTTTGAATGGCACATCCCTTGTTTTCTAAATTATAGTACTGTGTGCCAGTAATAGCACTATACATAGTTCTTCAGGAAATGCTGATACATTAATGTTTGCAACAGCAACTGTATCCAGTTACTACTCTTTAATGTTCATTTAAAATAAAAAAATAAAAAGGCCTCAAAGAAGTAACTCGTAAGCAGATCTAAGCAAAGTGGAATTGTCTCAAAGTAGAGTAAAGTTCACCAGAGTACACCTGGGTTGTGCATGCCTTCATCTTCATAATTATGTATGCTTTTGATATGGAAGGTAAAACTTAGCAGGTTGCTTGAATTCAGCTTGGAGACTTGGGATTTGTTTGAACCACTCACCCCACGCTGATCTCTGGAGCTGCAAATCTTGCGAGTCTGGGACAAGCGAAGAGCGAGTGGTTAGCAGGCAAAAGGTGTGTGTGCTCTTGTGGTCAGCAGCTTGCCTGCATCTAAGCTATGCAGATGTTTCAAAAGCAAAATATTTTTAAAAACAACTCCCTAGAGAATTAATGATATAAGAAACAGTGGAGCCATTCTTGCAGTCCATGCTTGCTTTTCTTTTGCAAAGACAGCATGCTGCTATTTTGCTGTGGGGGGTACAGCTCTCTCTAGGAGACTGAAAGGCGAGGATTTAATTTTTTCAGGAGCTTATTATAAATGACTGTGACTTACAGGTGTGTCTTCTATCTGGTGACAGAGGATCACACTCTGGGCACGTGTTGCCTCATCTCCCAGCCGTCCCCTCGCCAGGATGCTTTCCAGTCAGAGCAAAAAACAGCTACGCTTCTCACATAATGCATTTTGAAAGGAACTCGTTAGGGAGGAGGTCAGAAGAAGCAATACTGAGTGGCTAAGATGCTTTCTAATGCATCAAGGTGTTTTGATAATGTTGACAACACGAGTGGTGAAGAAAGTGAGCAAGAGTATAGAAAACAAGAAATGAGGTATTAATACTCATGCCAGAGTTCATTGTTCAAATGACTTAATCTGTCACTGAAATAAGGTCTGGAAATGTTGTCCACATCAAAAGAAGCATACATTTTGATGGGTTTTGGAGGGTATTTTTCCTTCAGAAAGCAGCATGTGGTAACTGAGCTACTGACACACCAGTAGTTCAAAGGAGAGTTTTGCATCCCTGCTGTGAGGCTGAATGACAACATAATACAGTTATCATGGGGGGAAAAGGAAGTCTCAGTCCCAGGTCTTCTGTAGTTTATACTCCGTAACAACAACAAGCAATGTCAGAAGAGGGAAAAAGGGGAGAAAAAAAAAAAAACTAATCTCGTATATCAGGCAACCTTGAATTTCTACAGCAGTTCTCAAATTGGAATGAAAGTGAGGGATTTGAAGATTTTAGGTGAGAAATGACTTGCTGGGTTTTGTCAGCCAAACTTTTGGAAATGTATGTTTGTTCCAGAAGGAGTTATATTTAACTTTTGTTTGTTTTCAGTCTTACTAAAAATGTCTGGCTGTAAATCGCTGGAGGAGTAGACTTTGAGTTTCTCGTTCTCACCCCTCCCACCACCTATCAGCCACCTTCTTCCAGGTAAGAATAGGAGCAGAAAAGGAAAAAGTGTGGGAAGGAAAACCCACAAACAGTGCTTTTGAAAAATCCGTGAACACACTGAAAAGACTATTTCCTATTCTAAACATTTCAACCTACTTTGCTCAATTAAAAAAAAAAAAAAAAAAAAAAAAAAGAGAGAGAGAGGTGTTAATGCTTGATGCAAAATTCAGAGTTACAAGTAGCACGAGGAGGAGCTGCACCTAGAGGCACTGGGCCCTGCCATCCTCAGAGCAGCACAGGAGGGATTCAAGGCAGCTTGCTTCCAAGCTGTGAAGGTGAACTTGAGTCCATTGCTCGTGATGCTAGTGACAACCATCAATGGTAGCTGTTAGAGAATGTGCTGTTGGAGGAGGCATAAAATGTATTCACCCAGCCTCCCCGGGCATTTGGGAATAATTCAGTAACCCTGGCGTGAATTTATAATCCATCATTTGGGTTTCAAAATGCAGTATGTGAAGAAAAGGGAAGGATGTGATGTATTTCCTTAATCAGATCTTTGCTAAGGTTTGTGGGCATCAGGTTATATGCCGCCTTATATATGTGAAAACAAAAAAATGAACAAAAATGGTGTGAGCGCAGCTCCACTTTCCTGTGCTGCTTCTCCCTCTGCCAGACAGAAATAGCATTAAGAAGTGGCAATGAATTTCAGTGAAAAAATGTGCTTTTTGTTTTTCTTTAACAATTAACACAATTTGCATGAATTTTAATTTCAAAATTTAACAACTTAAGTAACAGTATCTCAGCTTTTGCTATAGTTGCCTCATTAATGGAACCATCCTTTTACCATCCTTTTTTTTTTTTTTTTTCCTACATATTTCAAAAAGTTAAAAGGTAATTAAACCAACAACTTTGGAAAAGCGTCCACATTCACAGAATGGCAGCCAGCCCCATATCTATATGATTGCTACTGACATATGGGTCCAGTCCTTCAGGCTTTCCCAGATAATGTGTTGTTTTGTGGTATTTCTTGTCAAACCAGAGAAAGTAATGGAAACAGTGTGAGGAAAAGCTGTTCAGATAAGTGTTTGCCAACCATCTAGTTTTATGGTTCCTTAGAACAATCTGCTGTGTATTCCTCTTTGTGAATTGTATTTCTCCCTATAAAGAGAGTTTGGTTAAGGCACATAACTTTATATTGCACTGTCAGCCTATTTATCTGTGCCTGGAGCAAGATGTCAGTTGTCTTTGAACATGAAAGGCTCTAATTTCTTATCAGCTTTATGGAGATGATCTTTTTTCCTACATTGTGTCATCAGAACTGAGTAATGGCTGCGTGCTGACAAAAGTCATAACCCAAATGATGACAGCGTGTAGGACTCCAAACCACAACTATTCCTAGCAAATGATCCCAAACTTCTAACGTCTGGAGCCCTGAAGACCCGTGTTGGGATAGACAAATCTCCTAACTAGCTGTAATGACACCAGCCAGCAGCAAATCGCCTCCTGGGAGCAAGCAGCCATGTAATCAGCTGAGCATGGGAACCATGGGTTCAGATGTCTCTGGTTACCAGAGACACAGACGTGGGCTCTGGCCAACCTTTTGGCTCAGGTTGGAAGCAGGGCAGTGGCAGTAGTGCTCTGGGAATGCTGGTGGGAGGACCATGAGGATGAAATCCAGCAGTCACCATCTGGCCCATATTCTCTGAGGTGGTGCCGAGTGAATCCCGGGCACGTGCTGCTCTGCCTGCTGTCACCGCTGCCTTACTGACAGGGAGGCACCTGGAGCTGGGGCCTCTTCTTGTCCTGCTTCAAAACTGTAATTTCAGGGAAACTGAATCACCAAAACTTTTGGGTGGATTTGTGCATGTTTGCTTTGCCTGGGGAAAGAACAAAACCTAGCAGAGCATTTAATTTCAACACTTCCAAAATGAAAAAATTCCACTTCAGTTCAAGTGAAATGTACTTTTAAGTACAATTACCTCTGTTTTAATTTAGCTCCCCTCCCTCCAAAATAAAATGTTGAATTTGAACTCCAACTTAAGATAGATAAATAAATTACAGTAGCTTTTTATACATCACTTAGAGGTGAACTGCTGTGCATCCTAGACTGTGGATTTGGAGAGGAATTACTACTTGGGACTATTTACAGTTGCAGAGCTCCCCCGTTTAAAGACCCTGGGAGGAGTGCTATACCATCAGCGAGCTGGGGGTCTGGGGCAATGTAATGCTGATTCAGCATTTCTTTGGATTCCAGATGTTGCTAGCCCTGGGAGGACATAATGGTGCAGAGCGTATAAAACTGATTTAAACGTGCTGTATGGAGGAAATTAATGCAGCAACTGCTGTTTCATTCCACATGAGTAAGCAGTAAACTTCACACCATGGCAAAATAATAATTACCTGCTTGTGGCCGTTGTGCACACTGGTATTATGAAGAGATAGAAATACACCAAGAAATATTTGGCAGCTTCAAATATGACTGACGTTGTTTTTTCAAAATCCTGGCATGTTTGCATGGTATCCAAGTAACACCAGCGAGGGCTACTCATGTGATGTACACGGTGGAACTGTGATGTATGGATATTTACATTTTAATTATGGTGATTCAAGGAGATGTTATTCTTCTGACTTAGGGGTAGATTATTATTTTTATAAAATGGTATTCCCTGACAGCAGGGAAGAAAAATGGGAGTAGTGTTCCCTGGCTTGGGGAAGTAGAGAGCAGACGTGCTACGCCACTGTTTTTCACTCAGCTGTGAGCAGCTGACTTGGCCAAGTGGCCAAGGGAGAGCATTGTGTGAAATCTGGGGCAAGGGTTGAACTGTGGGTCTAAGGGCTGAGCCCTTAGCACCATCCAAGTACCCACTTTGCCCATCTCAGCTCTGTTCTCCATGAGCAATATTCAAAGCAGTGAGGGTCACATCTGCCTGGTTGTGCTCCTGGAGCACATTCAGAGCATCCTAAGTGGGGACATGTGCAGGTGGGGTGCTGAACCAACTGGCCCGTGCCCCCACAGGGGCTCTTCCTGAAGGGTCAGCCTCTGGAGCTCTTCCCATGTCTGTTGTCCCTGGGGCCAATATCTGGGCTCGGGGCATTCCTGAGAACTGCCATACATTGACTGTGCATGGTTGTAAAATTACACACACTCAAGTCCTGAACTCCAGTTCCCCAGCTGAAGAGCTTGGCTTGTGCACTGGTGTGGCTGAGCTGTGGCTGTATTTTCCTTTTATTTTTGACCACTACTTCAGTCTCAAAGGCTGAATGCCATTATATGAACTTGCAAAGTATTTTCAGTCTAATTCCTTTCAAGGGTCTTGACAAAATCCAACACTTTTGGATATAAACCATCATGCTTGCACAGCGCTGAGGCGACTAAAGCAAGTAAGGCTGATTTTTAACTTTTTCTTATTTATTTCAAGATTCTTATTTTATCCTGGCAATGTAATATCCATAATTAACAGCAGCGCCTGTTGTTTTTTAAATGCATAACCAGAAGCTGTTAATTAGGCAACTGTAGGAGAACAGTAACTCAAAGTGTAGGAGGGAGGCAAAAGGATCAGTATTCCTGTTCTGTTGCATTTGAGCACCTCTCAGTAAACAGGTAGAGAAAAAGAAAGAAGACTCCCTGAATAGGGTTTGTTTTCCTGTGGCTATGTTTGGATATACTAAATAGATGGATTTATTTGCACCCACATGCATGCTACGATAACAACTGTCCTCCTTTTATAGCGTGCTAATCATGCAAAAAAATGTTAATTGGGCTAAGTATTATAATGCCTGAGGGAAAAGAGGAACAAGATGTCCTGCTGTTTGGTACCATGCAGACAATGCCTTGGATGTGGGAAAGGAATATAACACAGTTCCTGCTGTTAGGATAGAGGGGGAAACTGCTGCTGCTGGATGGTACAGCGTGGACGGGACATTTGGAGCAGGGCAGGGCAAAAAGATCAAAATAGAATAATTGTTTGTACACTTTTACACAGAAAGCCTTTTAGAGTGGACTGGCACCAGTTGGAAATTCACATCAAAGTCTTTGAGCTGTTTTAACAGGATGCACAACCTGCTGGAAAAAGAGAGCTCTTTCTGACTGAGCATTGTTTTTCAACCCTGCATGTATGAGTAAATGCACCTCGGTTCAAATAGCAGAAATGTTTCTTTCTACCTCTACTTTAGTATAATCCTCAGTTGCACTATGGAAATCTCTCATGAGATTGCTGATTTGGAATGAAAATAAAATCATTGGCTTCAAACTGCACAACAGCCGTGTTAGAGAAAGCTTTTACCTGTAACATGGTAATGGATGACACACTCTCCTCAAAGGAAGTAAGGGAATCGAGTGCATTTTCTCACTGTTGTAGCTGGTTTTGCAATGGATGTTTAGAGACTCTCTAATGATGCATAACTGTTGTGATCGGATATGTGGAAAAATGTTGGAGGAAAATTGCTACATTGACAGTGAGGAGGGATTTGGAAGCCAGGTTAATAATACTTGATTGCATGAGGGGTGTTTTGAAATCTAACTTCCACCTACAAAATGCTCTGCAGATTAAAGAGGAAAGCATGGGATATTATCAGTGAAAGACTATTGAGAAGATTGTCCCTCAGCAATTTGTCATCAGCAGTATCTGAGCTGATGAACTGGTGTTCTGAACCATGAGACAAAGTCTGTCTTGGGATGGTCAGTCCCACTGAGGGACACTCAAAGTGTTTGTGTTCAAGCAGGTGGTAAGTCACAGTGGAGGTACTTGATTTAATGGGGAGAATTTGGATCTGTGGTCATGGGAAGTGACTGAAGAGTTCACTTATTTTGCCTAAGAAAAGATTTCCATCAGAAAAAAATGATCTAGGGTGAGGAGGAGTTGCACTGCTGGCTGATCCTCTGGTCTTCACCAGTCATGTTCCTACCAGACTGCTCTGATGGAGATATATATATTTACATATATATCTCCCCAGACGTACAGCACATCAGCTATAGTACATAGGCATCTTCATCAGACATCAGAATCAACCTGGTGTCTTTAAACCTCTTGACACCCACCTAATGAGCTGGCAGTAATGAGAACAGAGTTGGCATTGATGCAGGTGTACTGCCCAAGTATAATCATCCCGATTAACAGCTCCCTTTCCCCTGCACATCCACATAGTGCTTCATTCACGCAGGCAAGTCAGGTGCTAGGTGAGGGATTAGGAAAATGTACTGGGGCTAGCATTATCTTCAGATTCAGCAGTAATTTCTGTTTTGTTTTTCAGTTTTGTTTCCATTTGTTTGTTTTCCTTTTAAGAGAAAAAAAATATAATTTCTCTCAGGGAAGGTGTGAAGTACATTCCTAATGTGACCAGTGGCTGACTCTTCAAATGGTGTGACCACACCTGACCTTGCAAGTTTGGATGTTGTTTTCTGCGGCGTGGGAACAAATGTTCCCTCTTCAGACATCTTTATTATTGTTCCTTTCTTACATAACCCTGGAAAAGAAGCTGTGGCAAACAATTCTCCCCCTGCCTCGTTTGCTACATGTGGAGCATTGGAAGGCAGTGTTCTGTTAGGACTTGATATTCCACTCTGCCTGATGTTCGTGGAAGGAGGGCTCACCTCCCTGCGTGACTGCCTTTGTTCTGGGGTGGCCTTGGTGGTGGAAATGATGCTGCCTGTGCTGTGGGTGTGTGCAGGCTCCCTGCCACAGACTGAGCTTCCCCTCAGATGTCTCTACTTTATCTTTTGTCTTTTAAATTGCATGTGTGGATGATATATAGAAATCTGCACTGTTGGTTCTGTAAAATTCATTACAGCATTGCTGGGAGGTTTCTGCCAGGTTTGGTGCTCCACCAGTTCACGTTCTGCTCTAAGCTGGAGCTGGTGCCAGACAGTGTCTGGGCAGCCAGATCAAAAGGAGAAAATCCCAGAATCGTAAAGGTCAGCCCATAAAGTCACCTAGTCAATGCTGGCAAGATGTTGGCCATCTCAAGGCTATTGCAGTTTTTTTTTTGTTTGTTTGGTATTTTTTGCAGTTTTTTCCTTTTTTTTTTTTTTTTCTCTCTGATTCTCAGAGATTGTAACAGAAATAGAAACCGAGACCATCTATAACAGCAAGCAGTGTCCCATCACAAAAGCATCAGCTGCACAGGAATTTCTGTGGACAATAGCAAGAAAGATGCACAATTTTGGAGGTGACAGGAGGCCTTTTTTCTGACCTTGACCATTAAATATGTCCTGTCTCGCTTTGCATTGCAGCATAGGCCCAGAAAGCAGCCACCTTCCCTGCGCCCTCTCGGAAATAAGAGGGCAAAGCAGCCATGAACAGCAGCTTAAGTCCAGGTGCTGTTCAGCTGATGCCTGCCCGTATGACTTCCCTGCTTGGGAGTGATTTGGGCAGCTGGCCAGGCAGAGCTGCTCCTCTCAACTTTATTCTCTGTAATAAATGTGCTCTGGCAGTGCATCAGCTGCCTTATCTTCCAGTAAGGACAGAATCCCTTGGAGAGGCAGTCTCCAGGCTCAGCAAGGATTATGCTAACTTTTCTGGGTGAGCACAGCTGGCTGTGATGTTCGACACACTGGCTTTGCCTTTGTAAGTCTCGCTCGCTTTGAAATAGAGAGTGGGAGCAAGTTCAGGGGAGCAAATTAACCAGGGGAAGTAGCCTTCTATCTGTCTTAATTAAGCACTAATACAACTTGTCACCGACTCTCCCCTGCAGTCACCAGTCAGTCAGTGGTATATGGTATTTCAGTCAACCATCTTCCACTCGGGGTCACTGCAGGCTTTCCCAGCCATGCTGAAGGCGGTGGAAGCCTGTTTGTTGGCATCACTGGGGCTCTGCTTGGTGCTGTCTTGTATGTAAAATGCCTTATGATATTCAAAAGCAGAGGTATTACCCTGCAGCACATCCCCCTGTAGTTTAAGATCAATCAAAAGGCTCTCATACGTCTGGCTATCTGCATAGCAAAGGGCATCAGTGCCCAGAAATCAATTAGCTGCACCTCTCTATGTGCATAGACCTTGAATCTGTTTATCCTGCCCATGGTTGAGAGTTATGTTCTCCTCCCCTGGGTTGATACGGCCAGGCGGAGCTTAAATGGAGTGTGAAGGCATGTCCCTAAGAGCCAGAGCAAAGCTGAAGTCAGTTCTGGCACCAGGCAGTTAAATGGGGGCTGAGGCTTGGGACAGAGAGAGCAAAAGGTTCATGGCCTGAAGACCTTTATGCCTCAGCAATTTGGGTGGCCAGGCTGCAGTTCTGGATCCAGAGGTGGAGGCATGTGGTCATTTCTTCTGTAGGTTTCTCTGTGTTAAGGATCTTGGCCTCTTTTGAACCAGCTCATGGAAACAGAGCCGTGTGTGCAGAAAGGGCTGCGGTCACACCTTGCTGTCTGCACAGGTTCACAGTAACAAATATAGGTTGGTATGTGACTCAGCTAGTATATAGCCAAGGGAATAAATATGGAAAATAAAGCCCAAGTTTTTGGTGATGTGTGAGCATGCAGAGTCTTGCACATCTTGAACTTTATGCAAATGAATTTTTGCACATCCTTGGATGAGTTAAATAAAGATGCTGTGTGAGCTAGGGAAACAAAGAGACTATTGAGTAGATCTGGGCATGTGCATTTGTTACATACAGAGAATCTGCAAGATAGACATTCATTGCAATGCAATGGCATTCCTGGGTTTGGCTTCAATAGGAACTTGAAGAAGTTCAGTCTCTGTAGTTGTCCATTTTGTCCGTACCGAGAAATGCAGGGAGGAGCAGCCTGGTCTTCAGGTGAGAGTGGACAGGGGATGAAACTTGTGTTTGAGCAGAGGTTTTCAAACACAGACCCACTTCCTAGCCACGGGTGAGTACACACATTGCCCCTGCACCTGACTGCCTGTCATGGATTTCTGCAGCCCCTGCTTGTAGCATACCTGGGTGCTTCTGGCAGGGGGTGGCACAATCCATTTAATAACAGACCTCCTTTTCTTTGCACTAACGTGAGATTTCCTCCAGCCACCCGATATAATTTGGTTCAGAACTGAAAGTAGAACCTCTCTCATTGCTGGTAGTTGTTTGTTTAATTCTCCATATTACATAATGTTCCATTAGAAGGCATCTTCTTAAATGCTTACTGAAGCAAGCCAGGAGCGCATAAAGCTACTAATGTAATTAGCAATAAAAATAATTCCAAAAAACAATTACTTCATTAATATGGAAATGAGTGCAAATTTCATGGAATAAATTTGCTTGCAGGTACAATGCTGGTGTGGCAACATTAATGGTAATGGACTATTATGGCCAGAGACAGAGACTTTGGTTCTCCAGCAGGGGCCACATTATAAATACGTTCACCTTCTGGGAGGTTTTGGGGTTGATATTTATTGCTGTGGTTTCTTTTTTTTTTTTTTTTTTTTTTTTTTTTTTTTTTTTTTTTTTTTTTTTCATTTTTTTTTTCTTTGTTGTTGTTAGGGTGACATTCACAAGGTCTAAGATGATATTTTGTTTGTTTGTTTTAACCAAATCTATAACAGAAAAATACCAGCAGTCTTCCCTTGATGTCCCCCTATCCTTCCAACCACATCATTGCCTGCTTTTTACCAGCAATGTCCCTGTTAGATAATTCTCTCCCCAAGAAGCAATCCTTTCTCCTCAGCACTGCAAGCAGCACTTTTCAGCTGTGGCAGCATCCCGTAACCAAGCAACAAGCAGCATCCCCAAACAAGAAATCAAGGTGTACAGCAGAAAACCCTAGCTGTGTGTTACAGTGCAATCCAGTGAAGATTGCTGCATCATGCTTACTTCTCCTTCATGGTAAAAACAAACAAAAAACTGCAGTCTGCCATTTCTTGAAAACAACTCCATCCTCTGAGGCATAAAGGGGATGGCTGCCCCTTTTTGCATCAACCATCAGTGGAGTTGGTCCTGGCTTGGTCCAGACACTTCCAGAGGAGTTATCCAGACTGAGAGCATCACTCAGACTCGCATCTCCTGGAGGTGGCAGAGGACATCATTAGGACATGTGTGGAAATGCCTTTTGCCCTGAGGTTCAGCCCCACCTTGGAAAAGCCAAAGAGGGCAAAACAAGGCTGTGAGAGGCTCCCAGATACTGAAATCTTCTATGTTAGAAAGAATTACTACTATGCTTATAGTCATGGGTCTTGGTGGAAAGTGGTTGTCTTATTTTTCTCTTTTTGTGTTTTGGCTCTTCTACTTAAGGTACTTTCTTCTGACTGTTTGGCAAGTGGCAGTGCAAATATATATGGCTGTGTCTAAAAAGTCCCCTTCCACTTGTTTCTCTTTCCTGCTCCCTTCTTGCTTGCCATCTCCCCCTCGACTGAATGGACTGAAGCACAATTTTGTTTTAATTGGCTTGTGATTTTTAGTTGGTGTCTGAGTTATGGCCTAACATGCATTTCATTAGAAAAGACATAATAACCTTTCCATATACTCTGCATTCTGTTTTTAACACACTTAATAATGAGAAAACAAAGTTCATTGTGTTAACAGAGGAACAGCACCTAATGGGCAGAATCACTTGTGGAACCGTCTGGACTGATAGCTCAGCAAGGCTGCTGTAACCAGCAAATAACACATGTATAATGAGCCATTTCTGTACCTCAAATCAGGCTTGTCTGACTTATTCTGGACAAGATATTCAGGATGTTATTAGTATAAGCTTGGTGCAAGGCTGTGTAAGAAGACAATTAAAGCTGCACAGTCTTCTGTGGAGTTATATTTAGAAATTCTCCAGGAGTATATTACTGACTGCAGTCAATAAGCAGTATGACCAATAAGCCAGCAACATTTAAAGAGGACACTGCATCAACAAACAGACTCTGCAGTCAACCAGCGATTACTTGTTCAGTTGTGTACCTGAGTGTGCAAACAAAAATCTTTGCTGAAAACATGCTTGACATGATGTTCAGTCAGCAGAGTATGTCAAATGGCACTGTTCACCCAGAAAATGAATGAATGCAAAACGTAATTTGAAAAAAAAAAAAAAAAAACCCACATCTAATGATAGTGCACACAAGGAGGGAAGCACCTGACGCCCCCTAGCTCACTGAACGCAGCACAGTTTTGATGCTCCGTTCAGCAGTTTTGCTGGGAAGGGGAGAAGCCATCCAGCAGATGTGAAGCAAGGGGACAAGGGGCAATCCACTTGCATGTCCTACTCCTGTGTGACAGCCCTTCTTGAACTGAGGGGCAGCAGATGCCCATCGATGATAATCTGTGACTGCATTGAAGATCCACTAGGGTAATTGCAGAGGCAGGCTGGTCTTGAGGAATGGAGGGAAACCTCATCTTAAATTTTTGACCTGAGAGTGAGCAAAACATTTCCATCCACTTGGGAACCACTCAGGCCCCTTCCTGCCCCCTCCAGCTTCCCAGAGCACATTGTGTCTGCTGGTAAAGACATGGCCTCGTGCCACATTCCCCCTCCTCAAGATCTGCAGACTAAAAGCTCTTCGTTTGGAAGGCCAGTGTTATTTTCTTCTGGCAATGCTGATGCCTCTCTGTGTGCCTGTTCAACATCCACATCTACACAGCTGTGTTGTCCATTGGACCCTGAAATTAATAATAATAGAGAAATGTCTGGCAGCCTGGCTGTGAGGATCCCACATCATGTGAGCTGTGTTGTCTTTGAAAGAAGCAGAAAGCTTTTTGATGCCCCAAATTATGGCTAGAAGGGACTTTTGCTCCTTTTGGGTTCAGACCCTGCCTAGCACCAGCCCGTTCATCAGTGGAGCTGTGCTGATTTATGCAATGGGGTCAACTGGCTCCTGCATAGGAAACTCTTCAAAAACAGCTAATTTCACCTTTTCTGTCTTAACATAGAGCTTTTCCCCAGCTCTGGGAAGTTGCCCTTCCTGAGATTCCCTGGTTCTAGCTAGAGAGACCAGCTCATCCCTCACTTGGCAAGGCACTAAGTAGTTACTTACATCAGTGCTGCAGAAATCCCAAGTCCTCTGTGTCGTCAGAAGGCTGTCTGGGGCTGGGCTTCTGTGTTTGTGCAACAGAGGAGGAATATTTACTTTTTTACATTTTCACTGTTACCTATAGCTTGAACGAAGCTGCTTTTCATGTTCATGCACGTACTGAGCCCTTTGATTCCTGTAACACTGATTTCATCGCTGTGCCCCTTGGAAGCTGTTCCTGAGATGTTCCCTGCAGCTTAACAACCTGAAACCACCTGTATCATGTGAGGCTGTCTCAGGCATGCAATCCTTTCCACTCCTTCCTCACTCTTTTTAAATTCATAATTAATTATTTCTTAAGATTTAGTGCTGACAGCTCCTTCAGGCTGCTCTGAAAATATCTTTGCCTTTAGCTTCTTCTTGGACTTGATATATGTGATGGGGTTCAGGTGGAAGAACAATGCTATGAATAGGTGTTTTTTTTTGGGGGGGGGGGGGTGATGAGGTGGTCACCTCTGGAAGGAGGAATTGCCGTTGGGTGACCCTGGTTTCTCCCAGGATCCACAGAAGGATGCTGGACTGGTCATCTAATTCCCATATAGCTAAACTAAGGAGAAGGGACCCCACTGCAGGCAGCAGGGAGCTGCAGGTACTCTGTGGTCATGGCTTGGCCTAGGCAAGTATTTAAAAGTGAGCATGCAACACCTGGTTTCATGCCCTCACCTTACCCTCGCTGACAGTGCCAGGAACAAAGTGGGGAGAGGTTTAGGCCAGCAGGCTCCAGCCTGCAGGGCTGAACTTACAGAATTATGTATTTCTTCTTCAGAGCTGTGGTGGACCTCCCCGGGGCTGTGCCAGGCTGGCTCGATCAGCGTCAGTGTGGCTGAGTGGAGAAGAGGCAGACTTCCCAATGAGGGCAAAAAAAAGAAATCCTGCCTGACAAAAAACTTCAGTCACAAAGCTGTGGCTTTGAAAGTTGTCCTGACATTTCTTTTAGCCAAACTGGCCTTTCTCAAAAATAGTACCAAGAGCCTGAGTTGCTTCTAATAGCACCCAACGCAGCTGCACGGTGCTGCTCGCCTCAAGAGTTGCTGCTGACAGGGTGGCCCGTCGGGAATCTGTGCCAGGATCTGGGGGTTTCTCTCCAGTATAGCCCTGCTGACCACCTTGCTGTCTTTGTGTGGGGGAGGGGGATGGAGTGGGGGCTGGTGATGCTGATTCTGCCAGGATTTTTTGCTGTTTCTCCTTTCACTGTGGTTCTAGCAAGGAGTTTGCCTGCAGTGGGGATGGAAAGGCTGGTGCTGTTTTATGGTGTGGAGACATTTCCTCATGGAAACTCTTTGATCTTCTTGGGTTAACAGCAACAGGAGATGCTCTGAAGTGATCATCCTGTTCAGCTCTCATGAAAACCAGGCACCAACACCAGAAATGTGCTGGGGCTGTCCTGCAAGTGTTGGTGGCATCACCTCACAGCTGGGGCTGGAGCTTCCCTCCAGGACCATGCCACTCCAGCAATTCCAGGTGAGTTTACTGTGCCAGAAGTCACAGCTGCTTCTTGAGAGACCCCTTTTCCCCCCTTTTTGCTCCCATTTTGCTTCTCTGCATCACAATCTGTGCAGTTCTCCTGCACTGGCAAAGGGCAGTATCCAACTGCAAGGATTTAGTAGCACAGACACCTTCCTCCATTAAAAATGCTTCGTTTACTGGGACAGGGCTATGTGCCTTGGAGAGAGTAGTGCCAAGCAGCTGGACATGTTGTTTTACAAAAAGCAGTGCTAATATATGAAGCAGTTTAGGTTTTTCTCACTCATCTGTAATCTCCACTTGATGTTATTTGTCCTTTGGAGCTGGATAGAAATCGACTCTCTCCCTGGTCTGCAGCCATTCTTTTGTGTTGGCAGCAGCTCTAATTATGCACCAATTAACCTTAATTAAACCAATTCCTGTTTAACTGCATATGCAGACAATGCACTGAACAAACAGCCTGACAAATATTGTCATTTCAAAGGCATAAAAACACATCAAATCCTTAATTGGAAAGTCAGACTCTAAGTTGCTGTGGATTTGTAGCTCTTTGTTTTTAAAATGATAGAGCAGGAGCAGTGGCCAAACACCCCAGATGCTCCCAAAACCTTGTTTGGAGTTAATTATCTCGGGCTACCGAGACCAAAATAGATTATCCGTATAGGAAAAGAGGGTAATGGAGCATCCTTAATTGTAGCAGCAGGCAGGCTGCTCCAGAGGGCATCAGGACCACGATAGATAGGTAGAGAACCACCAAACTCCCCTTCAGAGCCTGGGTGACCCAGAGCTCCCCGCTGGTGATCCCTGCTGGCCCTTGCCTGGCTGTTTGTCCCAAACGAGCTCCTGGAGGCCAGGACTGTCCCTTGTGCCATGCTGTGGAGAAATGGGATGCATTTTGCACCCTGTAAACAATAGTGCAGCCAATAGATGGTGCTCGTACATGCGGTTACTCCGAGTTTCTTCCTAAAATACCACACAGGTTTTGTTAATTTTGTGATGCAATATATCTTTGAGGCAGCTGCTACAAAAAGCACGAGATTAACTTTAATTTCCCTGCACAGAACTGACCCCCCGGACTGCAGGGATCATGTGCTAACATGTGGCCAGGGTCATGGCCAAAGGGGTTAAATGTCAGATGTTGGCTGCCCTTTCCCAAAGCTTGATGCAAGGGAAATAAGATAGACCGAGAAGTCCAGGCTTTGCATCACTTATTTGTCCTCTAGTGAAAAAAAAAAAAAAAAAAAAAAAAAAAAAGAAAAAAGATTGCAAGACCCCGAGATTGGTTTGCAGCAGAGCAGCAAGGATAAAAAATGGTATCTAGCGCTGAATTCAGAATTTTGTCTTCCCTCCTGTTCATAAAATGTGTTTAGCTTAAAAAAAAAAAAAAAAAAAAAAAAAAAAAAGCGCCCTTCAAATCCTTTAATATGTATTGACTTTGTGGTGGTTTGATTTTATGCTACTAAATCCTTTTCTTTCTGCAGTTAATCAAACAGGCTCCAGGCATAGCGCTTTGTGGTTAAATATTCTGTCTTGTGAATGCTGCAATTAAAAGCAAAGCTAATGAAGCATGTAAATCATGCCCACATAAATTATTTACCAACACATCCACTTGGACACACTTGCAGGCTGTGGTGGGACACAGGCCCCTGACTGGGAGCCCAAGGCGATGGATGGATGAAGGGATGGATGCTACAGCACCAGGCTGGGGCTAGGGACACAGATGAACAAGCCACCAGGCAGCTCCCTTTATGAAGGGATGAGACCTCATCCACAACTTGCTGAAATAGACGGATATCCTTCTCCGGGCTGTAACAGAATTTGGGATTGGGTCCCATGAAGTATTTATTTTATTTATTTATTTTTTCTGGCCAGGTTCAGCACTGCAGGTGCCCTGCAGAAGTTGGTGGGACTCAAGAGCAGTCACTGAAGTTTTGTGGAAATGTTCAGTGGAGATTTTCATGAGAGATGTGAAAGCGAGCTGCCTTGCAGCTAACCTGTTACAACCTGGAGAAAACAACCGGGAGGTGTCATCTCTGGGAGCAGAGAGGGCAGCAAAAGGGTTGTGTGAAGGACAGAGAAAAAAAAGAAAGAAAAACCTCTTGCAAATGAGGTGCCAACAGAAAATGTGCTTTGGCAGCTGGAAAGGTGTAATGAAAGCCTAGGCAAAATATAGATGTGGGTAAAATTTGCTCCCAGTCTTGGGGACAGTGCTATTCCCCTGTCTGCATGCAGAGCCAAGATTTTCATGCCATGGGCATTGCTTTGGTAATGCAGGCTATTCCCACACCTGGGCTGTGTGTGAGGCATGTCTGCAGTCTGCGGCACGGGTTGCTCTGCTGAAGGCTCCTTACACTCGTGCATTCTGCAGACATGGCAAGGTCTGGAAAAGCACCCAAGACCAGCTAAATCTCTCTTCATTAAACAGAAAAAATAAAAAATAGGCATTGGTACTGCACTCAGTGAGGCCACAGCGCTGGGGGCAGATGCTGAGCATGCAGTGAACTTCCAGCAGGTCTGGGCAAATTCACTTACATTAAAATCAAATAGCCCCAGGAGTTAGGTCACAAATGTTTGCCTGCTCCAGTTCAGAAGACACGAGGAAGAGACTCTCCAGCAGCTTATTTCAACCGAGACCCTGACAGGTGAGGATCCAGTTTTGCAGTGGTGAGATCAATGCATCTGTGTGGGATTCAAATGGAGGCAATATAATTGCAAATCCGGTTGTCAGGCAGGTGTCCCAGGTCTCTTCCCCTCCCACAGCACAGGCTCAGAATCCTCAGTGCAGGTGGCTCTACCACTGTGGTCATTAAAGGAGTGTGAAACATGCCAGCCTGAGTGAGTCACTTTTGCTCTGCTCCTCTCGGTGCTCCCAAAAAAACTCCTGCTGCCTTCCGCAGAAGCGAATGGCTGAGCAGAGAAGGGCCTGGGGAAGGTGCTGGTGCTGGCTATGGGATTTTTGGCAGTGTGTCCCATTTCAGGGATCTACAGTTCTCAACTACAAGCCAGAGGAGCGAATGGCTCCCCCGGAGTTACACACTGTTCACAGGAGTGATGGTCCCCTGGCTGTGCTGAGACCTGACGGTTTTGACTTCATTCTTCTCTTCTGGAGCAGACTTCTTGGGTCACCTTGAGCAAGATACTTAATCTCCCTGTGTTTCCATTCCCCAAACGAGAGATAGAAATAGCAGCACTGCCTTCCTTCCAGCAGAGCAAGTGCATTAAAAATTGCAAGGTGATGGGAGCTCTGGAAGTGCCTCGATGGAGGAGATTCATTTGAATACATTTGTTGTGCATTACTCACTCAGTCATGAGTTTTAATCTTCTCCTCTCTGTCATTGTAATCTAAATTTCCTTGAGCTGAGTCCCAGTTTAATCCCTGCCTCGTTTGAGTGATTTCTTCAATTTCTCCCACAGCAAATGGAGAGGCTTACATTAGCCTTCATCTCTCCTCTGAGTCTATCACAGGAGAGCTGCTAACACTCCCCTTTCAGGGAGCACCAGCAATTTATTTGGGAACTTGTGCAACTTCTTCAAGTAATTTGCACTCTGTTTTTCCAGTCTGGTGACTCACGTTTTGCAGTCTTTTCAAGACCTGCTGAACCATCTCCTGTTAGGGGGTGGAGTCCTGCTTTCTAGCGAAGCAGAGGCAGCCTGCCCTTCCCTCCTGCAGGATGTTTCAGTGGGCACAGGCATGCAGCGAGCAGCAAACCAAGTGCCCCTGCATTGCATGTGATAGCTGCTCTGCCTGTCACACCACTGAGCGTTCAGCAGGGTGCTGCCTCTTGGGTTTGGGGGATTTGTTGCTTTCTCTCAGTCTTGGGGCTGAGACAGACATTCTGCTTCACAGCTGTCTTTGCAAAAAGTGATTTTTTACATACCTTTCATGTCCTCCTTGCATTTGTAGAGGTTCTCCTCCATGGAAAGTACTGTGTTTGACGATTTTTTTGGTTTGTTAACTTGCAGCTTCCTTGACTGATTTTGCAGCGGGATTATTTGTTGCTCTATTAGCACACAAGTCCTGTCTCACATAGGCAGGAATGTGCAGGAGGCATATAATTCTCAATTTATTATCTTGGTTTGCATGATGTTACTGAGAATTGATTGTAATTCTCAGTGGCATTAGCGGCACCTTCCTATCCTAACAACAGTATTTACTGTCAGGAACACTATTTGTGCAGCACTTGTGTTACACCACAAATAATTGTATTACTTACATCCAATTTGTATCATTACACCCAACACAACTGTTCCTGCTGTGTAGTATCGTGCTTCATTAACACCTGAGGCAGAACCGCTTCGCATAAATACCCTGCTTGGCACTTTTTATTTGAAATGATAGTCTACTAATTATGAAAATGTAGATCAAAAATGACATCCCAACTAGGAAAAATACAAAAAGAAAAATTTCCCCTGTATTAGTAGATAAAGAGCATCAATTAAAATTCATTGCCGTGAAAATGATTGTTGTACAAATTTAAGGAGATGCTTTCGAGTTTGCTAAACCCTGGAAATGACAGACCTTGTTTTCTTGCATTTCTCTGCAAACTCTCTGTAATTCTGTGTGTCCTCATCATGACAAAATACCTAAGTGAGTTTTAGAAGGAGTGAAAAATCAGTCATTCATACACAGCCCTACATGACAGCCACCTGTCCTATCAAGGGCAGCATGGGCATGGCCTTGGGGAGCCAAGACCTGCTCAGCTGTCATCATGGCCCAGCCACCACGTCCCCTGGGCAGGCTGTGAATGAGGCTGCAGAGAGGGGACAGCCTGTGGGAGAGTAACTTGGCCAATGTCCCCTCCAAGAGGGTCCAGGGCTCCCCAGGTTTCCTGCTTCAGGAATAGGGCATAGTCCTTGTAAATTCATCTGAACTACTGCAACATTCCATAGGAACCTGACAAAATTTCCTTGAAACAACAGAAGTGCACCTTGACCCACACAGCCAAATCTTGCTTGAAGAGGTCTTGTTGTTCTGAAGGTTGTTTGTGGCATGCAAAATGGTGTTTGATCCCAAGAATATCTGGTAAATAGTGTTTAATCTCGGAGCATCTTAGCCTGCTAAAGAGTGGTTTGTGTTCTGGGAGATGGGGTACTGGTTGCAAACAAGATAGATGGCCAAGCTGGAAGAGCCACGGCTGGGATCCCAGTGGATTCAGAGAGATGCTGTGTCTCAAGGGATTGTAGTGTCCCTAAGATGCTGCTCACAGGGAGACTGTCTGTGTTTTTCTGCCTTTTCAGGAAAAGGACTTGCAAAAAATGTTATAATATCACTACTAATAATTTCTCTGTCTTCACAAAAACAAATCTACAAGGTGCTAAATTTCAGTGAACTTATTTGGAGGCATTCAAGGGCACATTATGTCATCTGTGCTGTGCTAGGGAAAGAAATACATTTCAAAGAAATTATCTGCAAAACAAGTAGCTGCTAGAAGTCAATGGTCACACCAGCTTCCGGTGGCAAACTCTTTGTGTCAGCAAGAGAATGTGTGTATTGAAGTCTAACCTGTGCCGCAGGTTGAGGGCCAAGTCCACTTGTAAGGCAGCTGTATTTGGAAAGTTTGGGGCAATTCCAAGAGGAGTAAGATGTATTTAATTAAATTGACTTAAATTAACTTTTGAACATCCTCAGGAAATGGGAGTGTTTTCAGATTTCAGTGTAGCAGGAGGTGAACAGGGCAGAATGCAGATGGAAAATAAGTGCATATGTAAAATTAAAGCATACACAAATGATCTTTTTTGTAAGATGTACTAAGTACATTGAGACAAGATGTGACCCATCTCTAACTTGGGTAGGACATAGCTTAAAAATTGCAGAGATTTTAACATATTCCTCAAAAAAACACTGTAAAACTAATAGTAGTTGAAAGCCAGCTGAAGTAGCTATTTTATCTGGCAAGCTTCCATGCAAAATTTCCTGCTGATGCTGGCTTAGACAGATGGAGATTTGGGGGGGAAGAACAAAGTGCCACAGGGCTTTATTGGATGAGCCTTGAAAGATTTCTGTGAGCTTCTATCACTGGGTTTATGAACCTTAGGCTTGTTAACTTCAGTGCAGTTTTGTTCAGTGTTTTAACCCTGCTTTATTTCCTGTGGCCCAGATGATACATTTACACATCTTCAGAAAGTGGGATGCTCTTTAAACAAGGCCTCTGCACAAGCAAGGGCAAAAACTTGCTGTTTTAAACTCAATATATAAAAGTTTGAGAATATCACTGTATAAAGTACTTTTCTCTTGAAATGTCATCTTTGGTTCAATCATGAAAATTTAGTGCTTGGCTGTTGCTTCTATAAGATGAAAAGTATGAACAAATCATGAATATTTCATCATTTGTTTCTGCACTGGTCAGAAATGGTAATTTGAGCTCCAGACTGTAGAGATTTAGCAAGAAAAGAGTTGGACACTCAGAGGATAAAGACAGGAAAAAAAAAAAAAAATGCTTCTGACAGGATTTTTCCTTGCCAGTGCTGATATGTAGACAAGTTGCCTATAGGATATGAAACTGGGATGATCTAGTGAGGACATGTGTGGGCTGTGCTATTGAAGAACTTGATCTGCAACACATTTCATACTGTAGTATTTTCTTCATTTACCTCTTGGCTTATTATATTTTGTTTGTTTTTCAGAGAACTGAAAGCACTGTGTCGCTCCCAGATCACAGGCGAAGCAGGGCTCCCCTTCTTAGGTTTAGTGGGCACCAACATCTCCCTCAGCACCTGAACACCGTCCTAGAAAGGCTGTGAAGGGGAAAATATGAGCTAAGGGTGCATCAGCCTCAGTTCTCTTGAGACATCCTTTATCTTTTTCTGAAATGTCCATAACCAGATATGTTCCTCTCCTTTATGTAACTGGTCATCCTGTGAGAGCTCCCAGGGGCTAGAATTTGAAAATAACATTATTCTTTGTAACCAGGGTGAATTAATAATTTGATGCCAGCCTCAACCTTTCCTGAATATTAAAGCATCTGGTTTTGAGGACACATTATTTTGTGTGTGGAGTATGCCATTGCCTCCATGTTCTGGCCTATTGCTAGCATTTGTCAGATTTCTGTTGTTGTTCTGTACAGAGGAGTTCAGGGTCTTTGTTTCTTTTTATTATTTTTATTGATGGAAATACTGTCCCATTGTTCACTCAACTTTGAAGCTTACAGAAATACAGAAATGTTTTAAGTTTCCAACAATAGAAATGTTTTTTTTTTTTTTGTTTTTTTTTTTTTTTTTTTTTTAAATAAAGATTTCTCCAAATTTCCAGCTGTCATCCCTGGCAATCGGAGGTGGAGAGATTCTGCCATAAGCAGATGAAGCCTTTTGCAGTGGTTCAGATGGTGACTCTCCATCTCTTCAGCATCCAGGGCAAGCTGTCTGCAGTGGACTGGAAGTTGTCTCATCAGACGTGCAGTGCAGCCTCACCACCTGACATGTTATGACAAGCTTTTAACTTTTGAGTGGTGATGGATGGAAATGTGTCACTGCTTTGGGAGCAGCGCAGCACAGGCTGCTAAAAATAGTTGATGTTGCAGTGGCATCAGCCCCTCCAAGGCAGACACCCGTCCCAGCCTTGGCGCTCCACGAGAGAAGAAGCCAGGATGCTTCAGGTGGCCTACTCAGACCTGAGGCAAATTGTTTGCTGAAAATCCCCGTATTCATACGCATTTCTCCGAGTCAAATGCCAGCAGCCAAATTATTTGGGCTTTTCAGTGATTGTGTCATTTTGATTGAATATTCCTCAGGTCCCCCAATTTGCTGACCAACATCAGTCCCAATCAGGGCCTCAGTCTTCTATTGAGGCCAAGAAGCTACTACAAAATTTAGAGCAAATGGGGAGAAAGAAACATTGGTGACAGGTTGTCTGCAGTTTGAAAGAGCAACAGCTGTCCTTCCTAGCAGGCTGCCCTTTTCTATCTGCAATCTGTCCTATAAAGTGGATGGGAGATAACTAGCAGATCCCTCCCTTGTACTGATAAAAGAGGTTTTAATTTACTGGTGTTAGCTTGGCACTGCTGAGCAATATTGGAATGACAACTCCCATCACGCTCAATGCACTTCCAAAACATATTAATAAACTTAAAAAAGGAAATGTAGCTGAGAATTCATTGTCCTTTGTATGAAGAAAAAAAAATATGCATGTAGGTCTTCAAGTTTAACCCATTTAATGGTCACAAATATTTTGTTCAGATATGTTACCTTCCATCAGAAAAATGTATAGCCTTCCTGAAGTTAACATCCTGTTTTCTGAGAGAAACAAAGGAAAATTAGCCTCTCTGTAGACAGAAAAGTAGTGGCACAAATACGGCAAGAGACCTGTTCTGCAAAGCTGGAAAAAAGATCACTGATTATTAAGTCCTTTAATTTTGAGGGCAGATTAGCTAATGATGCAATTTGCAAGGAAAATGCCCATATGCTGCTCAGAAGGTGTTGGGCTAATCTGTTGATAATTTAGCTATAGGACTTTCTACATACAGTAGTAATCAACACAGTTAAAAACTTTTTGGTCTACCCATATCCTTTGAAGTTAAAAATAAAAATAAAAATAAAAAAATACCCAACTTAATAGCTCTTTCCCTGAGCCCCAGCATCCAGGGCAGGGCAGGATGGCCTTTGTTCTCATCAGTATGGTAATGTTTAATAGAAATGTTAGAAAAATAGACATTTTTTAGTCTTGTTTCCTGAAATAAAATAATTGGGTTTTGTTTGTTTGTTTGTTTTATTTAAGTTTGTCCTGCCTTCCTGCCTGTCATATCCTCTTGAAAGGCTTCTGCATCTGCTGGGTCATGTTTCACAAAGCACCAGCAAGGCAGCCAGGGAAACAGAAGTTTGTAGTTGGTCCACATGGAAGAAATGTCCGTAAAATATCCAAAGAGGGTCACTCTGTGACCTACAACTAGAAGTACAGGGTTAAAGATGTATTTGCTGCAATTAATGCCATCCCTTCAGTGGCCTACTCCAGTTTATAGCAGCTGGTGATCCAGCTTAAGGCTGCTGGCTCCTGGTGGAAGCCCCTGGTTGCCTGCAGCTAAGTGCAGTTTTCTACCTTTCCAAACAGGCCAACGTCAAGAACACACTGGTATTAGAAATGAGTCAAATGGGGGGAAAGAGAAACAGACCTAGAGCCTTTGTGTGACTGACTGATAGCTCCCATTTCAGACTCACAAAAGGATGCTTTTTTTTTTGATGGCCCAAACCTACCCCCAGACTACTCTAAGGGCAAATGGACTGGAGAGAGGCAAGGAGCAATTTATTTTTGTTAACTTTTTGTATTCAGTCACCACTGGAGGTGGTACAAAGTGAGGCTGTAGGAGGGTGGTGCCTCTGGTTTTGACTGAAGCTGTCTGGTGAGTACTAGGGAAAAACAAACAAACAAACAAAAACAAAACAAAAACAAACAACAACAACAAAAAAACAAGGCATCTGAGTCACCTTCCTCCCAGCACCATCAGCCTTGGTTTAGACATAAAACAGCAATTTTGCAGATGCTGTTTTCCACTGCTCAAACTCTTCCTCTGTGGAGATCCGGACATATCTCTTGTGTAAATGATACCAGCTGGGTTTGCATTGTTGCCGGGTGAAGCATTGCCCTCACCTGCCTCTGGGTGGGGAATTTGGCTGGTCCAGATGATGCTGAAGATGAGTGTGTGGAGAGAGGATATAAATGCTTTCCCAGGAGCCCAGTTACATGGCACGGGGGGTGATGCGTTCTGTTTCTTGTGTACTGCTAGTTTACAAAAAAAAAAAAAAAAAAGGTAGAGAAAATCACTGCTTTACCCATGGTCTCCAGCTACTCTTTTGCAATTTTATGTGGTTTCTGAATACAGCCCTAGACCTAAGGACTCTGGTCCTGTCTCTGGGAGGGTGGTAAAGTGCAAGGTGATGGCCTGTCCTAGCTAAAGCCATGTGAGAACTTGGGCTCCCTGGCCCTCATCATGGCAGCGTGGACAGGGGAGAGCATTGCCCTCAGCCTTGGAGGTAAGCTTCCCAACAGATCCTCAGGCTCAGAGATGAGGAGGTGCTTGCCTCTTTTATTGCCACCTTCTCATCTTCTTTATTCTACGCCTGTGCCATGTGGAGAGGTGTGACATGGGAAAGGAAAGGCTGTGGACTACAATAATTTGCGAGATAAGCCCTTGCTTCCCTTCTCCCCATCCACCGGTACATTGCCTTTACCCCTACCACCGTAAAATAGGTGTGCAGTGCCAGCTCTAGCTCTTTTTCACCCCTCAGCGCCTCCTTCTGTGTATCAGGAGCCCTGATAAACCAGGTCTATGACTGCTTTGGGCCACTAATAGCATCTCAGGAGAGTGGTTGTACAGAGAAGGGTGTAGATATGGAGCACTCCTGCATCTTTGCAATGATACTCCTGGAAACTTCCTTTCCTGGAAATGAAGGGGTTCATACAGGTTAGTGGCTATATGTGGAAATGAAGGCTAGCTCTGAAAGCAGAAAAGCAGTAGAGAAGCTGGAAGCCCTCTCAAATAGTCATCAGGATAAAATCTCCGCTCATCAAAATATCTGTTGGATTGTTTGAATGTGGAGAACTTGCATGGGGAAGCTAAAATAACATGGTTATGAGTCTTTTGGCTGAACTGAGTGACTAAAACTCAGAGCAGGTGGTGCAACAAGGTGAAGAAATCTCATGCTTATTTGCAACTGCTGTGGATTTGGCCCACTGCAGTAATGATGGAAAGACTGGAAGTCTATTTTGTTATGCTTCTCCTGCCCTCACAGCTTCTGAATGCTTTAGCAGATGCACAGCAAACAGCTGCAAAGCAAAGAGTGTTCCTACCTGCCAGAAGCAGCAGCAAATTTCTGAAGCTAGTGTCTTGTGAATGCCAAATTACCCTGAAAAGGCGAGAATCTGCAGCAGGCACAGACCACAGTGGAGCAGATAGCAAAGACCAGGAGGCGTGGGGGTAATCAGACAGGTACAGCAGTAGTAACTGGTAAAGCCAGCTCAAATATTTCTCCAGCTCCCTCCTTAAGTTGTGTTTTTCCTTGTAACTTTGTGCTACTGGTGACAGTGCAATGAGATGTAGATGGTGGGAAGGCTGAATTTCTGAAGGGTCAACTTCAACTGTTTTATCAAAAATTAAAAAAATTAAAATAAAAAATAACCAGGGATGACCTAATTGGAACAGCTCCTTGAACGCATTGCTCTGCATGCAGACAGCAGCTCACATCGAGCACTGTCTCCTGTGGTCACTGTTAGGTACGTGCTGTGTTAAGCAGATTGGACTACAGCACTCTCTGCAAGGGAGAGGCTTTAGCAAAGGATTTTCATCATGAAGTGATTTTTTGTCTCTGAACATTGGATGACAAGAGTAATGTAATCATCTCAGACATCTACTGCCTATCTCCACTGCTGGTAGTGCCTTGTACCTTTTACATGTGATGCTTCCTCTGGGGAGGAAGGAAAAGGCATGTAATGAAGTAGGGGTTTTGGCTGATAATTTTTGTTCAGTGTTGAAACATCTGTTTCTGAAGCATCTCTTGTTGAAGCCTCATTTCTTATGAGGGAGAAAGCTAAAAATATCAGTGGTATACCTGCACTGGCTTGAGATGCTTGGTGCTTGTTGTATAGACGCGTAGGCAGGTGGGATATGTTCCTGCCATACCAACTCGGAGCTGCTCCTCACAGAACTGACCTCCTGTAGAAAGGGAGTACTGCCTGAGGTGTGTGCTGCTCAAGCTGCCTGAGGATGGTGTAATGGTATTTTTGGCCAGAACCCTCTTGTGGAGGCATTGATGCATTCGGCTCTGTGAAAACCACGGGGCTAGAGGATTTGTGAAGGGGAACAGCAGCAGCCCCTTAGGGTTTCCAAAGTCCCGGGGTGGTTTTGTCCTTGCCCTGCTACTGGAGTCCCCGTGCTGCCCTTATATCCAGCCTTAAGACTTCCCAACTTGCAGGGGACAGGTAGGCCTTAACTGATCATAAAGCCTAGCACTCTCCAGATTGGCACTGCTCTTGCTTAGGGCACGCTTGGGATGGTGCAAAACTGGTGGTTCCATCTCCAGCTCTCAGAAGTATGTAGCAGCAGAGGCCATAAATATTTTTTTCTGCTGGGTCAGGGAGATGAGCTAACATTTGGCTGCAAAATGGGAAACCATCCAGAAAGAAGGCAGCTGCCATCCTGCTGATATCCTTCCCTGGCCAGTCGATATCCCAGCAATGGATTGCTGGAAAGCTCGTGCATGTGCTTCAGCTGATTGCGAGAGCATATCTTTCCCAATGTTGTCTTTTAAGATCCTTTTTCCTTATCTGGTTTCACTTTGTAGCTGAGTTTCTAGGCCAGGAGTCACAAGGAAAGAGATCTAGAACCACCTGAGAAGGTATCTAATGAGGCAGATGTGCTCCAGCCAAGTCAAATGCCCAAGTACATCTTCTTTCACCCAGCCGAAGATAACAGTCAGTACCCCTTGGGCCAAAACAAACAAATCCCAAACTTGTCAGCTCATGCTAAATGCTTAACTGAAATAAACTGGCAGCATTTTGCTCTTGGGATGCACGTTGGTCCCATTTCTTGAGCCCTGGACTTTCTGCCAAGTTCCTTTTAGTTCCTCTTAGCTTGTTTGGCCTGGCAAATGTTAAGCTAATCCTAAAACTCCTTGTTTCTTAACAAGCACAGTATGTGGCATCTCGATGGAGATTTAATGAGGGGATGCTGAGGAGCAGAGCTGACAAAGCAGTGACCTTTCCTCCATGGTGTGCCAGACCCAGTTCATCCTGAGGTGTTGAGATTAATGAATATGGTGCTTCCAGCCAAAAGCAAAAGGGTGTGATTTATCTCACAGGTCTATTTTATTGGATGCAAATTTCATAGTGCTGAACTCTTTGCTTGAGAGAAGCCTTGAGCTGAGCCAGCACAAAAAAAAAATCACTAAGTTATCCACTATTCCTAATGTGAGCATGCTCCAAGGTCATGGCTGGAGAAATCTTTCTGAGCCTAGAGTTGGCCATCTGATATGACTTAGCAAATAACTCACTGAAGAGAAGGACAAGTTTTCTGTACTTCAGTTTTCAGCATGAAGAAATCTACAGGTACTTTAATCAATAGAAAAAGCTTATACCTCTATATTAATAAAGAGAAGCTGTTATTACAAGGACTACTGAGCCATCCATGTCTTGCACACTAAAATCTTCCCGTTGTTCATTAAGTGCTGATGTTTAGCCCTTTGGTTTGCAATGTCTGCTCTGTTTTGCTTTAAAGGTTTTTTTTTTTTTTTTTTTTTTTTTTTTTGTTTGTTTGTTTTTTTTTGTCTGCAATTTATCTGACTGGACATGCTCTAGCCCAGAAAGCAGATCTCTGTGAAGTTCATTTGGTGCTCATATTTGCTGCAGTGTACTTGTGGGCTCAACACTGGGAAATGAGAGCAGGGGACTTACTTCTCTGGTGGCTTCAGAACTTGCTCACTTGCAGTCATTACCCAGCAAGGGGAGCAATGTTACCAGCAAGCAAGAGTTGGATGGATGGGGGGCACTGAATGGCAAAAAAAAAAAAAAAAAAAAAAAAAGGAGAGAGAGTAAAATAAAAATCCCAGCCTGGAACACGAATAGGAAAACACCAAAAACAAGGGGCAGCCCAGAGATTAGAGGCATGTGGTGTGAAGGTGGAAGGGTGAGGGGGGTGGGAAGAAATCCAGAAAAGGTTCTTTATGTACAGAATTAGTGGGGAAAATAGCATGGGGACAAAGCCAATGGAGTGGCCCAATGATGTGGAGACTGCTGGTCTGGCATTGACTTGTGTCAGTGGGAGTGGGACACCTGCACCAGGAAAAAAAGAAAAGGCGACCCCTTGTTGAAGCCCTGCATTGCTAGGGTTAGGAGTTCAAAATTATCCTTTATCTACCACACATTGCTCAGACCTTTGCAGAGATAGCAAGAGATCAGACGAGAGGATCAGAGTGGTCCAGTTTGGCCTCTTCATCTTTCTGTATGAGTAATTATCTTCTCCATAAGTCCTTCTTGGCTTTAGATGGGGGTTAAATAAAAACCCCCCAAACATCAGAGTTAATGAAATTCTTAACATGTATAAGAAATAAATTGTTGTACATTGGGTCAAATCACAGAATCACAGAATCACAGAATTTCTAGGTTGGAAGAGACCTCAAGATCATCGAGTCCAACCTCTGACCTAACACTAACAGTCCCCACTAAACCATATCCCTAAGCTCTACATCTAAACGTCTTTTAAAGACCTCCAGGGATGGTGACTCCACCACTTCCCTGGACAGCCCGTTCCAATGTCTAACAACCCTTTCGGTAAAGAAGTTCTTCCTAAGATCCAACCTAAAATTCCCCTGGCGCAACTTAAGCCCATTCCCCCTCATCCTGTCACTAGGCACGTGGGAGAACAGACCAACCGCCACCTCGCTACAGCCTCCTTTGAGGTACCTGTAGAGAGCGATAAGGTCACCCCTGAGCCTCCTTTTCTCCAGGCTGAACAATCCCAGCTCCCTCAGCCGCTCCTCGTAGGGCTTGTTCTCCAGGCCCCTCACCAGCTTCGTCGCTCTTCTCTGAACTCGCTCAAGCACCTCCATGTCCTTGTAGCGAGGGGCCCAAAACTGAACACAGTATTCGAGGTGTGGCCTCACCAGAGCCGAGTACAGGGGGATGGTCACCTCCCTAGCCCTGCTGGTCACACTGTTTCTTATACAGGCCAGGATGCTGTTGGCCTTCTTGGCCACCTGAGCACACTGCTGGCTCATATTCAGCCGACTATCAACCATTACTCCCAGGTCCTTCTCTGACAGGCAGCTTTCCAACCACTCATCTCCCAGCCTGTAGCTCTGCTTGGGGTTACTGCGCCCCAGGTGGAGGACCCAGCACTTGGCCTTGTTGAACTTCATGCAGTTGACTTCAGCCCATCGGTGCAGCCTATCCAGATCCTCCTGCAGAGCCTTCCTACCCTCGAGCAGATCAACACACGCACCTAACTTGGTGTCATCTGCAAACTTACTGAGGGTGCACTCAATGCCCTCGTCCAGATCATCGATGAAGATATTAAAGAGGACCGGCCCCAGCACCGAGCCCTGGGGAACACCACTAGCGACCGGCCTCCAACTGGATTTGACTCCATTTACCACGACTCTTTGGGCCCAGCCATCCAGCCAGTTTCTAACCCAACGAAGCGTGCGCCAGTCCAAGCCAAGAGCAGCCAGTTTCCTGAGGAGAATGCTGTGGGAAACGGTGTCAAAAGCCTTGCTCATGTCAAGGTAGACCACATCCACAGCCTTTCCCTCATCCACCCAGCGCGTACTTTGTCATAGAAGGAGATCAGGTTCATCAAGCAGGACCTGCCTTTCATAAATCCATGCTGACTGGGCCTGATCGCCTGCTTGCCCCGCAAGTGCTGTGTGATGACTCTCAAGATAATCTGCTCCAGGAGCTTCCCTGGCACTGAGGTCAAACTGACAGGCCTGTAGTTTCCCGGGTCTACCCTCCGGCCCTTCTTGTAGATGGGCGTCACGTTTGCTAGCCGCCAGTCAACTGGGATCTCCCCCGATAGCCAGGACTGTTGATAAATGATGGTAAGCGGCTTGGCCAGCTCCTCTGCCAGTTCTCTCAGTACCCTCGGGTGGATCCCGTCCGGCCCCATCGACTTGTGCACTTCCAAGTGCCGTACCAGGTCACCAACCATTTCTTCATGTATAGTGAGGGCCACATCCTGCTCCCCATCCCCTTCTACCAGTTCAGGGAATTGGGTATCCAGAGAACAACCGGTATTGCCGCTAAAGACTGAGGCAAAGAAGGCATTAAGCACCTCCACCTTTTCCTCATCTCTTGTCACTAAGTTTCCCCCCGCATCCAGTAAAGGATGGAGATTCTCCTTAGTCCTCCTTTTTGTATTGATGTATTTATAAAAACATTTTCTGTTATCTTTAATGGCAGTAGCCAGATTGAGCTCCAGTTGAGCTTTGGCTTTTCTAATTTTGTCCCTGCACAGCTTCACAACATCCTTATAGTCCTCCTTAGTGGCCTGCCCACTTTTCCAAAGATTATAAACCCTCCTTTTCCTCCTAAAATGAGGCAGGTCACATTGTGCTGGCGGTTGGGGAGGGAAGGCAGCGGGCAGTGATGCTCTGGTGCGTGCCCTTTTGGGCGATGCCCAGCCACAAAAATTTCTGTTGTATTTCTGAGAGGCACCAAAGTGTGTCCTGAGTGTGGCTTCATGTCCTGAGCGCCTAATTAAGCACAAGGCCTGCGGTTCTGTGGAGATGATCTACTGCATCACGGGTCTGTTCTATTTAATGGGTTTTACTTCCATAAATTAAGACACTTTGGGTTTATACATCTTAAGGGAAGTCATTTAGGTGCTGCAGGTCACTTCCAGACACAGCGGGTTTTGTGGCAAGAGGTTTTCTTTGGTTGGTTTTTGGGGGGTGGTGGTCTCACAAAGATTAATCTGCTCTTTTAAAGCACTAATCCTGCCATCTAAGCTGATATGAGTGTCCTACGCACCTTCCTATTACACCCCATTACCCAGGTACATAAATCTGGGCAGGAAAAATTGGCTTCCAGCAGCTAGAAGTGATTCATTTTCGATGCAAATGGAGTCTAAGCAAGTTTGACATGCGGCTGCAGCAAGGTAACAGGAATTAAAGGGCACATCTTAAGCTCATGAGACACTGGGATATCAGGGCTCTTAATGTTACAGTGTAAATAATCTCTTACCACTCCTTTAAATTAGAGGCTTTCAGGGCACGCAGCTATTGTTAATGATCGCCTTCTAATCCTGATGTTCACGGCTTGGTAATTCAAGGTCTTCTGGTGATTTTTTTTCCGAATGCAACTGTTTGAAGGTGAGGGCTGTGTGGGGAAAGTGGTGCTGGGCTGAAATGCAAAACAAGGCCACTGTGTGCAAAGGATCCCACTGCTGTTGCTCCGTGATGCTTGCTTATCCCACTTGGAAAGAGAAGCTGCTGCACGGGGAGAGTAAGGGGGAAAAACAAAAACTTTCAACAGCTTTAGCAAGCCAGCCTTTTGCTAACAGATAGAAATGTCTCTGTCATTGACACAAAGCCAAGTCCAGGAGACCTTGATTTTTGGTAAGATGTTGAACTGCTCCTGTAAAGGCTTAATTTCAGGCACTATCTGCAATCCTAATAAGCATATTTCTTCTGCAAATAAATTAAATAATGATGTGAAGACTAGTTAAATCCAGCAAATATTTGCTCTGCTGTAATTCCTTGGGAGGTACTGTGGCTGAAAGCAGTGTGGTGGTAGAAGAAAGCTGATAAATAGTATTCATTTAAACTTGCAATTAAAGGAAAAATCTTCATCTGATACTTGGAACAGTTTCATGCATATGGTCAAATTTGTCAGCACATCTTGTGGGTGCTCTTTGCTGTGCAGTGACCATTGCAGGACCCTTCTGTCCCCTTGTCATGTTAAGCTGTGGCTCTCGTTGCTGTGTCCCTGCAGCAGCCCAGTTGCTGAGGTCCCTTGTGGGGCTGTGCCTGTGAGATGTGTGTTTTTACAGCTGTGATGGTTGCCTCACTGGGGGGACCCTGGTGCTGGCAGTTGAGTGCCCTCTCCTCCCCTTCAAATCATCTTTGCTGAGCCAAGCGGGACAGTTGCCTCTGTGAAGCAGGATCCAAGTTATGTGCAAGTCTGTTGGCTTTGCCAGACCTGATTTTATATATATTTATATGTTTGTATATTTATCTACACATCTTGTTTTGGCTCTGTGCAGGTGATTTGAGAAGGGTGATGGCAATAGGCTTGAGATGGGATTTGGACACCTCTGCACCCAGGCTGTGGAACTGCTCTGAAATGCTCACAGCTGCGTGGAGCCTGGGAGCAGAGCAGAAGGAAAACAGCTCTGAGTGCTCTTTGGATGAGGATACAAAACTCATCTCTTCTTTGCATGCTCTGAAGGACAGGAGTATCCCAATTATGCATGCAAAATGAAGTAATCATCAAGTATAGAAATGAAGCTTGCCCAGGAGCTGCCTTTTGGGCAATGCATCTACAGCTGTGGAGGTTGCAGCAGCTACCCCGAGGCTGGCCACGCTGGGTGCCATCTGCCTGCAGCCCTGGCTGAGGTGCCACAGCAGGGTGTGCTTGGTCCCAAAGGTGTGTCCTGTCTGAAAGAGCAAAAGGTGCCTAAAATTGTGCTGCTGTAAATTCATGTGGCACTGTGTTTTGCAATAACCATAGGGATTTTGATCACAGATGTCATTAAGAACTGTGAGATAGCTGGTCTGGGGCAAGGCAGTGTGAAATATGCAAGGACAATCAGGTCCTGCTTTGGGACAGACCAGGTAACTGCAGCAGCAATTATTGTTAATCCAAATCCACTGCAAGCATCTTACCAATAGCTGCTGGTTGATTTCTCTGCCTTTGTTCGCTCACTCCAGATGAGCATCACTGAGTCCTGAATCAATAAAAAGCTTAATTTAGAAAGCTAGGGCCAGAAGAGAGAGTAAATGCTCTGCGAGAGGCAGAAAGGGTTAGACGGAGCAGATACGAAATGCAGAAAATTACGCACAGCCTTTAGAGATGTACATGCAATGCTACGTCAACATTTTAATTATCCAGCTTATTTTCAGTGTTGCGTGTTTTGATTAAAAAAACAAACAAACAAACAAAAAAACTCAATAGGGTGTCCTGGGTAAATAAGGTCAGGTCAGGGGCATATTTTCTGCTCTGCAAATGAGTACAGTAAACAAATGTGTCTTCACCTTTTAGCATTTCTGAAGGAGGAGCTGGAGTGGGGGCTCAGCCCCTGCTTGCAGGCAGCACTTCTTGTGTACATCTTCCCCCTCTGCCTTTTTTTTTTTTTTTTTTTCTCCCCTTCAATGACTTTTGAGCTCCTCTGTGCCAAATGCTCAGAAGTGATGATTCTCAAGGTCTCTTTTCATTAGGTGCTGGGGCCAAGATGGAGCCGTGCTGTAGCCTGGAGCTCCTGTGACAGATTGGATAACTTATTGCAGCAAACAGGAGGCAAAGGTCGTTCAAGGCTCGTGGGCTTCTGAAATCCAACTTGAAACACTTCCTCCCTGTCCTGGTTACAGTTAGGACAGTTTTCCTCCTAGTAGCTGGTAGAGTGCTGTGTTTTGGATTAGGATGAGAAGAATGCTGATAACATGCCAATGTTTTGGTTGTTGCAGAGCAGTGCTTGTACCAAGCCAAGGACTTTTCAGCTCCTCGCTCTGTCCTGCCAGCAGGCAGGCTGGGGGTGCAGCAAGAGCTGGGAGGGGACAGAGCCAGTACAGCTGACCCAAACTGGCCAAAGGAGTATTCCATACCATCTAATGTCATGCTGAACGATATATAGGGGTGGCTAGCCGGGGTGGGGGGGCCGGCTGCTCGGGATAGACTGGGCATCGGTCAGCGGGTAGTGAGCAATTGCATTGTGCATCACTTGTTTCATACACACTATTATTATTGTTATTATTGTTTCCTGTCTTAATAAACTGTCTCTATCTCAACTCTCGTTTCACTTTTCTGTTTCTCTCCCCCATCCCAGAGAGGGAGGGGGGAGGGTGAGCGAACGGCTGCGTGGTGTTTAGCTGCTGGCCAGGTTAAACCACAACACTCCCCTCACCTTGCAAAATCCCCACAGGTCTTTACTGCAGAAAAGAAGGCAAAAATGTTTTTCTGTAGTGAGAAATATCTGTGCAGTATCAGTCTGAAGGATCTAGGCATCACCCTGCTGGAAATTACCCAGTGCTCAGAAGCTGCCCTTTGTATGTGGAAGCAAGGAGAACAGCCCTGTGTGCTGCAATCCAGGTGATTTGACCTGCTGCATGGAAATGAGCTGCTGCCTGCCCTGACTCTCAGGAGTGCATAGCAAACAGAAATGAAGGGGATCCAAAGAGCATGCCGAGAGCAGTAGTCAGTGTTCTGGATACTCATTTTTATAATTGCAGGGCAAAGCACTCTGGGGTTTAATTGCACTCATCAATATTACAGCACCATCACACTGCTCAGGGTCAGCTGCCTGCAGGGGGGAGAAGCTCCTGTGCTGGCTCAAGGGAAGCATCAGCAACATCCCCTCTTGAAAACTGCTGTTCTCTTCTGGCTTCCTTGAATCCTGGGTGCATCAGCTCAAGGTTTTCTACCTTGTTGTTATGAATGAGTCTTCTATGAGCAAAAATGAGTTTGCTAGACCTTATTTCCCAAACCTCTAAAACTTTCTTATACTGTTAAATTCCTGTTACTAGGATAGTTTTAAAATTTTAAATTACTGTCTGTAATTGACAGACCTTCTGTTTTGACTATGGTTTTTGGAGTCCTGGCTGATAAGCTGAATTATTTTTCATGTCGGTTAAGTCAGAAGGTAGCAAAACCATCAACACCTCTTTGACAGGTCTGTGTTTAAGTCTAGGCTACCTAATTTCTGTTTTGTAATAAATAGGAGCACCAGGTGCCTCTGAACAAAATAGAAACATGATTAGCTGCAAGTGTGGATGGGAGCTGAGATGTGGTTGGATTTCAAGCACTGGGCATCTCTGTTTAGAAAAAGACCTGCAAGGAAGGAGTGCTGCCCTCCAGCTGTTCTTGCAGAAATGCAGGTGAAAGGCATCTTTACCTCTTCCACGGTTCCAGTGGAAGTATCTGGTTTAGGGTTGTCAGAGTGCAATACAGCACAAAACTGCCTGACCTAGTTAGCTGCAGACAAGGAATAGTGGCAGAGATGCTTTATTTTGTTGGACTTCGAGGTACACAGCTTTATTAGTTCCTGCTCTTGTGGTGCTTTTTGAGATATCTCTTGGCATCAAATTCAGCAAAACAGGGTGAAATATAAAGCTTGTGGTCAGTGCGAGAAGTTCTTTAACTGTGAGCTCAGCGTGCAGCTATCCTTTTTTTTTTTTTTTTTTTTTTTTTTTTTTCCCCAGCTCACTGCTTTCCTCCAAGAGAACCAGCCCCTTTTGTAGCTGCAGCTTGTTGGATGCTGGTTGCTTTTGGCTAGAGCTGGAGAACAATAGGAAGAGTAGCAAACAGCAACACTCTGGTATCAAAAGCCTTTCAGACCAAGCTCCTTGTCCAGCTCTAGAGGACAAGTTGTGCTGGCAGCCAGAGGTCTGGGACACCTACTGAGGCTGGAGACCTCATATTCAGGTAGCAAAGGCCAGGTGGAGATTCACGGCTTCTTACTTGGGATAGCTGGTGGGCACAGGGTAACTTAGAAAAGCATCTTCTTTAAGTTATTGTAACTGAGAAAACAAGCTTGTCTGCCTTTTTAAACTGGTTGGAGCTTCCTGGAGTTGCTTTGCAGGCACATACCTCCTAGTTAAGAATAAGCCCTATGGCATTAAAATTTCATTTATGAACCCCACTGAACTTGAAGGGGAGGTTTGATATGTCTCAGATGATGTACTGTAGCATGAGGGTTTCTCTGCCTTCAGGATCCTCAGTTTCTCTCCTGCTATACTTTTCATTGCTGTGGGTAAGAATTCATTAAAAAGGACTTGTTTCTATAGGGGAGATGAACACAGCAGTGGAGGGAAAGTTGAGCTTTGTAGGTAAGTCACGTCTCTAGTCAGATGGATGGGAATGCTCTGGTGGAAATGTTCCTGCTTTGGTTGACTCTGAAACTTTAGGGGGGCTTGATGTGGAGGGTGGGAAATGCTGGTGCACCAGATCTTGTCTTTCACTCACTCTTCTATAGCTGCATGTAAGGAGACTTTAGGGTCTCTCTTGCCCTGAGGAGGTAGAACGTCCTTGCACAAATCCTAAAAAGTGTGCTGTAAATTGAAACTGGAAGGAGAGACATAGTCATGGTATTATTTAGAGTTTTTGGACAGAAGAACAGAGGTTAGCCTGTTTTCTGGGTGCAAGGATTGCAGGAACAAGCCATGTGCAGTAAGCTCAATGTGTCTGAGACTCAGTCTGAGTGCAGAGCAACAGCAAAATGCCTCTGCTGTGAGTCTGACAGTCCTCAGAAGCAAAACACCTTCATCAGTGGCTAGTGGTGAATTTTCACATGCTTCTCTTAATTCAATCCATTTTTTTTATTAGATTGTATATATTGTCTATGTTCCCAGGCCAATATATATGGATTTGTAAGAACTCCTGGGTAGGGATTATCCTTATGAACCTGGAGGGTGCTCAAGTTTGAGCACGAATCCTACTGACTGAAGGATGATGTTTTGTGCCGCGATGTGATTTATGCAGAGATGAGGGTCTTGGTTTTGAATCCATTTGGGTGCAGAGGCTCTTGCTGGAGAGGGTCTAATTGCTAAAGAGATCACCAGGGTTTATATTTGAAGCAGTGCCTTGGGAGCTGATGGGAATTGGCAGAGCTTTGCAGGAAAGTCTGCCATCCACCCATTTGCATTTGTCTGCCTTTAGCAAAAGCTATCAAGTTAATGCTAGTTTAAATGATCAGTTAGGCATCTGCAGGTATAATTGTATAAAACACTGTGCATTAAATTGATTCCAAATCCATGCTTGGATGTAGAGCCTTCAGAAAGGCTACATATATTAGCCTATTTCCAACATGCATTGGCCATTGAAGATAGAAGGTTATTATGTCCTCCTCTTCCCCCCTTTTCGTTTTTTTTGTCACTTGAAGAAGTCATGATATGCATTTACAGTGGATTGGTAATACTCTGGTACCAGTTATGCTGCCAGTGACTTCCTATCAGTGTCTCCAGGAAGTGCAGCCCCCACTACTTTTATGAACCATTTTGCTGACAGATCCCAAGTCTGCGGATTACATGGGTTGATCGTGCTGGATAAATGAAGCTCGCAAATGAACAGAAACTGCTTCGATTCTGGTTGTAACATGCTGTAATTAATCACTGCTACTGTGTAGCACCTGGAACCCAGAAGGAACCCAAATGCAAAGCAGGTCAGCCAAAGCCAGACTCAAACCTGCATGGAAAGCAAAGCCAAGGCAGTTCTTACCTGCCTGTGCCTTGCTCTTATGCTACTGGAGTTGTGCTTTTACTATGCAAAATATAACTTTAAAAAGTGCAACTTTAAGGAGAAAGCTGCCACTGGGGCAGCTTACGGAAGGGAGACTGCCCTTGCAACTTTGCAAATTTGACCTTGGAAAAACTACTAATTCCTGTGTTTGGCTCTCATAGCAACTTCAGCAACACTCTTCAAATTTGGGAATTTGGGTTTTCCATTGAAAAGAGGTTTTTGTTTTGTTTTGTTTTGTTTTTCCTATCTGTGTCCAGGGGTGCTACACTGCTGCAGAAAGCTTTTCGCCAGGCAGCAAGGGCATCCCAGCCTGTGCACTGCTGCTCCCAGCACTGGGTTAACACCTTCTCTTTGTGTGCACGGGCATAAATGAAGCTCCTCTCGGGGAGGAGGTTTATGACATTAGTTACTAAATGATCAGCTGAAGAAAACTGTGAAATGTTCTTTCACTTGGTTTAATCACCCTTGCCAAATGTGTGTGCATCCCAGCACTTCAGCCTGGTGTGGGAGCTGTGTCTCAGGGAAGGATCTGCCTGTACGTGCCTCCCCACTTCGCTTTTGGGGCCCAGTGCTGACTTGAACCCAATGTCTCTATGCCCAAACACCCCGTGTCATTCCTGAAAAATAAAGGGAGGTTTTGACCTGAGGAAGGTGCTGTGGACCTGGGCAGGTCTTGCCTTCTGGGCATGGTACAGGTGCTTTTGGGTCCTCTCTGAAGACCTCCTCACCTGGGGCAGGAGGCTGTGTCCTTGTTTCCAAATGTCTCCAGCCATCACAGCTCCCCAGGAGCCTCTGCATCTTAGATGTAGCATCTCAGGATGCCCCAGGGCAGCTGAAGCAGGCAGGGACAGAACTGCAGAGGCTTCCTAAGCATGGGTGACGGATGCACAGAGCCATACCAAATGGGAGAGATGTCACGTCGCTGCCTGTCGCTTTTCCCTTGTCATTCTCCAGTGTCTCATTTAGTGCTGGGTTGCTGTCCTTAAAGCCCCAGCTTTAAGGTTTCTCAGAGCTATTCTGGCTCTGGCTGGGGCACCAGGTACTGATGGCTTCTGGTGAATGGCTTTTCAGAGACTTGTTCTGCTGCCTCATATTGCTTTTGTGGGGAAGGATGAATCTGGATACAACAAATCATGAAGTATTCACTTCTGTCTTCTTGGCATGTAGTTGTTGTGCATTAATCCCCTCGAGTAATAGTAACTTTGTTCCTCTGTCTTCTCCCCAAGCTACTGCTGCTCTACAGCATTTCTTCTCTTTTTCTGTAGCCTGATCTTGCTTTATTTGGTCATTTATGTTTGTCTTTCCCTTTAAAAAAAAAAAAAAAAAAAAAAAAAATTGCCTTATTTCACTTTAGAACAAAAAAGGCAGATGCTTGCAGATCAGCCCTATGTTGTACAGGAGAAGTGGTGGCTGATGTTGGGGGGGGGGTGCTCTCTGCAAGGCTGGAAGGGGAGGCTGCTTTCGACAGGTAGTTTTTGGCTGCTCCATCACACTGATGGGTGCTACCAGTCTGGCAACAGCAAGTCCCTTATTCCAGGTTGGATCTGTTGTCCTTCTTAAAAATGTGCACTTTGGGGTGTATTTCCAGCTTTATCTTATGTCCTTCAGCCTTGGTTCTTACAGGGTTTCCTTCTGAAACCCCACTTTTTGTTGCCCTTTTCCTGCTAACATCACCCTGTTTGTGTGACAGTGGATAGCTACAGGTGATGTGATCCAGGTGCTCTTCAAGATCCCACTCTGATGTTAGGGCACAAAAACCATCCATGTTTTCTCCCTTCCCTGATAACACTGACACAGTGCAACACATGGGCACAGCGCACAGTGCTGTGTCTGCTGGTGTAGCTAGATGCTGAATGCACAAGGTGGAGCACCAGGAACTTGATCATTGTGTCAGGGTAAGCTGTGACGGAGCACAATGACAGCAGGACAGTGGCTACATGACAGCCAAGATCAAGATGATATACAAGGGGCTTAATACCTCCAGCAGCGACGCTGCTGTGGAACTGAGCCCCATCCTGTGCCAAAGTTAATCCCTGATCCAGGGAAAGTGTTGGTGCTTGCTCCCTGTGGGGTGCTTTCAGCAAGCATTTGGAGATGGAAGCTGTGGGCTGAAACCCAGCCTTGGCTCCACAGTATGTGATGAGTTAATGAGGGGTTTAGAAGAAAAATAGTCACAATGTCTTTGTTGGCCTTGCTTGAATAAACCCCAAGAGAGGCCCGCCTAAGGTGGCTGCTGGTGATTTGTGTTTTTAATAAAGAAATCTAAAAAATATCTTCCCCTTAATAAAGGGGAAGATATATGTCAGGTTGATATTTGACTAGCTGTTGCTAAATTCATAGATGTATGGTCTATGTATGTTTAATGCCACTCACACTTGACTCAGATAGACCATGAACAAACCACATTGTGATCATCTATCAGCCATCAGCATCAGGGCTGGATCTGACCAAGTGACATCCCCGACAGCAGAGAGGAGAAAAAAGGGATTAAACTGTAGGCAGGAAGGGGAAGGCAGGAACAAGGCATCAAACAATTGGCACCTGGCCTCCATAGACTAAAAGTGTGGGGGAAATATGGGTTAATTGAAAATTCTGCCCATTGTGTGTGGCTGCTGGCCTCCAGAGGGAAACAAAAAGAAAAGAAAAAAAAAAAAAAAAAAAAATAAAAGGGGGGAGCAAGGAAGTGGGAAATCCTGTTACAGACTTAGGCAAGCGCTGCCAGCAGCTCAAAGAGCTTTGGGCTTCAGCAGGCTAAATGCTGTTTGCAGCTCTGTGCAGGCACTGAGCCCTCCAAGGGGTCAGTTCTTTCTGCAATGCCACAGGTCACTTCACCAAGCCAGTCTGAATTTAAGAAGAGATTGGACTGTGCACTTAGTCACATGGTCTAAACTTTTGGGTAGACCTGTGTGGTGCAAGGAGCTGGACTTGATTATCCTTATGGGTCTCTTCCAACTCGGGATATTCTATGATTATAGGTGTCCCCCATGCTGCTTACTCTACCTGTTAGATTTTCATTTGCCCAATTACTGAGCTAATCCTCACATGTTTTTATAAAATTATGTTTGGATGTGACTGATTTGCAGATGTTTTTAAATGTGACTGGGGTGTCTTTCCTTGTGTAACCTTGCTGTTGGACAAAACAAAAATATCTAATGTGGACAGTGTCAAAGGCTAGGCATGTAGCTAATTTTAGGCTTTTAATAGTTGAAAGCATAGACTTTCTCTTCCAAATTTGGTAAAATGAGCATGAAGCAATTGGTTTTGTCTGTTGTAAGGTATCTCCAATAATGACCTCATTAAGGCAGTGAATTTCATTGTATCTTTTTCTATAATGCTTTGGAGGGCATAGTATTTTTTAATATTTTTATATGCCTTTTGTAGCATGCCTAATTGTTTTAGAGATATAGTGCAAACTAGAAGAAATTATTTTCTTTTGCATTTTCCCCTTTATGTTGTCTTTGGCTCTGCTAAAGCAGTTGCGCTTATGTTGAGGTTTTCTGTGCACAAAACAAAGTGTGTGTGTATCCCTATTACATGGGATTCCTCTAGCTGCATTTGGAGCTGCTGCAGCATCATTATGACACTCCGTTTTTTTGCCTTAATCCTGTTCTATTAAGCTCACAAGCAGTGCTGTAACTTCAGAGGGTCAGAAAGGCGCTGCCATTGCACATGTTTGTAGCACAAATGCCAGTCTCCATGCCCTGTGCTATCAAGAGCCCCTTCTTCACCCTGTCAGAAAAGTTGTCCACCCCTTATCCTTCTCAGACTGTTGGGTTCAGATGGGCCATGGCCAGACTTGGCACAGCCACACACCTTATAAACACATCTGCAGCTTCTGTTCCTCCCACCTTGCCCTGCTGGTGTTGGCGGAACATGATGAGGGGCAGTCCCTCACTTCATGTCCCACAGCATCTACCCCCATGGGGTATATGCTGGGATCTCCTAGGAGGTTTCTGTCCTAGGGGGTTTGAAACCTAGGAGGTTACAAACCCTAAGGGGGTTGAGAGGTGTCCTGCTCGGAAGGACTCCTCACTGTAGAGTGGCAGGTGCCCAGGGTGGGGAAGGAGCATGAAGGAGGTCTATAGAGAATAAAGGATTTCCTACAGATGTGGTATATGCCTTCCCTTTTATTATAATCTAAGACATTTAGCAGCATTGACTTATGAATCTGTGACTGGCAGAGGTGGCGATGCGGGAGAGTCAGCAAGCTGAACACCTGTCTTTTGTTTCCAGAGCTGTGAATTTAATGCCTGTTCATGTCACATGTAAAGTGAATTCAAAATCATGTCTGTATTGGGAGCCATTGAAGCCTGGCTGTGGGAGAGCAGGAGGGGTGTGGGCTGCAGTGCATGGGCAGAATTGGGGAGGGCGAGGAGTTTGTTTGCTACAGCATCAGCCTGTGCTAGGCTGTGCACTAGTTTGCACCATCAGTCCCTTATCAGTCAAGGTTTTACCTTGAGCTTCCAGAAAAACTGCACTCCAGCACCCTACCAGGAGGATGATATTATTAGAAAGGCTTTTAAGTAATTGTGTTGAAGCTTTAAGAGTCCCCAGGAAAAAGGGCCATGGATCACATCTGCTTCAGCACCAGCCCCAGCTCACCACTGGTGTCGCTCGATGGGATTGCTCCCTTGGTCCTTTCGGCATCCTCCAGGAGCTGGTTGGGAGCAGGACTGAGCTTGGCATGGAGGGAGGGAAGTAACTGGCAATGTGGCAGCTGTTTGTCATTCCAGATGATAATGGTGAGCAGCAACTCATTGGCAGGTGAAAGCAGCCCATGTCCCACGTGGTCCCGTAAACGCTCTCACATCTGCTGAGTGCTGAGAAGGCAATTCTAGCTATGTATTCCCCTCCAAACTGAAATGAATGGGAAGATGTATCGACTTGATATCGTGCATATTTGCATTAAAATTTAAGGATCCTCTGTTAGGATGCGATGGTGTGCAGTGCATAGTCTGAGCATGTATTTTTAATGCGATCTATTCGCCTATCATTCTAGAAAGTAACACGAAGATGGAGTTAGGGTTGAGCTTGTGGGTAAATCACACTGCTGGGACCTTCTAGCCCTAAGAAAATGCACACTGCGCAATTTAAATTCTAACCTAAATTTAAGTTTCCAGCGTTTTAAAGAGAAGCACAAAGATGTTAAGACAAATGCAAAAAGAAGCACCCAAGCAATCTTAACTCCACCCTGAAGTAGCATTGAGTAGAAATGTTGATTTGCGACTTTTTTCACTATTTATTCTTGTGATAAATTGGCTTAGTCATGGTTACTTATCTAATTTGTGATGAAGGAAGAATTATGGTTGCTGGCTTCAATCCCAAACCAGAAAATATAAAGGTGTTCCCAGCCCCCACTATCTGCAAACAACCTTGCTTTCCAGATTGCCAGGCTTGCTTTGCTGTGGTCTGCAGCCTCAGATCAGGGGGAAGCAGAGCTTGTTCTGGAAGGGGGGTGAAGAAGGTGAGTGATGTTGATAGCAGAAGTTTATGCTGGATTATATTAGGTAGAGGCTGATAGGGCAAACTGATCTGCAACCAACCCAAGTGTAGGAAGTCTTCTTGCTTTGCCACAACCTTGTGCTGGGGTCTGGGGGCACCTCCAACGTGTGCTCCCCCCGTGCTGCTTCACACCAGCTCCCATGACAGCAATCCTGCTGCATCCTGTGCATCCCGCCAGAGCCAGCTCGCTCCTCAGAGAGTAGCTGTTCCTTTTAGGAGTAGAAATCACTTGTTAGTGTATTCCTCTCCACAACATTACATTGCTCCTTAGAGTCTCTCTCTCTTTCAAGGTAGTCTCTGCTGCACTGGTACTTTTTAAAGAAAAAAAAAAATGAAACATTCATATATAGAAAACTGAGACATAAAAATATTATGAATAACAGTGCAATAGTCTCTTTTTTCTTCTTCTGGCATTGGAGCAAGCAATGGCCACTCTGGCTGCTAAATTCAGTCCAGAAGGGTTGCTCTGATTTTTTATTTTTATTTTTTAATTTTTTTACAGTATTCTCATTACTGAATCCTCTCTTCCCTTTCTGCTCAACACTTTCATACTATTAATGTCCTCCTTAATGTATTCTGTTTTCATGAATCATATCCTGAGATGTCCAACTTTTCCCTTTGGTACAAGCTGCTGGATTCCACTCCAAGAACTGGGTGCTTAACTCCAAAGCAATGCAATGATGAAACCCCTGCTTGAGAGCACAGCTTAATCCCCACTGTGAAAATCAATCATACTCTTGTCTTGATAATGGGAAAAATATTTCCATGAGTATGAGTGCTGCAAAAGAACTTGAGCTGGGTGAGAAGGATTGACCTACACACTAGTCCCTTCTAGCAACACAGCATTCAGGCAAGAGTAGGAAAAGGACAATCATTCATGATGCTTGTCCCAGAAATCTCTACAAGCCTATTTCAGTCAAGGAGTTCATAGCGTGAAGTGCTTTTCCAGTTCGTTAACCTTCTTGGGATTTCCAGGTGCTTGGAGGCCCCAGATCTTCTCCCTCTTTTTTGAAGAACCACTTTTTTTTTTTTTTTTTTTTTTTTTTTTTTTTTTTTTTTTAGGCTCTTACTAGTCTCATTCAGAGGTGCCTCGTTCTTGTATTGGAAGAGAAAGTGAAGAATCGTCTCTCCTCCACCTACTTTGTACCACTCGTGGTTGTGCTCTTGTATTGTAGCTGAGGAGAGCTGTGGAAACTCTTAGACATTGGTGCAGGAAAATGAGCTGCCATCGCCTTTGACCCCTCATTGTTCTCCTCAAGGAGCTACCGCTGTGGAAATGAAGAACAAGAACAGGTCTAACACTTCAACAGCTGCCACTGACAGAACTAATAAACATTATTTTTAAATGCTTCCTGGGAAAAGTAAAAAATGTGTTTCAAGCAGGATGTGATGCAAAAAGTGTGGTTTCCCTGAAAAACCGATGACCAAAATCAGGATGTTAAACTTAACAATATAATTGTGAATGGAGAAATTTTATTAATGTTCTAAGACTAAAACTTCAACAGAGAATTAGGCAGGGCACTATTACAGAGTCTGCCTGCAAGTGGTTACTAAAATAAAGAAGATATCAAACAGTAAAATGTGAAACTAAATTTAAATCTTTAGACATTTAATAACTTCTGAGAAAGAATAGTGGTTTTAATTCATAAATAAGGAGTCTAGTGGTAGTTAGCATCTTTCTTAAAGTACAAGCTGCTTGAATTATCGAATTATAGATTTTGTTTGTTTGTTTGTTTAGAATGACAGCTTTCTTTTTTCTTTTCTTTTCTTTCCTTTCCTTTTTTTTTTTTTTTTTTTTTTTTTTTAGGTGAAGAAACACAAGTTTCAAAACTTATGGGGTGGAAAGCTGAAAAAGTGACCCAAATATACGATAAGTTTCAAGCGTGTCAGAACATATTCAAGGCAAATCAATTAGCTCTTTCTATTTAAGTCACAGCACTTTTGGAGGCTTGTTTTGGCACTACCAATTAGTTCCTCTGTGCTTTTTCACCTTTGGCAGAAGCAGTGGGAGCTTTAGCAGTACCATTTTATAATCCTCAAACAACCTACTAATGCTTTCGTTTCCCATCTATTTGTTGCCAGGCACAAAGGGGTTTAATCACAAAATGATTGATAACTCTATTTAAACAGAGCATTAGCCTAATGACGTATGAAACTGTAGCAGAGTTGTTAGCTGATGTACAAATGTATTCCTTGAAGAGGGACTGAAGTTGCCTTGTCTCGTGTCCGAATCAGTTCACTAATCTCTCTGCAAATTCCTCCTTTGCATTAATCTTTTTGCTGATGAATGCTTGCTGGGCATGTTGCAAGCAATTGCTCAGTGCCCACAGACATTTGTGGTGTCCTGGCTCTGAGCAGTACCCAAGAGGTGTCAGAAGGGACCCAGCTGGTAGGAGTCAAGAGGATGTCCACATCAAAGGCAAAGGAAGACCACATGTAGCACAGCCCATGCTTCTCCATGCAATACATAGAAAAGAAAGAGCATCTTGATGCTGCAATTCAGCTTACCCAAAACTCCCCTAGCAGCAAGAAATTTAATGACGAGCTTGGCCAACAGGACAAGGTAATAGTTGCAGATGTATTTAGGGTACACCTGGGTTCATTTCAGAAGCTTCTGCTTAGCACTGCATTTGCCATCTTTAGTGGGAAATACTTCGTGAAATTCTCCCAGCTGCAGTGGAGTCAATTTTTACATGAGCCAGAACTCACCTGACCTCCATTTGAGGCTGCTGGTACTTTTCCATTATCGCATGCTTGGAGCAAATCATTTTTATTTTTTATTTTTTTAATCCAATGCATTTAGTAAGATTATACAGTCTACAGCACCATTTTAGAAACTTTTCACTACACATTTATTTTTCTTCATTCCTTCTAATTAGTATTTGGCCAAGGAAAGCTCCAGCTCCATTTCTAATGCTACTTGTCCCTGGGTGACTTCGCATGTCACTATGTGGTTAACTTCTCTCCTCACCCTAAATATCTCACTCATGGATGAAAGGATCCCTCTAGGTAGCTGATCCCTGTACATCTTGACAAGGCAGTCAATCCTGCTCTATAAAATATGTGTCCATCCCAGGTACCTGATGACAAATGAACTATGATTGATATTCCCTTTATATGTTACAACAGCAGCCATTAGCCCTGCTGGAGTTGTCCTGTCCTTATGAAGACTACTGGGAGGGTGGTTTGCAAGTCTTTTATATCTGAAACACAGCTATTTATATCCTGACTACTGTACAGCAAGGATAGGAAGTGAGTCATCAAAGATGTTTTGATTACATGAATAAGATTTAATTTTGAGTTTATCCTAATGATGCAGCTATTCTTCCCTGGAGATGTACGTCTAGAACCTCTTTCTGTGCTGGCAGCTGAACAAGGCAGGGCCTTGCCCCTTTCAGCTCTGGCTAATTAAAGAGAAAGACCCGATCAGTAATGTGGTGGAGACCTCCAGCATGAAGGAGAGCAGTGACTTTTACTCATCATGTTAACAGATTTTTCTAACTGAATTCACATCAAACCTGAAAGTCACGCTGACCAGGAAGGAAGTCAAGCCCCAGAGGGCAGGAGGTATCATCCAGGGTAAGCAAGACAGCAGTGCTTCCTTCTGCTTGGCTTTCTGCCCTCTTCCTACCATCTTTCAGCATCTTTCACCTCTGTTTCCATGATGGTTCAGCATTTTGTGAAGTACCAGCTGAGCCCAGCCTGGGAAGGCAAAGCCATGCTGAGGGGTTGGCCAGCTGGGGGTCCTGGGGCCACCCCACAGTGAATGACAGCCTTCTGATGTGGCCACTCGAGATCTGTGTGGGTTTTCTGCAACTTGAGCCTTCCCAGCACTGATACCCTGCTTTAAGCGTTACTTTAGGCAGATGCGCTGCTCCTACTCTCAACCTAACACAATTTTCTCCTTATGTATCAGTGCTGCAGAAGCTCATGAGGAGCTGAGATATGGATTCCCCATTCCTGGAAGTGCTCAAGGCCAGGCTGGATGGGGCTTTGAGAAACCTGGTCTGGTGGGAGGTGTCCCTGCCCATGGCAAGGGGGTGGAATTAGATGGGCTTTAAGTTCCCTTCCAACCCAAACCATTCTGTGGTTCTAGGTTTCAGCCTGAAGCTGGTGACTGCAGGCATCATTCCTGTACAGCAGATGCTATCTGCCTGTATTCATTATGGTTATTTGTTATCCTCTTTGCAATAAATTAATATGACTACTAGAAGAGATCAAAAATAGGCTACTTCAACACGCGGTAGGATGAATACTTGCGGGAAAATCTTGAGGAAAGTATAAGAGATAAACAAGATTGCTAGAGGAGCTTGTCCTTCCCCCACCACCTACAAATAACCTCATGCTGTGAGTTTGAGGGGGAGGTCTTTAATTAAACAGGATGATTTATTATATTATCTCAAAACATAAGTCTGGAGATGCTGATATGTCTGGTTATTTCCTGCTATTGTCCTGAAACTTGGTCGTCTTTAAACCTTAAAATACTGAAAGTACTTCAGACAGAAATATGGAGTGGCAGGTAACTCACTCTCTGTGTGCTCCCTGGTGGGGCACACCTATACCAAGCACACAGAGCAGGGAAGAAGCTTGAGGTGCAGCCTGAGTCCTACAGTCACAACAACTTTGACGAACTGTTTCCTACCAGTGCCATGCTATGTTCTAGCAAAATTAATGGCATTTCTGTCTATGAGGAAACAAAGTTTTTTTGTTTATTTGTTTGTTTTAGTTTAATTCCTCCTTTGAGCACACTTGCCTTTAGAAAATACTTAATTTAATTCTTACAGTCAGCACTGTGTTAACAAGATAGGGATGATTGCTACAGTACAGCAATCTTTTTTCTTGTTTTTAACCCAGCTACAGCTATGAGGATGTAACACCTGAGATCATGTTGACTGGCACCCACTCTTTTTGCTCCTCTTTTCCTCTAGAAATTTTGGACATACTCTTGCATATCCAGATTTTTATTTTTTTTTTCCCAGATCAGTTTTTCCAATTTGTATCTCATGGTAGATTAAGAAGCAGTGCCTCAAAATCTGCACTGGGCTCATCGGGAGGTGACCTGGCTCTAAGTAAGCAGAAATGGGGAGGATTCAAGACACCCACCCACATGTAATACTGCTGCACGTATGGCACTGGGGAGACAAAAGCAAGGGCCACTTGATTTGGGACAGCTCCCAAACTTTTTTTTTTTTTTTTAATACCTGTTGAGGACATTAGTTGTCCATCATTCTGTGTTTTCTGATTTATCTGTCTTCTACCATAAAGCTCTGTTTTTAAAAAAATATTTTTTAAAAAATAATAAAGAAAATAAAAGAAAAGGAATGCTCATTTTTGTGGAAGCGTTTACTGCATTGTGCGGGCTTCTGCAGGTCGATCAGCCCGCTTTGATGCGATGAGAAACTGTTCTGGTGGTGATGTTTCTCCACCTGCCTGCAGGAAGAAACGAAATCCATTTTGAACTCAGAGAATAGAAAATCAGTGTTGGTTTTACTGGCTGCAGCTCAGCTATAGCAAAATTTCAGACCAAATCTCCACAGGTGAAATGTGATGGAGCTGCTGTGGCTGGAGCACACTCATGCCAGCCAAGCTGTATGTTTTTTTTTAGCATGGCACAGGATTGTTCACTTGAAAGGGGACCTTCAGAGATCGAGTCTGACTGCCTGACCTCTTCAGGGCTAACCAGGAGTTAAAGCATACAAATGAGGGCATTGTCCAAATGCCTCTTGGTTCATCTCCAGCATTTACAATCCTGTAAAATCCTGCTCACAGGGAGCAGGCAGCGATATGCTGCTGTCCTGACCCAGGAGGAGAAAAGTTGCCCGTGGCTATCAGGCCAGCCAAAGCCTGTGGGGACCTTTACAGCTTCTCAGTCCTCTGCATAAAACCAGCTCAATGCTTTCTCCTAAACCCAGATGAGCAAACTGGGCTTTTCTTTGTATCCTTGAAAAGCAAATAGGAGCTGCAATGTATCTTCCCGCAGGTGATGAGCACAATTACAGTGCTTTTTTTTTTTTTTTTTTTTTTTTTCTTCCAAATTAAAAAGCGCCTTTCACTGCTGAGAACTTGTCCTTCAGTTGACAGAGCTGGCAGCTGCTGGGAGAGGAAAGCTTCAGCTTGACAGAGGAAAGAAACAGCGAAGGAGCTCCCAGAGCATTGTGCAAAAATCTTAAGATGTTGACCTTGCACAGAAGTGTATATAATCAAAGAAAAGCAGCAGTCTTGGTTTTCCCTATATCACCAGGTATCCCAGCCCGACAGTGTGAAGTAATATTTTTCTTGTGATTTCCCTCCAGAAAAGAAAATCTGACATGTTTAGAGGTCATTCCCCTTACTCTTGAAACCCCTTTCACTTTTTTTTTTTTTTTTTTCATGTAATTTAATCATCTTACAACCTGTTTTTATTAAATTACTTCAGGGAGAGTAATCTGGGAGAGCTCTGATGCAATTGTGTTAAATCTGTGACCTGCACGAGAAAGTCTGTACTGTAGCATTAAAATCCAAGTAATACAAGAGAATAATAATTTCTTCCTTCTCCTCCTCCCCTTGAGCTCCTTTAGTCTTTGGATTTTTCCTCGGCTTTAATATTCTTTCTGTCTATAATCAAGTTCACTTTCAGACCCTGCTGTTCAGCTGTTACTGAAATGTTGTCTTCAGAAATGTGGAGGGGGGAAAAGTTGATTTATTTTGCTCTCAGGGGAAATAATCTAACTTGGTGACAAGCTCACCAACAGCAACTCTTAACACGTATCAAGACAACTTGCATAAAACCACCTTGCTGTTAGGCTGCATACACATTTTTAGTTGCATTTAATTCTCAAATGCTGATACAACTCATTTCAGCGATATGAATAATGGGTTTTCTGGTTCACTGACTGAACCAATGCAGACTAGATGGAAAAAAAAAAAAAAAAAAGCTTAGTTTCATTTTTAGAGTCTTTAACCATCTTCAATACATGGACTGTTAATTATTAATAATTTTATTTTTCTGCTATGCTTTTGGGGTATTAGAAGCTCTGCCAGTCAAGAAGGGGTTGACAGGATCCTGCTGTCTCATCACAAGGCTGCCCGATGACCCAGAGTACTCTGAAGATTTGTAGTTTGTTTTCCAAAAAACACATTACACTTCTCACACTGTTTTTCTTACGAATGTTCAATTCTCAGGCCCTGCAGACTCTCAAAGACTTCTTCGAGCGGTGAGTTTGTAAGGCGTAATGGAAATGCTGTTTTAATTCTCCAGATCAGAAAATGTGGTGCGCAGAGCTAGAGGCTGAAGCTGTAAAACTTAGAAAACCAGACTGCTCTTTCCAGGACTAGCTCGTAGCAAAGAGCAGGACTGTGCATGGACTGATGTGCAGCTTGCCAGCTTTCTGCTCTCTTATGCAAGGATTTCACGTTATTGCATGAGGAATTTCAGAAGTAATAGATGCCTTTTTGCATCTGTCACTTCTGTACCAGTTTTAGGTCTCTTTTTAATGTGTTTTATAAAGGGAGACCACATAGCAGGTCCCACTTCAGGGTCCCCTCCTGCACAACCTTAATGCCACAAAGGCTGAATGCCTCCAGCTTCCATAGCAGGTGGAGCTGAAATGTGGGCACTTCAGTACGATAACCCTGAAATCCACCCCAGAGACAGACTCTTCCCTCGGATCCATCCCCGCTTGTCCCCAAGCTGTGCACAAGCACTGACAGTTCAGGGAGAGGCCATGAGCTGCCAGGAAGCAGGTGGGCAGGGGTGGAGGAGAGGAGAGGGTGGCAAACACAGTGTACAGGAATTGGAGGGCTGCAGGACAAGGACGTGAGCTGGCAGCCAAGTTCATGGACCTTGGAGCAGCTTGCTACAAAAGGAAAATAAATAGACCCAGGATTTTAATTAACATGTTCTTTCATTCATGCACAAAATTAAAAAAAAAAAAAAAAAAAAAAAAAAAACCTCCTCAATCATCTTATTTTTTTATTTAATTAGGAGGTTTTGCTATACTAATTGTTACATTCATCCAATTCCGTCAAATCAAACTAATGACAGACAGATGGCCACATCTCTCAAGATGCCTTACTCAGGGCTAATATGTGCCCTCTGCTGTGCAGACACAAGGAGCAGAGGAAGCCTGTGCTCTTCCTCCAGGCACAGAGGACAGGATTAAAAATGCAGGCTTATTAGGCAGGAGGCAAAGCTGGTGAAGATCGCTGTGACCAGCTCTCCCCTCGGAGCTGAGGTTGGATTATCCACCCTGTTCATATGCTCTAGTAAAAAACATGCAGTGGGTTAACTGGGGAAGAAGAAACTGATGTCTCTGGAGCAGAAGCAAGGTGCAAAGGATGTGAAGGTTCATATGTGCCCTCTCCCTGTTGTGACACGTAGACTTCTGCATCTTCTTGCCCACCCTCTAGCTCCTGCTTCATCCCTACCCTACACACACAACATTATTAGGAATACGACTGGTACCCATGTTTTTTGTTCTGCAATAACAGGCTCAATATGTTGTTCCTGGCAGCTCCTGATAATGCATGTGTATTACTAATTACAGCAGTTTATTTAAGGAGTGGTGGGTCAAACCTGTTGTGATCCCTTGAACGACACTTGAAAATTATTAAAGGGTCCACCCATTGTAAGTTAGGATAATTAAGGCTGCTGGTATTAACACTCTGCCCTTCCTTATTGCCAGTTTAATTTCCTTGCACATTTTTACATCCTACTCCTCATTCTGCCTTGGGGGTTTGTAGTAAAATTCAATAACCATTTTCCTTTCTAATTTTGTATTAAAGCACCACCTCATTTCACCATCACAGCTTAAAGCTGAAGTAAGCCTCTTTGCTTCCTTCTGCTTGGGGCGGGCTGTCCGTCCAGAAACTAGGGGAGCCTGTGCAACTCCTCCATCACGTCCTGCAAGCATCTCTCTTCAGAGTTCATCCCAGCTAACAAGAGCCTCTCTGAGGACTTTGAGGCAGTCACAAACACCCTCGCATTTCAGAAGGGTTGACTATTCAAGCACTGGAGTAGACTTTTTGGAGTCATCAGTTGGGCTTATTAGTTTTGCCAGATACTTTTTACTAACTTCATCCTGGTGGACACAGCGAGCACATGCTGCCAGACAGACACCACCAGTCCTATGCATTACCCCCTTACAAAGCCAGGAGTCCTGGCTAGGGAGCACTTGCCCCCACCAGTACAGCTTACTGAGATGGGGGCTCGCACACCCTGGGCATGGCTTTGCCCTCAGCTACATTGTGCTCATAGCCATATCCCAGGACAAAAAGGCCCCCGGTGGATTGATTTTTCACAAATGCACGAGTGCTTGATACAGTTGCAGAAGAGCAATTTCTTTCCTCATCTTAACAAGCACATCCCATCCCTGCACAGCCCCAAAACCACCTGCCTGCCACAGCCACATCTCATCACTGCAACCTTTAACTGGCAAACCTCAGTTTTGCATCTTTGCCTTTTTTGATGGACAACCCTGTTAGGAAGAACAACATATGACCACCACTCTGGTTAGAAAGAAATATGACTGCCCTCCTGAGACAGATGAGGAAGAGTTAAAAGGCACCTGGGACTCTTGCACCTAATGATGGGGTGCTGGAGCTATAGAAGGCTGCAGAAGGAATTTGAGCTCTTGAAAGGGAGACTTGGAGGTGGTTTTTGGTGTAACCTGGATACAGACAACACAGCTGGCTGGGAGGAAGGGAGGTGTGAGAAGTGACTGTGCTGCTAAAAGTAAGTGATTCTAGTGGGGAAAGGGCTGAGGTGTGATGTCTGTGTGCTGGAGATGTTGGCTCTCAGATAGGAGTCAAAACCTCTTGTGAATGCTTGTAAAAATCTTTTCTTTCCACAATGTCCAAGGGAGGAGAAAGCCTCGGCAGCCTCTTCTCTAAGCCTTTCTGTGGTCCCTTTCCAGCAGAGTGGCAGGTGAACCCACAGCTGATCCTGCAGGTGCGTGGGGTGCTGCACCCACCTGCTCCTCGTGGGCAAAAGCAGGAATTATGAGACCCGAGCCAGTGGTGGGATAGCGTAAGGCAGTGTTTGATACCCCTTAGCTATCTTGCAAGCCAGCAACATGTGTGCTGTGGCAGAAGGCATGCAGAGCCTACGTAGTCAGTGCCTGATGAACATTTATTAGCCAGGGATATCCTGGTCAACTGCACGGCTGCTAAATTCAGGGTGGACATAGTTTGAGAGTGGTGGCAGCAGTTGGTGTGGCTGCAGGGGAAGCTGGCAAAGAGAAGAAAACAAGCTGCTTCTTTTCTCCAGGCTTGCAAATAACACTTACAAAACAAGGTATGGCTGCTCCATGGAGGCTGCCCTTTATTCCATACAGCTCTTGAGCAAGCTAAAATTGTAAGATATTAAAGCAGCCTGAGTGAAAGCTGTCTTCCTCTGGATTAAGGCCATAATTCACTTTGGGGGTTCTGGTATTTCTGTGCATTTATCTCAGCTATTATCTTAGCAGGTGATGACAAATGAATACCTGCTCTGCAATGGACATCCGTATCAACTAGTCCATGTATTTTTGTTCTGGAAAGATTGATAGCAATTTGCTTAATCCTAAAAGAGTTCCTGCCCCAACTCTTTGGTGGAGGGCAGAACTGGGAGAGATGAGGAAAACTGTATGTGCCTGTATGCTAGACTAGAAATCGTGGTCTTCTAGCTGCAGCTTCATAGCCTGCATGTCCTGACTGTCCTGGTTTCAGTTAGGACAGGGTTAATTTTCCTCCTGGTAGAGTTCTGTGTTTTGGATTAGGATGAGAAGAGAGCTGATAACATGCCGATGTTTTGGTTGTTGCAGAGCAGTGCTTGTACCAAGCCAAGGACTTTTCAGCTCCTCGCTCTGTCCTGCCAGCAGGCAGGCTGTGGGTGCAGCAAGAGCTGGGAGGGGACAGACCCAGGACAGCTGACCCAAACTGGCCAAAGGGGTATTCCATACCATCTGACATCATGCTAAAAAATATATAGAGGTGGCTAGCCAGGATGGGGGGGGCGGCTGCTCGGGAATAGACTGGGCATCGGTCAGCGGGTAGTGAGCAATTGCATTGTGCATCACTTGTTTCATACACGCTATTATTATTATTATTATTTATTACTATTGTTTTCTATCTTAATAAACTGTCTCTATCTCAACTCTTGCTTCACTTTTCCGTTTCTCTCCCCCATCCCAGAGAGGGAGGGGGGAGGGTGAGCGAACGGTTGTGTGGTGTTTAGCTGTCGGCCAGGTTAAACCACAACACTGACCTTATGGGTTAAAGGTCAGACAAAATTCAGCACCCTCTGCTATTAGTGAGTTAATACTTAACCCCAAAATCAGGGTCACCAGCCTCAATGAGCTGCTGGAGATAAGACAGTGTAGATTTTGGAGGCATCTGATGCCTAAATAAATGCAGAGAACATGGCACTGCACTGGGGATAGCAGGATGGGGATGAGCTCCGCTGGCTGTTTTGTCCACCTCCCCAGCTCTGGGAAAGCTACTAGTGCATCTCCCTCCAGCTGCTCTTGGCTTGGGTGCACAATTTCTAGCCTGACTATCCGCAAAACCCCTGGTGGTTTCACCCTGTGCTGCAAGGGCGTTGTCCTGACTGCCAAAAAGAGCTTGCATCAACCGCAGAAGTTAATTTTACAAGTCAGGTGTCTGCCTCTGACAGGCAGCTCTTCATATCTTTATGGCTAGACATTATCATATTGTTCTTTTATTTGATAACTGCTCCAGTAATGGCTTCCACTTGAAGTAAATCTCTTGTGCTCTCTTTTCTCCCCCTATTAAATGTAAGATGATAACCTTTCGAGGAAGCTGCGCGGAGAGACTCAGGGCAGCTTTAAGAGGGGAGGCATAGGGTGGGGGCATGGTCAGCACTAGCTAAGCGCCTGGTGGGAAGATGCTTTTGGAGAAATTGTAATTATACCCTGCAGCACTTGGGAAAACCTCCCCAGCATGGAAGCTGAACTGGAAAATGAACATTCTAAATGCCTCTGCAATTTAGTGTCTTCAGAAAGTGCTGCTTAATACCTGGAAAATATCTGTGACATGAGAACAGACAAATCTGAATGTGACTCAACACAAATATGTGGCTTCATTTTCCTACTACCACCATGTAGCAAAACTGATCCCAGTTGCTCTGCAAACACTGACTAAAATACTTCAGCTCTCCCATGCACAGCTGTACCTTTCTCAGCAGCACTGGAGCTTGCCTGGAAACCTGGACATAGGAGCTGGACTTGATGATCCTTATGGGTCCCTTCCAACTCAGAATATTCTATGACATCAACACCCAGCCCCACCAGAGTTGGAAACCCAGGAGAGCTCTGAGGGCCCCAAAAGTAAAACCCATGTTACTGGGACGAGCACTTAATTTGGGGACAACTCAGTGCCTTCCTCCATCTGGAAGACATCTGTGAACACTGAGTAACCTTCAGACTGCCCTGGGGAACCGTAACTGGGAGTATGATCCATATAACATATAACCTGTAGATGGGAAGCATTCAAAAGCAATCAAAGAGCTGCACTTCAGCAGCTGGCAGGCCTGCATGCTGTCCATGTGCATCGAATCCCCTTGGTTTACCACCAAGCTCTAGTATGCCTTCACTATTTCTAGGGCATCAAGGCAAGAATGAGTTTAACCCCGGTCCGTGTTTTTACATGAGGACATGTGAATCAGGTGAGTGTAATGAGTGGCTCCATAGCCTGAGCACACTTCCACTATGGGATCACAATCCACAAAGCCTTTCTCTGAACTGGAGGACAGGGCTTCTCTCAGCCACTTGCCTGACTGAATTACCTGAGCTGCAAAAGGGACTTCTCCCATCCACCTGAAAACAGGATGGAAAATCAGTGTTTATCTAGGCTTAACCCTACTGTTTAAATTCAGTTTAGACAATGAATATTTTCATTAGCTTCCGAAGTCCCAGTTAAATCCTTGTTTGTATGTTATAATTTAAAGCATGCGCTCTATTGGTAAAAACCATAGGAGCTATAAAGTTTATACATATATGGTTGCTACTGCTGCTGGGTAGCTTCTTATCTATTTTAATAGTTACAATATTAAAGCAGGGAAAGCGAAGCACTGATTATCCACAGATACATCTAATTTCACTTTGCAAAGGTATCTGTTGAAATAACATCTATAATGTAGGTAAATGAATGTTCATGAGGGACTAAAGCTGGAGCACAATGCTGATTCCAGAAATAATTGTTTAATTGGGGTGGGGGAAACAACACTAAAGCTTGAAATAAAGCCTTTTGCTAAGCTTTTAAAAAAAAATGTCAGCAATACATCTTACTTTCCCTTGTGGCCTGACAGAGCAGCATTATGAGAAGCCATGTATTTATGAAATCCTGGACAAGCCTGCCTGCTAACCCTGGCAATGTGGCTACGTGTTTCTGAAGGGGCTCAGGGTCAAAGGGGCTTGGCCGTAGTTTGGGTCCAAGGCCATGTCAGAGCCATGCCAGGACAATGCTAGGACGCTCTGTCAAGATGTCCAGGGAGGGTCGCAGCCCTCAGTCCCCTCGGGTTTATTCCAGGTGGGGCTGCTGCCCCATGGTAAAACCAAAGCTTTTGTGACGCCCTAACCCCGCAGCGGGATACTTTTCACGTGTTGTTGTTTTTTTTTTTTTTTTTTGTTTTGTTTTGTTTTGTTTTGTTTTTGTTTTTTTTGTTGTTTTTAATTGTACTACTACTGTCAATTCTATGCGTTCATCTGCTACTTTTGTCAAGTTAAAGCCGCCAGAGGCGCCCACCGCAGCCTACCACCCCCTCAGTCCACCATGGAGTTGTGAGGGAAGGGGGGAGCGTGTGCGCGTGCGCGTGCGCGTGGGGCGGGCGGGCGCGTTCCCGAGGCGGGGCCGCGCGTGGCGCTGCGAGGGGCCGCGCAGGGAGCGCCTCAGGTCGGTCGGTGTGGAGGGGCCGGGGGGGAGGCACGGCCGGTACCGGTTAGTGCCGGGAGGCGACGGCGCTGAGTGGGCCTGGGCCGGGCCCCGGAGGCAGGGTAGGGGCCGTCGGGCCCCGTGAGGAGAATAGGGGGAGCGGCCGCACCTGAGCTCTGCCGGGTGTGTGTGGGGGGCCCTTGGTTTTGGGCCCCAGGGTGTGTATGGAGGGGTGAGGGTGAACGGGGGGTCTCTCAGCTGCTGCTGGGGAAACACTTCACAATGGGGTGAACCCATAAATTGCTTTCTCTCCTTTATTTTCCTTTTTTCTTTTGCTTGAAATAGTGATTTTTTTAATGATTCTATAAGCAAAACTCTCTTAACTCTCCATTAAATAAAACTTGCAAAGGAGAGGTTGGTGGCAGTGCCCAGTTTGACCAAAATGCCCCTTCCCTTCCCCTTTCCCTGTCGGCCCAGTGTCCGTGTGTTCACCCAAAGCCCAGTGCCTTGTGTTTCTGGAAGTTTTTGGTCTGAGAAAGTCCGGCAGTTGTAAATTTCAGGTGGAGTTTGTAAACTCGACTGCCTGGATTGTTTCCTCAAGAATGAAGTGTTTAGAAATAGGGGGGTTAGGGGCTGTGCTCCCCTGAAGTGGGGAAAAGTTTGAAGTTAGGATCTTTCAGCGTTCCTAGCAGGATTACAAACATGCCCACTTCACACGCCAAAGGCTACCTGCGTCGTGTCTGAAAGGGTCTGGTATGAGTTTCCTGGTACTTGTCTTTGCAACGCTTTCTTTTTCTTCCCAGCCTTTAATCTGTGTCCCACACTTTTTGCGTAGCGTTTGCAGAGGAAGGCGGTGTTGGGCTATACGTATACAGCACTGTATTGGACTCTACTGTAACTGTTCCAGGCTTGAATCAGGCTTAAAATAGTTCTTATTTTGGTATTTTTATTCTGGTCTCATCGTTTCCTGCAGAAAGGAAGTGCAGCATGTCATAATGTGTTGTATCTTGGCATAATTAGGCTATTTAGCTTTGCAAATTAAATATCTTAAGACCTTATTAATTTGAAATAAGTTCTGTAGGATTGCCAAAATGGAATGTAGAGTGCAGTATTTTTTTATTTTTTTATTTTTTTTAAATCCTTCACTCTAAGTATGCCGCAACATAATACACGGTAACTTTCTACCTTTCCTCGTGTTTCCCCTCCAGTGATCCTCAGCTCTGCCCTGGAGGAAACACCTTTCAGAAACCATCTGGAATTCCTCTAGCTTGCCTTGTATGGCTGAGGAAAAGGATACAACTTGCAGTAGTTCATTTTCCTTTTTTCATTTTTTTAATAGCATGGTTTCTTGCTACTTAGACTACGTGATAAATTTTATTTTATTTTTTTCTAAAGTTGCCAAACAGGTATTATGTTTATGTTAATAGCTTTAGTGCTAGGGTAGGTTTGGTTAAAACAGAGGAGGTCTGCTGCTGATAGGCTGTGTATAATGCTGTCAAAAGAAATACGGGTCTTCATCTCTTTTGTTAAGTTGTGCAAAGGACTCTAGTTCTGCAGTAAGACGTCGTTTATGCCCAGTATTAGCGTTGTTGGGTCACTTAAGGTAGTTCTCCTGTGATATTCTCTCTACTAACTCCTGAAACTTTGAAGGCTGTTGATTTGTTTTACAGAAGCATTTAAGATACCTGAGCTGGCAGGCAAGCCCCATTTTTTGAGGCACTACGTAACTAAGCAACAGTTTTCCTCTCGAGCTGCTGGATAAGGCAAAATATGACAATACAAGATGGTTGTCTTGTAAGGAAAATATTAAAACCTTTGTGCAGTGCAGGTTTTCTTCAGTTCTGCTTTCTTCTTTAAAGTTGAATTCCAGTACTGTGCCTTAATTCCAGAGTCCCTTTTATGTATGCATGTCAGAAAGCTGGAGTAAGCTTAGGTAAAAGGTCACTTCATTTGTATGTGTGCACTTAATGCTTTTCTGGCCTGTCTTGTCTCTTTTATGATCCTACCAGCCCATCTGAGTTTGCTAACTAAGCATGCTGGAGTAAAATGAGGGCAACATCTGCAAAGTGCTTGCTATTTAAAACACTGATAGGCAGACGGCTGACCTGTGAACATCTGCTGGCCATCCTGGGTATGCAGGGTGTAAAATCACAGAAAACAGGTTTGGAAGGCACCTTGTGCGACCATCTTGTCTAGCCCTGTTACCTGCATTGTGAGGTTACCTGGCGTCCTGAATAAATATTTCAGTCCCCCAGAGGATCACGTACCACTTGAGTACACTTCTGAATGACTTGTTCGTAACATACGCCTGTGACAGGATGGATATTCATGTGCCAGGTTACACTTTGTGTCCACCGTAGCTGCAGTTTCTCTTCACGATCTGAAGAACTTAAAGGAGTCATTTTGCTTCAGAAAATGACATTTTCTAGAATTATAGCTTTGCTGTCTCCTATTTTGCTCAAAGCTTGCTTGGTTGCAAGGATTTTCTGAGAAGGTAACTCTTCAGTCAGGTAGCACGTTTGCTTGCACCGGGTAGCTGTGGGATTTTATATGTAGGCTTATAAGAGTTGATGGAACAAAATCCCTTTAAAATATAATCCCTAACGTGCCACACACTGCTTTCAGTGTGTCACCTTGCTTACTTAGCACAAGCCGTACTCTTTACAGCTGGGGAGGAGCTGAGGCGAGCTGCTTGTTATTTACAACAGAAACACGTACACTGCTCCTTTGCTGGAGTTTTTTGCCTTACTTTAGAGTCCTCAGCATGCAGTTTAACTCAGGTGAAAGAAATCCCTGCCCTGTTAGACAGCTTGCTTGATTTCTGTCGAGGCATGTAGCTAAGATGAATGCCATGTGACATTAGGGTAGTGTATGCACATATAAAGGTGTACAAAGTACACCGGGGTGCATTTGATTCTTAGTGCTGTTTTGACTGTCAGACCAAGGTGATACTGCTGCATATATATGAAGAAAAAGTAAAGGCTTTCATGCTATAGAAGTTTTATAATACATAAAACTTATGTATATGTACCTAATACAATCCCTTAAAATACCTTTATGCTCTTAATTTTGTTTACTTGCTCCTCCTTCATTTTTTTTTCCTGTTCTATGATTCTGAAATGTCCCAGGGTTATTAAGACAGCATTATCATGAAGGAGAGTAAGCACTTAGGATGCCCCAACATTGCTACACAAATATGTCTTGATGCTTAAAAATATAACCTAAAACCAAAATTTGAGTGTATGCATGTCCATCTTTCAAAAATTCATTACTGCAAAGTAGCTGCCATTTACTTGTAAAGAGAAGGAGAAATTAATCAAAATGCTAAAGCGTAACTGAACTAATAGGCACATGTGGCTGAAGTACTTGCAGCAGAGGGAAGTATATCTGATTTTGTAGAACAGTTGATCTGGTAAAACTTTGTCAGTGTTTTTATTCCTCTGTGGAATCACCATTATAAATCCAAACAGGACCTGCGCATGCTGGATGAGTCTGGAAACAAAGCTAAGGGCAAGTAACAAGATCCACAACTTCTGACGTGTGGCCAAAGGTTAGTTCAGTGTAGTGCAGTTTGATGGATGCAGTGTTTATTTCGGTTCCTTGAAATATTTGGACACAGCTCAAGTTAGCAGTGATCGGTCCCTCATACCTGAAAATTGGGGTTATTAAACAATTAAAACAAAAAAAAATAGTGTTTATTCTTGGATTTTGAGACCCACTTTTGAGAAATGAGAGCCGCTGTGTTTGAGAATGCATTTGTTATCAGATACTTGCTTTGCCAAGGGACTAACCTGTTCCTCTTCCAATTACTGGGATAGTCCTTTTCTTTTGTTAGTTAAAATGCATTGGAAACAAGAAGCTGTACCAATTTTTCACATTTTTTGACTCATTGACTCATTTGACCCATTTAAAATACTTCTGAATTGTTCCAGGTATGCTCTTCTACTTGTGTGCCCAGTTACTGATCTGCTTGGGGTTTCTAAGCCAGCTATTTCATGTCTAGTGAAGCTTAGAGTCCAACAGATTGATGTAGTTTCACAATGGGAGACCTAATGATGTTTGTTACAACACCTAATGTTTCAAGTCTCCTCTGCTTTTCTTAACCTCGTTCAATTGTGAACATGAAGCACCTCAGAGTATGGCGATCTGATGAGATTGAAGGTTGTAGGCTGCAGAACAGTAACTGTGTGGGTCTTGGCAATATCCTCCTCCCTCTTATGTTCCACAGGGTACTTCCATGCTGTGGTTTGACATGAAAACAGGTGACCTGCATGTGTAAATGTAGTCCTTGAAGTCTGCGCTAACACATTCAACTGGATCACGTTCCTCCTGTGGTTATTCATGGGGTGGATACTCCTCTAGTGCCATCAGCTCTCAGAAGTGAGGACTCACTGACGAGTTGTCTTTATCATTTTGCAGACTGTGTGTAGGAGAACAAAGACATCCGGGAACCACTGATGTAACGAAACAGCACCAGTCATCTTTCTACCTGCCTTTTGTAGATCCTGTATTAATTTAACTGTTCAGTTTTTAAAAAAGTTTCTGAACAAAGTTAAAATTAGTATAAAGGTTTGTCTATGTAAGGGAGATCTGCCTGTGAGATATGGAAGGGAAGTCCTGTCTCTAGTCATCCAATCCCAATCTCCCTGTTGAAATAGCCAGCATGTGAGTCCTAATTGTAGTGGTGGTTTCTCTAAAGTGCACTAAGATCACTAGCTTCTTTCTCACAGGGCACTGAATGATCATTAAATGCTAATGACTTTTGATTACTGTTGACCTCGGTCAATTTAGAATTAGTGACCTAGAGATGAAAACCACTGTATCTCATTAACAGTTTCCTGAGCTATCTGATCTTGCCTTTTTAAGTCAGTTTTGATAAGAGGCAGAATAGAGTTAAAGTTGACCTCTGTCTTAGGAAAGGGTTGAATGCTTTCAGGTTTGCAATATGTTTAGAAACATACACGCACAAAAGAGGCAGCCACTAAGAAAGAACTTGTTTTTTTGACCCCACAGTTTGTCATGAGGAAAAAAACATACAATGAAATGGGCAAGCTTAGGCAGTAGTGATGGGGAAGAAATGCACAGTTTGATGCTTTTAAATTATTAGAAGAACAGTTTATCTCCTGTAACCTTGGGTAGAATTTCTCATTTTAATGTTGAAGGTTTTCTCATCTCACGCATTTATTTATAATTCTTGTTTTTACATTGAACTATCAAGCAGCAAATGAATGTTCATAGAATAAATGGCAAATTCTTCTCTGGGATATTTTCTACTTGCAGTTCCTAAACTATGATGTTAGGAAATGTGTCTCAGCAGGCTGGTAAGATCATTTATTTCGTGTTGTGATGAAGCGTTTCACCTAATTTCTTTCCATATGCACAAAAGGGAATGTTTGTGTGATAATTCTCTAAAAGGATCAAATACGTTGTTCACTGTAGGCTGTTTAAACATAAGTCTTTATACAGTTATGGTTTATACAGAATGTCATTTGTGTGGCATACACGGTATTGAATTGATAATGAAAATTCTGGGGAAATTTAAACATTTTTTTCCTTTCTCACTTCAGTATGTTAGCTATATTTTTATACAGCTGGAAACAGAACTTTTTAACTTTAAAAGCAAAACTCAAGAGTGTAAAGAAGTCTTTTTTTCTGTTATATTAGCGTGTTTGGGGTATAAATATTAAGTTATTGAATCTTTCACTGTGGTTAAATTGCAGACTTTTGGCAGCTAAGCAAGAAAAAAATGACAGTAGGAGGTGTTGCACTTGGTTTTGGAACAGGTTTATGGTGAGCCAATTAAAATTAATGCAGAGAGAAGGTGGATTGCATCAGGAAGTAAATATAGGGATAAATGTTTTTTCTTATTCTTAAATAAAATGCTTTGATTTGATTGCTTTGCCTCAAAAAAGCTATTGCTGTAAGAATCAAAAAGGAGGCAATAAAAATAATTGCAGATCCAAAAAGGAAAAGATTAAGGATGCCTTGATAGGGAGACCAGTAGGAAGTGATGTGTAGAGATATAGCCTATATGCTAGCGAATAACAGAATAATTGGAGAATAAAAGACAATTTTATTCTTTAAACTCCTGCTTTATAAAAGTTTGTATTCACCTGTTGATTGGGCTGCTCAGGTCTTCCTGCTTTTGTTTCTTTTAAAGCATTTGAGGGCGGTTAGGGAAAAAAAAAATAAAAGCTATATTTGTGGATAGAATTATGCAAAGGGTTTAAGTCCTCATTCTTTAAAGCACAGAATAAGCACTAGGCAGAGTTGGGAGGATATTTGCCAACAAGCATGTTGCTAGTATAGCATACCAGCTATAGCAAAGAGCAATTTAGCTTCTAGCATTGGTTCCAGATGCTTTTCTGTTCTGATGCTATTCTGTTCTTGGCTTTTCTGAGAAAGAAACACTTTTTTTTTTTTTTTTTTTTTTTTTTTTTTTTTTTTTTTTAGCCCTTTATTTTAGCTTATTCTCTGAAAGTCTTCATAATTTTATCTTTGTTCCTGCTTTAGTGTCCTTTTTACCCTAACAAACCTTAATGAGGAAGACTGGAGGGCCAGCTTTACCATGCAACAGACAGAAACAGTTACCAGTCCTGGTTAGCTTCAGTGCTGCCAAACAGAAACTTGGGAGAGAGCAAGGAGGTTGGAAAACTTTGTCAATTGTGATGTGTTTTTCACTTGAGGAAGTCAAGAGCAGAGCTATCAGTCTCCTTTCCAAGTGAGCATTTTTACAAACAGAAGGGTTTGAATGGTGATGGGGAAGGATTCTTCCAAGTGACTAAATTCATAAATAGGTAAACGGAATTAGACTCTTCAGCAGTATGGGCTGGTTTTGTTGGTTTTATTGTTTATTTGACCTTAGAATTAAACACGGATTAAAAAAATGTGTGTGAAAAGTCAAATTAAATGAGAAGTAGCAGTGGACAGGTAGATTTCTTAAACGTTAACACTGTATTTATTTTGGTTAATAGAGATGTACCATCTGAAACATGCTTCATTGGGGAATCCAGAATTTAAACAAAGAATTTTAATAATGCATAGGCATAATAACGGCCCAGGGAAAGACTTGGCAATTTTACAAAGAAGAAATATATGCATTTTCTCAATGCCTACTTGGAATTAATTCCTCAGTTCAGGATCTGGTTGCAACAGACCATTAGGAATTTTGATGAAATCTTGTTTTTTAGGGATTTGTCTAGTTCCTGTTACTACATGAAGAACAGAGCTGTAAATATGTGATACGGGAAAAGCACAACCTATTAGAAGAAGAAACAGAACATTTTGGGTATGCTTGCTATTGCATAAGGAGAGACTGATGTAATGTGAGGAAGAGTACCCCCATCAACCCTGGAAATTCAATAATTTCTTGAGTGTAAATTACCTTTAGAAAGGCATAATTGTATGTGTGTGTATATACACATATATACATATATATACAATTATTACATATTATAAATATTGCACCAAGAGTTGGGCAATATGATTCTTGTGCCAGTCCTCACAATGGTTTCAAAGCATATTAGGATCTTAGAGGATAATTGAAACTGGGATTGCAGGTATGTTATATTGCATTTGGATTTAAACTTAAAAATTAATGCTTCAGTTTTTTTGTTTTTAAGAAGTTTTATCCAGGAGCTGATTTCCAAGGGTTTATAACTTGTTTCCAATTTGAAAGAAGGATGAAACTTGATGCATGGTTGGTCTTGGTGCTTTGGGATATGATTTAGTGGGTTACATTGGTAGTAGGGTGATGATTGGACCAGATGATTTTGGAGGACTTTTCCAACCCTAATGATTCTGTGATTCAGCCTCAGAATATAGTTTTCTGCTAAATTCCTCACATTTGGCATGAACGATTTTCATTAGATCTATGTTAAGTAAGTTAGTATTTTTATATTTAAGATCTAAGTTAGTATTTCTGGTTTGATTATTATAAATATTAATGTATCTGAAGAATGAATTTCCCTTTTTTCAAAGTCATATTTATAAAGTTCTGTTAATAAAGAAAAATGTGAATTACTGAAGAAAATAAGGAAAACATCATAAGTTTTTGGAAATTGATAGATCTTTGGGTAAGAGAAGATCAGTTTCCTTGATCCTCTCACCAGAAACAGACTGATAGGAACTTGAGACTCTGACTAACCTTTCAACAGGGAGAAGTTCATAGCTTGCTTTTACTGATTGCTAACATTGACTTGTAAAGTCATTAACAGTATGTGTATAATAAAAGAAGAAAACTTTTTTTATGGGAAAATACGTGGAAGTTGTTGCCAAAACAGTAAAAAAAAAAAAAAAAAAAAAAGTGCAAGTAGCACCAGTTCTTTGCACATTTTTTCCCCACTTCACATGGGTCTAATAATTGGTATATGTCACTTCCTTCTGAGCTAATAAAGTTCAGTGAAAGGTGGTATAAAGCTTGTGAAAGCGTCATAACAGAACCCAGCATTTCCTATGAAAGAGTTGTGGAATCATCAATATTTTCCATTTCCAGCAGACCAGGTTTTGATGGGGGATTTAAGAACCCACAGAGCTGCCAGTTAGGCTTTTTACCTACTGGGGTGGATTTTTATCCTTTTACACAGATGTTGTCTTGTCTAGTAGGGGTCTGTCTGACTTTTGGATTCAGGCAGAACATACTTCAACTGCAGCTTCTTCCTCTCTTCCTTCCCCAAGAGAGCACAACGTGCTATGTGTGTTGTGTTTCACAGAAGTCAAAGGTATGCCTGACTCCTGGTTCACATTTACCACTAGTCTTTCCCAAACCGAGGTAACCAGTGAGTCTGTCTGTCATTCCCCTTCCCTTTTGCAGCCTCCCAGTGACCTTATTCACTATGTGTATAATCTTTGGACTCGTTTGGCAAAGTAGTTTGCAAAAGTATATGAGGACTTTGATTTTTTTTTTTTTCATATTAGTAAGTGAAATCTCCCGTACAAATCTCCTAACCTCCCTTACCTTTCTCCTACTGCCAAAGGCAGTGCTGAATTTCACCAGATTTTCTGACGAATGCATAGCTATTCAGTATCTCTAAAGTTTTTACTTTTTTTTACCAGTGCAATGGCAAACAGGTTATTACTGTAACTAGAAGGGACAGAAGTTTACCTAAGGAGGGGAAAAAAAACTTACACAAACCCAACAAGGTCACATTTTGTGCTGAGAATACTTACTGTGTTCCCATTGAAAATTCTCCGCTGTGAGCAATTATAAACATCCCATCTGTGGGATGAGTTTCTTTCCCTTTTATCCCTTCTTTTACTTCCACAATTCAGCGTGGCTAAGATTGTTAGTTTCTGACCCAAATGAATCTCTCACAGATCAAAAATAAAATTGAGAGTAAGTAAGAAAGGGAGGGAAAAAGCTTGCTAGGAAATATTTCTTTGGAAATTGCTTCACCTGCCTCTTAATCTGTTTAGGAATGTCTCTCAGCTTTCTGAGCCACAGCAGCCATAACCCACCATCTTCTTTTGCATTACCATTGAAGGCGAATTTGCATTGAGATACTGGGCTGTGAAAGGCAGCAGCTGTGCTTGGACAAGTAACTTTCCCTGTGAGCTTCAGGCAGAGGAGAAAGATGCGGGTCTGGAAATATATCAAACCACTGCAGCGAAGCCTTGGGTTGGCCACTGCCAGCGGTTTTAGTGTTTAGCATGGAGCATCTCTTCAGGAGACCTGATAATCTTTGCAGTATCTGCACTTGGGATTTTACAGTCCGTTGGTTTAAAGACATTCTGAGATTACACGTTATGGAGCCGTAGCTGCAATTCAAGCAATCCCAATGGGATTTTCAATAAATAGCCTGAGTAACTTCTGTGCCTCGGTGTGAGTCAGCGGCAGACTGTCAGGGATTTCAGCAAGGTCAACTGATTCTCCACCAGCTTTTCATCTTTTTTTTTTCTTTTGATGTTGTACTCTTGTCCAGCAAAATTAATTAAAGCTACATATGGCTAAGCTTGCATTAAGAGGAAAGGGGATTTTTTTCTTTAAAACTTGAAAATAATTGAGATGATGTTTGAATTATCAACCCAGCCAATATTTTACGGTGTGAAATGTTGACAACACTGAATATTTCTTCTCTGCCTTTTTTTAAGTGGCAGTGTTTTCCCATTTTTTATGTGCTTGACCTACTATTAAGGAAATCTGTTCTATATTTAAGTTCTAAGTAAGCTAATGACTGAAAATTAGTCGTCTTTCTTATTTAAATGATTTGGTTGGCATAGCTTATATCCTGTTTATTTCAGAAAGTAGCTGTTAATAAAATCAGGATGCGTTTGCATCTCAAGGAACAATTTCTGCCTGAAACTCGCTAAATTGTTCAGACTTTCATTTAATGCTTTGAAACATTGATTAAGTATATTCACTCTGATTTACTTTAATCTGATTGCACATCTACAAGTTTTCTTCTGATGTGGTGCAGCCACGGCTAGTGTAAGCTGACCTAATTAACACTGCTTAGTGATTTGAGACCCCTGTCAAAGGCTGTTACATTATCAAGAAACATAAGGAGTTAAAGCTGAAGCTGTGACCTCATCGCTATTCATGTTACACTGGAGCATAAACTCCACTGAAAGGGATTGTTTAACCGCATCGCCGTCTTTTCCGCTGCTAGCTGATTTGCTTTAATTTGGCTCGGCTATTTATAGCGAGCTCTTTCTGCACGGTGGTTACAGAAGGGGTTGTGGGAATACCAGAGGCATAGGGAGCCATGCTAATAGCAATTGCATGTGGGAAGAGCTCCCACAGAAACACGGAGGCTCAAATACGTCTCTCTACCTGATTTCAACTTTTCATTGCTTCCCCCATGAAAATCCAGGCAGCATCGAGGAGGGCAGAAGCTCCCTGTCCTGCCCCGGGCCATCCATGCAGTTATGCAGCCGTGTGTGCTGGTCCCTTCCTTACTTAGTGCTGCATCTCAACTGGGGAGCGCCACTGCTGTCGCTTTAATGTTGGCACCACGCGTATTACAATAGGTGTCACTGTGCGGCTGGCTCCTATCGTTGGCGGTGACTTCAGCCATTGGCTCCGAGCACCGGCTGACTCCATCTGCAGGGCTGCAACACCTACTCTTCTTCGGATCCCTACATCGCACAAGTTGAGCTCACTGAGCAGGCGAGCGGTGTGACAGCAAGCCGTGGAGCCTCTGTCGGGGAGCTGCTGCCCTACCCTCCTGGCAGGGTGCAGCGCTTTAGGGTGGTTCGCCGTCAGGAGACCTGGAAGGAAATCAAACTGGCTGGAACAATGGGGATGTGTTTAACGATTCAAGTACTGGATCAAACTTAAAGGCAGTTTCTTACTCGATATGCTGGAAAGGTCACCTTGCCTTGCTGGAAGAGAAACAAACTCTCAGCTCTGCTGCCTGGTTTTTAACAGCTTACATGTGTATTTTTTAATGTTCTTAGCTAGCGAGGCTGTTTAGCTCTACAGATAAGTATACTCATGGTAGATGAGAAAGGAAAGAACATGAAATGTCTCACCTTCTTCTTGATGCTTCCAGAGACGGTCAAGAACAGGTCCAAGAAGAGCTCTAAGAAAGGAAATAGCAGCAGCAGTAATAGCAGCAAACTGCCTCCAGTTTGCTATGAAATCATTACCTTGAAGACCAAAAAGAAGAAGAAGATGGCTGCTGATATTTTTCCCCGAAAGAAACCAGCCAACACTAATACAACTGCTGTCCAGCAGTACCACCAGCAAAATCTCAACAACAACAACACTATTCCTGCACCAAACTGGCAAGGACTTTATCCAACCATCAGAGAGAGGTAAGTTCAGGACAGTTCATTTTTCTGTTTTGGGTGGAGTGTGAAGTCACAAAATGTGTACTCTTAGTTATTTATTAGCTGAGTAAAACACTGTTCTACATTTTTTTTCCCTTGGTGTGTGAAAGATGTATTTGGGTAATGGAAATATTTTGATAGCTCTTTTCCAGACATTGCAGCTGTTTGTGTAAATAAAATTGGTGCTGCAAGCTGCAGCATACCCATAAAGATTTGCTTGTATACCTTAGTGGGGGTTTTCAGTGATACATGCTTTTGACTGATTGCCACCTTTTGAAAAGTTTTTGTAAGTTTTTTTTTTTTTATTTATTGCTGCTCCCTCCCCAGCTTTGCTTTTTACCAGTACGCTTGTGCACTGATGTGTAAAGTAGCTTAAAATTGTTTGACCTGTTTCTCATTCTATTATCATGTAACTTTAACATGTTAAGAAATTTGATTTCTTTAGTGCGAGGCAAGCGCGGAGTTACGAGGCACCGTAAATTAACACACTGCCTCTGTTTGTAGAAATGCAGTGATGTTCAACAATGACTTGATGGCAGATGTTCATTTTGTGGTCGGGCCACCAGGTGGGACCCAGCGGCTGCCAGGACACAAAGTAAGCAACAGCTGCATTATCAGTTTTTGTGCGGGGGATAGCAGGAGAGCTCCCACGGTTATGCCAGGACATAGCAAGGGAGATTCAGCTCTTCTGAAGCAGGCTTAGTTCCATATTTTAAAAGTATACATGTAGTTGAATGCTGTCCCTTTTTTTTTTTTTTGTGGTGTCTGAGGCAGTCATTGTAAAGTTAGGAATATTGCTCGTCCTGTTGATTAATATTACTCTTGAGATTGTCTAGGAATAGTTAACTTCTGTAGTGGATATGAACTTCTTCCAGTAGCTAATGCATATATGCCCATGAAAGTAAAATAAAGGGGAAAATGTGTAATTCTGTTTTTAACTTCAACTCCATTTCTTACTGAAGTGTGTCTATTGCCTGTCAGTGAAGCCTAGTATGTTCAGAGTGGCTCTCCCACATTGTTTTTGTTGGCAGTGCTTTCAGCTTAAAGCAAGAAATAAGATTTCCCTTTCTCAACAGTATGTCCTGGCTGTTGGGAGCTCAGTATTCCATGCGATGTTTTACGGAGAGCTTGCAGAGGACAAAGATGAAATCCGTATACCAGATGTTGAGCCTGCTGCTTTTCTTGCAATGCTGAAGTAAGCATCGTTCATCCGCTGGATATATTTTTGTTTATGATGTACACATACTTTAACTGTGACATTACCAGTGTATTAGACTTGTGTGTAAACAGAACGAAAGCAATTGCTTAAAATACTCCTCTTTCTGTGTTTCAGGTATTTCAAACTTTTACCTCATGTTGGTCTCCCCCTCTACTTCCAGGCACGCGTATATTAGGCTAATGTAGGCAGTTATAAATAATGACTTTGACAGGGGATCTTTGGGCACATTGTATACTGTAATGCTTATTGATTCAATTTGTCACCACACATTACACAAAGGAATGGAGTTACTAAAAAGAATTGTCAGCTGTAGGGGAAAAAAAAAAAAAAAAGAACACAACTGCACTGTTATACTTTGCAAGCACAGTGAAAAGTTAAAAACAAAAATCAGAATTGCTATGTTTGTATATAGTTCCAGCTCTTTTTTTTAATGTGTTACATGTCTGCCTTGTCTTAGAAAAATGACCATAAATTAAAAAATGACCTGAAATTTAAATTTCCTCTCATCTATTATATTGATGCATCTGGAAAGTGCTAAAAAGGTTGTTTACAAGAATAGAGTGGTTTTTACTCCAACTGTGTGGGGGTGAGAAGTCAGTTTGCATGATCATTATTTATCTAGGTCTTTGATTTCTTCTTGCAAATTGCATAAGAAATGGTATCGTTTCCAAGTGAGCACAATGAAGCAATTTCCCTGCTGAGCTGTCCTTGAATGTATCTATAAACTCTGATTTTTAAAGAGAAATTCCCAATTGCAGAACTGCTATGCCTTTGAGGGATTTTTCCCTTCAGCTCTATAACAGCTTTAGAGTATACGTTAGTATCCGATGGTAATTCTTTTAACATGCTGTGGAGTTTATTGCATGTAATGGTATAATCACTAGTGAACCATTTATTGTATTCCATAGATTGTTTTGGCTAGCATGTGATTACAGAATAATTTCTTTTTTTTTCTTCCCTGTTTCTGTGGCACTGTAGAGGAGCAGTCAAAGTTGCATACGGAGTTTGTTACATACCGGTTTTTATAGGTTATTCCAAACGTCAGAAATGTTCTGTGCAAATAAGAATAACTGCAAGGAGAAGCTGAAGTCACACAGCTTTTGCGTAGACCTAAAGCGTAGCACAAAGTTAGGGCTTTATGTCAGTAGGTGCGTTGCAGATCCCTGGTTTGGGCCTTTCTGTTTTTGCAGGTGTTTTCTGCAGAGCTAAGACTTGGGCTTTACTTTCGTGCAGAATTTTACAAGGCACAAATGCAAGATACTCAGAGTCCTGTCCTACTTTCTTTTTGAACAGCAAATCTGTATCACTGTGACTAAACGTAATTTGGCATCTAAAAACTGAATGCTTTTTGAATTTATCATTGTCATGAAAAAAATATGTTCAGAGAGCAAACCTAGAAGAGAATATCGATACTGATAACCTAAGTCTTGGCAAATTATTTAGCCCATGGTAATTTGAGAAAATATCTTGGAGAGCATGGCCAGAACCACAAAATTCATCACCCTGTAAGCTTTTATTTAAAAAAAGCAGAAGACCACACAAACTTTTTTGAGCTAACCTTCCCAGCGCTAACTGATGCACTGTGTCTGAGCCTGCAGAGTGGGAACAGGGCTGCCTGCAGCCATGATGGTGCAGGAATGGGGAAGGGATGTTGCTTGGCAGTGCAGCATTCCCCGCCTTGCATGGTCCTGAGCATGTGCTGCACTGGGCAGAGCTTGGGGGGAGCCTTGGCCCCCTTCACTCCTCACCCCCAGGAAATCCTTCCCACGAGTGTCACCTGCTATTTTTGTGAGCAGTGGATGGTATAAAGCTCATGATACTGATAATAAAGAAAGAAAAGGCTTTCTATCCATCCCAAAGCAGTCTTCTCCTTCATATGCTCCTTACCGTAGTCAGGAGGGACCCATTATCTTTGTAAGAAAATATATTATTTTTTTCTTAGTGAATTCTTAAATATTTTTTGTGTTTTAGTGTGTGTGTACTTACAGTGAACATTGGACAATGTATTGCAAGATATAGCATAGGAAATATTGACTGGTAGATATTATTCTCCCAGTAAAATGGATTTTTCTGTTCTCTATTGTTTTAAAAATAGGGTTAAGAGGTTGTTAAAATTCATAATCCTGCTGACACATCGAGTTGGTGTCTTTAATACATTATGTCTTACCTTAATAATGACAGTTGAAGTTAGAACTGCAGTCTCACCTTAACCTAGGATGAATGTGTTACTAAACCAACAACCCTATGGTCTAGCAGAATCCTCTGTTTAAGAATAGGGTGAGACTGGAATATCAGTAATCATCAACCAGAATCGAGGTGCATCGGCTGAGTGCAAAGTGTGGAATATTGCTGACAGCTGATCTGTGCTGTGTCTGTTGTAAATCAGTGATATTAGTTCCTCGCTTTCATGAATATTAAACTAGCAACTTCTGTACTATTTGAATTTAAAACAGATGTCATAATTCTCTGCTGTACTAGCAGGCAAAGAGAAGTAATAGAAAGGAGAAAAGAGTGGGAGAGCAAAGAGGAGAATCAAAACCAAACAAACCGACATACTGAAAGCTTTTGTGACAGTAAAGTACCTAAGGCCTAAGCCTTTGTTGTTGCAAATAGCCCAGTTGAAACCAAATAATAAAGGTGTGTTTACAAAAAAAAGTGGGGGAAGGGGAGGGGTCTGGATGAGTATTCTGTTCTCTAGTCTCTTACACTTTATTATATTGCTTGGTCAGTCTGCTCTGAACACATTATCTTGGTGTGGCTTAGAAGATAGCACCCTAAACCCTCAAACCATCCAAGTTAAGCTACCTGCAACTACAAACAACCTACTATGTAGGTACTAGTTCCCCTTGATAAGCACCTTCTGTAGTGCCAAAAATGCATCGTGTTGGGAATCCTGCTAGCTAAAACATATTAATTAGTACAGGGTTGCGTACAACTCCAGCTTCACTGGAGGAAGATGTTTTTATCAACCATAACCATCAAGAATTGCTTATCCCTGTGAAGAGTAAAAATGTATTTGACATGGTTTTAACACATTGCATTTGCTAGCTGCAAATGAGTCCCTGAATCATGAGATATTAAAAAGAACAAACTGTACAATGCTTCATTTCTCCAAGCAATGAATCCCAGAAGTTTAGTCACATAAATAGAATTTCACCTTCATCTCTTTCATGACACTAGCATGGCAGTAAAAAGCTTTTTTTTCTCCTTATGCACTGAGACTGAAACAAAATGCTGTGTTAGTGGAGCTAGGATGTTGTAAGCATTAATAAACCTGAAAATTAGTTTTCTGTGCCTTTTGCTTTTCCTGTGTGTTTCATTGCCTTGTTAAAATGCTAGTAATTACAAAGATGGGTAGCACCTGATATGCTTTGATTGCATATCTCTTCTGAGAGACTAGCTGGTTATTACCAATAAACTTGTTCTCGCTCTTGTTTTTATATGTACCTCAGTGAATCATCATCATTCTCCATCTTGCGACATTCAGTCTGAGTACTATTTGTAGCACCTGTTCCAGACCATTGCCTTAGCCAAGTAAGGAGCTACCACTTGGGAAGGATAGTCTGTCATTAGCCAAAAGTACCTACGGAAGGAAAACAGAGATGGAGGGGGCCATGCTTTGGAGATGTAACCATTAAGTTATTTCACATTTAGGGCACATGCTATTTTATTCACCTTAGATTTAAGCATGTTCTCTCCCGTGGTCTTACATGAATGGTGAATTTAGCTTGTACTTTCCTCATGAATTTAATCAATCTTCCCCAAAAGCAGTGCTTAGTTTTAACGTGGAACTATTTAAATATTCCTTGTTTGTAACTTTGAGGTGTTACTGACAAACAATCCTTGTGCATTCAGCAACAGCATTACATGCTTTTGTTTCCTTTCAGATACATCTATTGTGATGAAATTGATTTGGCTGCAGATACCGTACTGGCCACTCTTTATGCTGCCAAGAAGTACATCGTCCCTCATCTTGCCCGTGCCTGTGTTAACTTTCTAGAAACAAGTCTAAGTGCAAAGAATGCCTGTGTGCTGCTTTCCCAGAGCTGCCTCTTCGAGGAACCTGACCTGACTCAGCGCTGTTGGGAAGTGATTGATGCCCAGGCCGAGCTAGCTTTGAAGTCTGAGGGCTTCTGTGACATTGATTTTCAGACGCTTGAAAGTATTCTCCAAAGGGAGACTCTGAATGCCAAAGAAATTGTGGTTTTCGAAGCGGCTCTGAACTGGGCCGAAGTGGAGTGTCAGCGACAGGAGCTGATGGCTACCATAGAGAATAAGCGCAAAGTCCTGGGGAAGGCTCTGTACTTGATTCGCATTCCCACCATGGCACTCGATGACTTTGCGAATGGCGCTGCTCAGTCTGGGATTCTGACCCTCAACGAGACGAACGACATCTTCCTTTGGTACACAGCTGCCAAAAAGCCAGAGTTGCAGTTTGTCAGCAAGCCTCGGAAAGGCCTCGTTCCTCAGCGGTGCCACCGCTTCCAGTCCTGTGCTTACCGCAGCAACCAGTGGCGTTACAGGGGCCGGTGTGACAGCATCCAGTTTGCTGTTGATAAAAGAGTGTTTATCGCTGGCTTTGGGCTGTATGGCTCCAGCTGTGGATCGGCAGAGTACAGTGCCAAGATTGAACTCAAACGACAAGGAGTTATCCTAGGCCAGAACTTGAGTAAATATTTCTCAGATGGTTCTAGTAACACTTTTCCTGTGTGGTTTGAATATCCAGTGCAGATTGAGCCTGACACCTTCTACACAGCTAGTGTGATTCTGGATGGTAATGAACTCAGCTACTTTGGACAGGAAGGAATGACAGAAGTTCAGTGTGGGAAGGTGACTGTTCAGTTTCAGTGCTCTTCGGACAGTACAAATGGCACTGGGGTACAGGGGGGGCAGATTCCTGAACTGATATTTTATGCTTGAATGGAAGTGTGTGGAGACAAAGCATTTTCCTGTGAAGAACCTGCCTGGTTCAGACCTACTGATGCTTAGCTTTCTGTCTGCAGACACATGATCAGTACAGGTAATGTCACAAATGCTGCGGGCAAGTTACCAGCTTGCTATACTAGTAGCATTGTTGGTGATAAAGTTTAAATGTAACATTCAACTTTAAACTGGAAACTCTTAGGGAACACGAAAATGTTAAAGGCTTTTTAAGATGTGCCTGTTTGCTGGTGATGCTGACCCTTGCTTTGATGCATCTGTGAATCACCAGAGGATGCCCCCCTCTTGTATCTCATGGCTTCTAGGACTACTTCCACTTACTTCTGTCTTCATTGATCAGTTTTCTATTTCTCTGCTTATAATTATTAAGGGAGGTAGGGGTAAAAAATGAAAAGCCTTGTTTTACAGTTCTCTTCTGTCTGCTCTTCAAACTTAAGAGATTCCAGTAAGCTGAGCTGCTTTTTATCATGGGAGCTGGGAGTGTTTCAGCTGTAAACTGAAGTATAGGTTTATACCTTCATCCGGCGAGATTCTCCTGTGGCCAGCTGTTGGGATGGCTGCAGGGGAAGAGGAGGCAGTGAGCAGCTTTCAGAAAGCCAACGCAGCATGCTGACCGCAGTGCATGGACATGTTTACAGTGAGGAGGGATCTGGGCTTGGCAGCTTACCCTCAGAGTTCATCTTCTAGGAAACCCACCTACAAGGCAAGGAAGTGCTTGAACAAGTTCAAATTGTATATGCAGGTTTAAGCCTCTATTCCCATTACCTAATTTTGCTACACTAAAGTTGATTTGCTATTTAAATAGATTTTCTTTGAACCCACGCTGAATAAATGGGGGTTAATATATAGAATTCAATGCAGGACAGTTCTGTTTGGTTTTGGTTTTGTTCTTATTTCTTCCTCCTAAATGTTACAGAGACAGATTATAGAGGAACAAAAGAATGTACCAATCCTGACCTGGACTTTTTTCCTGTAATGTGAGCTTTCTTCTTTTTATAACCATACATTATCAGTGGAATTCAGACAAAGACAAGAAGATTCCCAACTGTGATCATAACTACAGTTAGCCTATATCATCAGATAAAAGTAAGAAGGAGAAAGTATTCTCTAATGTGTTAATGGTGGATCTCTTGCAACTGCCTGTAGTCAAACATCAATCAGGGGATTATGCAGTGTGGAACCTTTCCCTTATCTGAATGCTTTCTCAAGCTTCCTGTCATATGTTTGCATCATTTCTAGAAAAGTGTTAGGGATCACAACTCTATCAGGGAAGGAAATCAGTGTAAATAAGAGATACAGGTACTATTAAAACATGAGAAAATCTTTCACCCTTGAATTGTGACAGTTGCATCTCAAAGGGACACTACCTATTGTAATGCATCTCATTCTTATTTCTTCTCCGAAGTGGGTTCTTTTTGTTGTGTATGTTTTAAGAAAATGAGAGGACCAAATGATTCTCTAGACAGTCTCAAGATTAATGTTTTATTGTATCAGCATATTAATGTAGCATATTCACTTGTCTGTTTTATAATAAAAATGTTTTCCCATATGATCTCTTACCCGTTCGATACTATTACTTTTAAGTGTTTCTTGACAGTTGAAACCCTGGCCTTTGGCCATCATAAAGTGCCAATACGTCTTTTCAGTGTCCAGAACACCATCCGAGTGTTGACATCACACATTATGGCCAAAGCTCAGCTCTTCCCTCTAGCTAATAAAGGAGAGCCAGATGAAGAACTGCCTACAAGTTCTATGCTTTTCACCCATTTAGTGTTAAATGTTTTATATACATACATACATGTGTGTGTATGTATGTGTAAGCAGCATTCTTTCTGAAATACCCTCAAAATACATAGAAAATGTTTTGGCTTTTTTTTTTTTTTTTTTTGCAACAGGTGTACATAACCCAGACTGTTAGTGAAATCTAAAAAGAATGCTCCATGGAAAACTCCCAGAGAGACTTTTAAAAATCCCCAGTTAATTATATTTAAATATGCAGCCTAAATTAAACAAGAATACAGTTCTGTGGACTGGAGGAAGAGTTGAAGAGACTGCAGAAAATAATCTAAGACTGTTGAGAAGTAACGGTCATCTACTTGTAGACAACGTTTTGAGCAGCAGTTCCATTTACTTAAATACATTTGGAAGCAGAACGAGACACTAATCAGCTGATTAAGTTTTCTTACAGCAAGAGGTTGACATAGATGTAATCGTTCGGATTGATTGTCAGACTGACAAGTGGCTTGCAGAAGCAAGCTGCATTCTGAGCTGTTGGGAGAAAAAAGGAGGTGCTTCAGCTGGTGGGACAAATCAGTACTGCACTGGTATAGCTAAACTCTGGTTCTCACTTCTGATTTTTGTTTATCTGCAAATAAAGGTAAGCTATCTGCTACAGTGGCTGGAACAGATAGGAGATGAGAATACTGTATAGCTGTAATATGTAGAAAAAGAGCTATTATTTATTTGCTGGTTTTGTTAAATCTTTTTGAAGAATTAGGGTGAAAGCTACCTATAGCTTTTTTTTTTTTTTTTTTTTTTTTTTTTTTTAATATCGATGAGTAAATACAAGGACCATAGAACACCTTTTGATGTCTACAGCGCAGCTTGACTCTGAGCCCTGCTTGATGATGACAGGTACTGCTATATGAGAAGGTGATTACTTCCAGTCACCTTAGACATCAAAGCACTTAAATAGGTGCCCAAGTGTGAATTTGCAGAATATCAACCTGGCATGTAAGCATAATGTCAATACAGAGACTTTCTTAGGTTGTCTTAAGCTGTACCCGGCCACCTCTGCTAATTGTATGTTTGATTTTCCTGGTGATGGGAATCTGTGATAGAGAGTATAATGTAATATACTTTCTGCACATCTAAAATAGTATTTAAGTAAGCATTTTAATTTCTATATACATATTGCACTGAACTGTTGTTTAGTTTGTTTTGTTTTGTTTGTAATTAAATACAGCTAACTTCAGATCACAGCACTTGTTTGTGCTGGAGCAGTGTTTGACCTTAGCAGGCTTACAGCATTATTTATAAAGGACAGATATATAAATATGAAGTACCTCATATTGAATGTTATTGTACTGTATCTTTAATGTCACAGTGCAGATCTTGTTGGACTCATGAATGTGTATAGTCGCGTTAAACATACAAATAAAATGGTTCTTAAATGGTTGTTTCCTGCAGTACCTTTGAAGTACAAGCTGTGAAAGCCCTTACTTAGCTATCTTTTAGTGATTTCTGTTGTACAGTTGGGCACAGATATTTGTTGAGCTTATGTATTCAGAGATCTTTTGAACCCCAAAGAAGTAAAAGTCTAAGGAAAAACAAGGAAGAACAATGAAAATGTTAATCAGTTACATTGTAAAAAGGTAGACGATTAAGCTAATGAGCTAGAGTGAATGAATTCATTTATGTCCTCTTTAAAAGACCTTGTCTGCTAGCATTAATATTTTAATGCTCTATTAATATTATTAAGTATGTGGAGATGAAGGGGGAGGGTCTGGAGTTTATTCTAAAAGACAGTTGGCACAGGAAAGGCCGTGGTTTTCAGTCTCTGATCTGTAAGAATAAACAACATGGTTCGTGCAAAGGGGCTGTTCTCTGCTGAAAAGTTAATTATGTCATGTTAGCCAGAATTGATTGCTTTCTTAAAAATTTTCTTCCAGCAGATTTGAGTCTTCATTTAAACTTTTATTATCAGTGAAGCTGAAGCCCCACTTCCTTGATGTCCATATCCAGAACCTCTCATATATTATCAGATAGTTATAAAAAATACTCCACAGCGCTGTATGGAGACATGGAAATTTAATTGAGGAAGTCTTCCCAAATAAAAACAGTAACTTCAGGCTTCATCTAAAATCCTGATTAAAGCATGTTTACAGCCATCAAGCTTGTCTCTTTAGGAAAATTTTCCTAAAATTCTTGCTGCTGTATTTAATACAGCACTGCTGTATTTTTGGACCACTGCTGTATTTTTGGACCACTGCTGTACACGTGGTCCAAATTCCCTTATGTGTCCAGTGCTTCTCATTAATTTGGAGGAGACTTCAAGAAGGAACTGACCATGCAGTTCTGTACTAATAATACAAGCTCTTAGATGTGTGGTAGATACCAGTGTGGTTTGGTGCAGGGCCACATCTGCAGCAGTCCAGCTAGTTCACAGGAAATTGGTCATTCTTTATTCAGCTTGTCCACTTTATTTATCAGAGAAACTAAGGCTGCAAGCAGCACCTGTCTTATCCAAAGGGACATTCTCCATTTCTGACTGAAATCTAACAGAAGGAGGTGCTAGGACACTTGCTTTGAAAATTGGTGCTGGCATGGCAGTCTCTTGCTCTGTGTTCACTGATGCAAAGAAGCAAGCGTGTATTCACAGCAGAAGGAAAGGAGTTTGAAATGGTAGGGAAAAAAAATGGGATGTTTCAGGATTTGGGAGGAAGACAACTCCAAAAACTGAATTCAAGCTTTGTCACAGATAAAATCTTGCTAAGTGGGACTCTCTATTCCCTTTTAGTTGGAAATTCCTGAGGAGCTGACAGCCGCCACCTCTCAGGAAGATAAGGTCCCACCTACACCAGCCTACACCAGGCTCCTTTTGAGTGCTCAGCTCTCAGGTACAGGACCCCAGGATTTCTTGGCCTCTGAGAGTCAAGGGACCTTGTCCATGGCCCACAGTGAGCCTGTACCGCCTTAGGAAAGCCAGTTGGTCCTGCTGTAAGCAGGAGGGTCTTATTGGACCTCCCTGGCTCAGCACTCAGTGGAAGCCAAGGCCATGGAGCCAGCTCCTGGCACAGGAGTGGGATAAGGACTTCAGCCCATCTCAGCAGTAGCTGGCCCCTGAAAAGCAGCAGCTTTTAAGCCAGCCTGTTCTACCATGCCTTCAAGCAATCAGTGGGAGCACAAATACCTGCTGATTTCTTGAAGGCAATGAAAGGAACTGTTTTCTCAGACATGGCCGTGTGACTGTGTTCAAAATAAAATTACAAAAAAGGGTTTTTGTCATGTGCTCCATTTCCAGAAGTCTGATTTTTTTTTTCCTCCCTAAGACTTCCCCACAAAGTGGGACCCTGGCCCAATTGAGATCAGTAGGCATTGCCCTAGTGACCTCAATAAACCCAGGATTTTCATTTGCAGTGTTCAATTTGTGTGATTATTCCCAAAGAACTACACAAGAAAGGGAAATTAATTTTGAAATGACACTGTAATCTGATTATCTAAAATATAGGTAGAAACATTTCTATCAAATCTTATCAAAAGTCCTGCTCACCAGGAGATTTTATGTGCCCCTGCCAAAGCCTTCCTATTAATATGAAATGCTTTATCTTCAGTCAAGAGTCTATAGGCAGAACAGTAAACCTGTATGAGGTTTGATGTAGATTTTTGCAATCTGCATTTGAAATTCATAGCACATAAAACATATAGACGGCTAAATTATTTTAAGATAAGAAGGTGTGTGTAAATTGCCCACAGTCTCTTTGGAAAGAAGGAAAAACAATAACATGTTTTGGTTGTAGGCACTTATTTTGAAAGAGATTCCTGAAGTCTGCTGGATTTGTGGATAGCATCAGAAATGCATTTATATTAAGCCCTTAATTGTAGCATTTTATAATTAATTTTCAATTTTTTTCTGTAAACAAAGATAATGTAGTTTTCTTTTGGGAATCCTCCCTCCCTGTCCAATTGGGCTTACATTTGAACATGTATAGGCAAATGCAATTTTCTAGATTTCCTTTTAAAGCCTCACAGTCGTGTTAAGTGCTGCTTGGGGAGCAGCAGTGCTTTCACAGAATCACAGAAAAGTCTAGGTTGGAAGAGACCTACAAGATCACCGAGTCCAACCTCTGACCTAACATTAACAAATCTTCCACTAAACCATATCCCTAAGCGCTACATCTAAACGTCTTTTAAAGACCTCCAGGGATGGTGACTCCACCACTTCCCTGGGCAGCCTATTCCAATGTCTAACAACCTTTTCAGTAAAGAAGTTCTTCCTAAGATCCAACCTAAACCTCCC
>CM021767.1:1653806-1755280 GCA_011076525.1 Nettapus auritus
CTTTTTTTTTTCTTCATCTGAAACCATGAGCCAGGCTAGCACACTTCACTTACCAACCGCAAGCACTCTGTCAGGTTTGAAAAAGGACAGAAGTGAGTCAGGGAGGGTGAACGTATTTCATGCTTCATAAATGTATGTTGGGATGGGAAGGAGAGAATGACCAAAAACAAAATCTAGAAGGTCAGTGCTCATATACCTCATTCCAATTATCTGTTGCATGTCTTATACAAAGACAGTGTATCTGCTGTCTGGATTTCCAAGGGGCATGTTCAATGTAGAGCAGCTGAAATGGAAGCTAAATGTTACTGTACGCTTTAGTTTCCCAGCAATAGTGTTGCAGGTAATTTTTCTAGCTATAAATAAAATTATTCTTAAAGCTGGAAGCAAAGAAACAGGAGTTTGGGGGTGATTTGGCTTACCATCTCCATCACAATCTGGTCTTAATGAGTATCTTGTTAGTTATTTCCACACCTGATATTTCCTATGCAGAGACCTCCAGGATGCACCAAAGAAAGGGACTAAGTAGAGAGCAGGAAGAAAGATGAAGCTTAAATTATCATGATCAGCTCTGTTTTTTCAAATAAGGTATGCATGTCTGGGGGAGGCTGTGTGTGGCTGCTGCTGCTGAGAGAGTCCAGGGAGCATGCTATGTGCATGCATCCCATCTGGAGCAATCCTATGAAAGAGAAGTCCTCAGGCCTGGAGGAGGACAAGACTGATGCCAGCCTCTTGGGACTGAAGCCCACCAAGACTGAAGCACATTGACCTGCTGTGGCTGTGCAGAAAAGCTGAACCACTCAGCACCTCACAGCTCCATGGGGCTACTTATGTGGTCCGTTCCAGGGGCTCACAAGAAGGAAATCCTCTCATCAGCCACAGGGAAGGGACTTTGTCTAGACAACATCAATTTTGAAGTATATGTAACTTTTCGTGGTGGTGGTTTTTGTTGTGGGAGAGAAACAGAACAGAGATAGCTTGGCTTCTCTCCTTGAATGTGAAGGAGAGGTCCCATCAGTACAGTGCCCTCAGTGGTCCCACTGTGAGGGCTCTTTCTGTACCGAGGCTATACCAGATGTTGATGGGAATCTGAACCTCCCTACAGAACTCTGTTTTCATCTCACTGATGAATATTTGTTGATATTCTCCTCCTTTTGCTTAGCAAAGTTTTGTTCTAATATCCTGGTTATAACATGAAGCTAATTAGCATACATGCACCCAGTCAGTCTCAAACATATGGGAACCTCTCAAAGATTATGTTAATTCTGAGGTGATGCTGCTTGGCGATTAGTCACAAAGTCTGCAGTATAGTTTCATACATCTCTCTACCTCTGCTCTCCTTCCCATGGCTGCTGTGTATTTTCTGTACCACCTCTGGCAGAGAAGCTGGAGGTTAGGCAAAGAAAGGAATGAAATACCGTCTAGCAAGAAAAGGTTATAAAGATAAATTTTTACCACTCAAATGTGAGGCTCTTGCAAGTGTGCTGTGAAGCATAGAGTTCTGCATGTTTATGAGCTGTGTCACTTTACCTGTTTGCAATGTTACTTCATCTTCTGTTGTTTTTCTTTAGAGCCAGTAATAAGGCTGGCATTAAGCCATTTTTATTGTGAAAACTCCAAATATTTATTTAGACAAGGCTTGTTTTGCTCCTTGGCTAGATAGGGCAAACCTGTGCCGTAGCCTTGAGGATTCTTTTTTGAGGAAGAGAATCACTTCAAGCAGCTGGATGGGTGGTTATTGTCCTCTCAGCATTAAACACACATACAAAACCTCTTCATTTTCATACACTTTTTGCTCAGAGGAGGCTTCCTCAGTGCACCTCCTGTCACATACGAGTTTATGAAGCCCTGCATTTCTGCTGGAAACTTCAGGTACTGTGCATCTTGGATGTTAGACAAAGAAGTCATCTTGCCCTTGCAGATAGCATCCTCCATAGGCAGTGCTCCTGCAGTGGGAGTGTCCTGGATGGCATGGGGAGAAGCATAGGAGTAAAGCAGCTTGACAAGAGCACAAGCCAGCAGCTGGTATTGTTTAGCTTGTGCATCTGTATTATAAGATTTTATATGATTAAATTGTTCTACAAGGTAGCTGTAACTAAGTTATAAAAAGTCTCATAAATGTTTCAGGTGGTTGGTAGCAGACTGTGAGACACAGCTGATGGTCAAATGTATACTCTAATCGGTCATGAAAAATTATATTTAATTCACTTAAGATTACTTGAAAGAGACTTGAAGCTAAAGGATCAGCCAAAATACCCTTAAATTCTGAAATTTTTTTGGCCCAATTCCTGAACTCTGAATGCCCAAGAATTTCATATTTGACATTTCAAGCTAGGACACATCTGATCCTTGTGGCTTAAACCTTCAGTAATTAAATAAACTAACTAAATTATTCTCTTCTACATTGATGTTCCTTTTATCTACATAACTTTCCTAGGAAAGCACTGTAAGTAAAAGACCTCATCTTATAAGCTTCTGTTTTCAGTCTCAGGGACTTTTAGTTTAGTAAGCCTTTCTTGAAGATGTGTCTGACTTATTTATTTATTTTTATGTAATCTTCCTTGCAAGCAGGTTTGTTTTGAGAGCTGTTTTACTGAAGATGTTGTCACTGAAGACTGGTACTGTGGACAGCATAGCCTGTTGAATCTGCTCTGAGTGAGAAATAGCTTTCCTCTATCAGCATCATCTCATGTGTGTTGTATGTGAATCAGCAGCACCTAAAAGACAAGCAGTAGTGTCCTTTGGTGAATAAAAGGTTTTTTCTTGCTTATTTTGGTAGGGGGAAGCAACCACAGGAACAGTTGCCCTTCAGAAATTAGGTTTACCATGTTGTAACTTTTTTGTGCTTCTATCCTGGTGGTCTTTGAGGAAGCTGCATTCTCCCCTCCCCAAGAACACTGCATTCCCTGCATTGCTGCCTCACCTCTCACAGTCTGGGTTCCTGGTGCTGGCAGTTGCATTTAAGCCAAACGTACAAAGAAAGCAGAACATCTTTCAGGCACGTGGGGAAGAACAGGTCTCCACCTCATTTTTGGTGTTACTAATAACCCTGGAGAAGGTGTGCCCCTTGTTGTTGGTCTCCTCTTCTGGGTTTGGTTTTGTTGCAGTGGAAATTAGTCAGTGTTGCTGTAAATATCCTAAGATTATAATGAATAATAATGATACAAGCCCCTATTATACTGTAAATTTCAAGCCTTTCAGCAGCAATGAAAGAAGAACTGGGGGCTGAGAGAACTGTGAAGAAGCACAGGTTTGCCCCGTTGATTGTATTAAATTCTTTGGGTTGTGTTCTCCTGTCTTCATCTCTCTTTCCTGTCTGCCTCCATTGTGGAAAATCAATATTTACCTTGGCTATGCCCATGTTAACAAGGCCTGAAGTGCAATGGGAATAAGTTGGTGGAGTGAGACTGCTGGTACTGGGACCAGCGTGCTATCAGGATTGCAAGTGGGGTTACTCCAGGCTGGTAGTCTTAGGCAGTATTAAATGTCCCTTCACAGCTGGGCTGTGTTAGCCACTCTGCTGGAGCATGTCAGGAAAAGCTCCCATTGATTTATTCTTCACAACAAAATTGCTTTCTTTATAATGCTTTTTCTTTGTGGAAAGAGCCACGTTTAAAGTGCTCAAATTTGCAGAGAGAATTGAATCTTTTTTCTTTCTTCATTAAAGTCTCAATTAAAAAGCACTTATTTTTCTGTCCTAACAAAAATGGAAGAGCAAAATAACGTAACAGGGGTAGCAGATGCCAGGCACATATTCTGCCAATACCCACAGTTTTCAGGATTGGCAAATATTTTTCTGCGTTTAAAAGTATTTTCTGTTACTTTAACGGGAATACATTTTCAGGCTTCATATCTTCTCATACCAGTGGACAGTCCAACGTGCCTTAAGTGATTGTTCAGAACACATCATAAAAAGAAAAATAAATCAGGTAATATGTCCTATTCAGGTCTTGTCCTGAACTCATTGCCATCTTAAGTCCTTAAGTGAAAAAAATATTTTTTTCCCCTTTCATTACACTTTTTATCATTAGAGAATATAACTCTGAATGTTGTTGTTTGTGTAAAATCCAGTCCCTCTTCTAAATCCTTGGGCTCAGTTATGCTGCAGCAATGAGTGCCACTTAAAGTTTCTACCTCCAGTTTTGTCTAACCACTGAAAACACTTTCTTTCTTACAAAATGTGTGTGTGTGTGTGTGCATGTATATATCTTTATATATATATAGATAGATACATAGATTTAAGACAGTTTTTCATTTAAGAAAAATTAAAAGAAAGAAACAAACAAACAAAAAAAAAGGGATGGACTCTTTCTGTTTCACATTCAGGAAAAAAGCTTAGTTTGGAAAATGTTATCCAGAAAGATGAAAGCTTTGAAAAGCTCTTGGAGTTTTTATTAGAAGCTTGTTGTTATACTCAGAGAACCGAACAAGAATAAATGATCAAAGACAAAGCTTTTGTCTTGGAGGCCTCATCGTATAAATAGAAAAACCAGGGTAGGAGGAAAAAAGTTTTGCTGCCATCACTGTTGCATCAAATTAAAGGTTAATAGTCTGCAAAGGAATCACAATAGTAAGGAAAATTTAAGTTTTCATCCCAAAGCAAGGAAATTTGTCAACTAAGATTACAGAAACACTGTAAATTCCATATCAGATAGACCTATGGATTTTTTTATTTTTTTTTTTAATTCAGTATCCTCTCCTATAGCAGAGCCAACTACGTCAAAGATGGTTTAAGAAATTTCACAGCAGGCAATTTATAGAAAAATGTGCCTGCACACTATTTCCAAACCATTGTAAAAAAAACATTTCCTTAATTAAATTTTTCACTTTAACTTTTTTTTTTGTCTTGAATATTTCAACAGCTGGTAGAAATTTTACGGAGAGGCAGAGAGAGAAGAAAACCAAACAAATTTAGCTGTATCAGACGGAAGCAAGTTCATTTTCCGGTACCAGATCACACCTGGTGGAAAGATCATGATTTCCAACGCTGCAGATGAATGTTTCTGGTCTGGAATGATTTCACCTATCTGAAAAGGGAGTTAAGTGTTTGTCAATTTTGTCTAAACTGCCAGGTTTTCCTAGAAATAGTGTTCCAGGTTTTCATAAGCCTGGAGACATTTTTGTCATTTCAACCTTGTTTAGCTTTTTATATCCTGCCAGCCATGTCTAGATAAACCGTAATGAAGGCTGCTGCCTCCATTATAAACCCACATCTACTCTATCAACAAGCTTTCAGTACCATGACCATTATAAAAGCTCTAAAATTTGATCTGCCATTGATGATAGGCAAGTTTCAATTTGTAGCTGCTAGCCTGCACAAAATGATCTACAAATGGCATGTTGCAGGCTGTTATTTTGTATCCTGCAGGATGGTGTGAAAGTCCTCTCCCTTCCCTTCAACGTGAAGGTCATTCCAACAGATCAGAAATTGCTATTGCTCTAAGTGACGTGGGGAACTATACCAAAAGCTTAATTTAAAATAAAAATAGAGGCAGTAGAATAATGCTGCATGCCCATTACTTTCCTGTCATTTGACAGAAACATTAATTTCTCACTGAGCTGGAAACCAAGACCAGTTCTTAGGAGAACAGCACATTTGAGAACGTGCTTCTTTATTGTTCAAATTGGTGGGTCAGTCCTCAGACAACTCCTCCTTTGTTTTTTATAGGAAATATTTTCTCCTTTTTTCCACTAGTGCTTTGCCTTTTTCAAAGCAGCAAACTGCTTACGGACCATCTTTGCACAGCTCTTATTTTCACTGGGCTTTCCTGAGACTGTAACCACTCAGTGTTACAAATCCATGAATCCTAATATTGATTAATCCAGCTCTTGAAAAGCATGATTTGCAATGGTTAGCTAGCTGATTAAACCAAAATAAGGTGCTACCTTGAGGGCTTGAAACAAGTGCCCTTTGGAAGATTTAATTTCATAATCTTGCTAATGGGTGTTTTGTAAGTTCAGCATACATCCTATGCATGTATCTTTTAAATCACTGCAGATTGCATATTGGTTTATATTGTTATCACAAATTAGGTCTACGATATCAATTTCTTTGATGCAGGCAACTCTGAAAAGGAATCGTTTGCATTTCTATTTGAGTGTCCTGGAGACAAATATAATGAAATGAATAGCCTTTTAATTTAATTGGCTTCCAATGTGAGTCTGAGAATAGAAAGCACAATACATCGCACAGTTACTGTAGAAACGGTTGAGGTCAAAATCTCAGCATGCAGACCCTACATCAGTCACCACTGCTCTTGTGCAGTAATTTTTTTAAATTTTCACTGCATCTCCATCAGACCCCAGGAAGCCAGATAATTCAGCTTTAGTATTCCAAGTGGAAGTGCTGGGTCTTTTGTCACCGGTCAGATCATGCTATGGAATCTATTTAAAAAAAAAAAAAAAAAAAGAAAAAAAAAAGGCTGCCAAAATGAGAAACTATGTTGTATCAGTGCTCTTGTATATCCCCAACAAGAATAAGATTGGTGAGAAGAAAAAAAAAAAAAAAAAAAGAAAAAAGCTGAAGAGGAAAAATCTGTCTTCTTCTCATATAAGAAAAGAGGACAGAATGAGGCAAGAAAAAGTGGTACAAAATGGATAATAGTCTGCCAAGAAATCCTTTTTCAAAAATGTCTTTCTATTATAGATTACAGACAGTTAAGATTTATGTGCTATTTATTGGAGCCAGCCTTACTGAATGCAATGCAAGTAAAAAATTGAGGTAATATCTTAGTAATATTCAAAACCCCTACATCCTTTTAAGTGTAGAAATAAAGAGATACAGCTCTTGGAAAACTTTAGGTAGCCAGGGAGCTCCTCGATGAACACACAAACCCTTCCACACAGTGCTAAATGTAGAAAAGGGACTTTACTATTTTGGGACTGGCTAGTGTGGGATCTGCGCTCCTTTTTCAGCCTGAATTCATTCATCTGTATGCAAAAAAAATAAAAAAATAAAAAATCAGAACTTCTCATCTGTGTCTGAGCCCACATGCTTATGCTGGTACATAAATAAATAAAAGGGATCATGTTAACAACCTCCCCTTTAATTTTTGTACTGTTGATTTTTAAAAGCATAAAAACTTTTTTTTTTTTTTTTCTTCCCAGGACTCATCCATGACAAGTTCTTGGCAGTATTAATACTTTCTATTGCAGCACTAACTTTACAGGTTACTGTGTTATTGAAATTATATTGTTTCACAATTGTGAAACCTCATAACTGCTTTGCCATATTGTGTAAGCATGGAGAGCCCTCTCTTATACAACAAAGTTTTCAGCTGCTGTAGAAAGAAGCAGCAGTAATGTGTCAGAGTGCCTGAGATGAGATGCTTAGCACAACTCCTTTCAAACCCTTGTGTTTCCCATCATGTTAACAATGTAGGTGCCTCAGAAAAGCATTGATTTCAATATTAACATAAAAGAATCTATGCAAATGGTTTTCAGGCTTTCCCAGCAGCAAGACTCCCCACTACCTGTCCTTGCTTCCTGCAGAATTTAGGTGGGACATGCTGACAGGCGTAACTTCAGACTTGATCCTCTGGAAGATGTGCTTCAGGAGCAGCATGTTAGCTGTGCTCCCAGGCAGCTGCGTAGGCGTCCTGTGAGCAGTCTGCTTATTTCAGCTATATTAATCAGCACTAAGAGAGAAGCATTCTTGTGACCAGAGGCTGAAAGCCAAATTCCCCACGTAAAGACATGGTGGTTGGGATATTTGTAACAGGGCTGCCTGCAAAGAGCAGCTACGGTGGGCAGGGATGAGCCTCTGCAGAGAAGGCAAAAAGGGGAGATGGTTGGAAGAAGTTTTTTATGATCCTCTCTGGTGATGGAGCATCTTGGAGCAGACATGCAGAAGAGGTCTAATCTAAATATAATACTGCATTTGGTTTGATTTAGGGATAGAAATATTTGAAGTGCTTGCCTGCACTGAGGTGAACAAGCCAGTGCTTGGGGTTTTTTGTGTCATCACAGAGAGGTTGTCTTGGGCCAACATGCTGTCGCAGGCTACACGGAAGTTTAAAGGGTAACGCACTTAGACACATTGAGTGCACCAACACACATAGCCTACATTGTCTGCTGTGGAAATAAACTACTTAATTGCCTTCAGGCTGCTGTAACTGTGAATGGGTAGCCATAAGGTGGACTCATGCAGGCTGAGTCCTCTGCCTTGAATTTACACCCTTAATTAAATTGAATTGATTTCTTTCAAGTACTCTTACGTAGACAACCCTCAAATCAAAGATTTTAGCCTCCAGTTTAGCTCCATTTAAAAAGGTAACTGGGGAGAAAATGAAAGAAAAGCATGACAAGGGGGATTTTTAAGGCGAAAATCTTCAATGCTCTGCTGAAAAGTTGAAATCACTAGGGTGAATTTGAGGTGATGCTGTGGTGATACAGATGGGGTGATACTGTGTCTGCAAGGTAACATTGCATAATGTTACCAACCTTTCAAATAGTTTCTAAGTCTGCTATGTTTAACCAGGTCGGGAAAAATAAGCACTTGCCGCTTTAAAACATATTAACACTACTGATAAAACTGTGCCTTTCCCTTTGATAACTGATATTCCTCAGACAGCATTGGAACGGGAAGCAAAGATTTTCCTTTTTTTCGATATTCAGTTCTAACTGTTGAGAAATTCTCATCTGCTGATTAAGCCAAGCTTTGCTTAAGATTGTTTTCCCCAAACACTTAGTAACCTACTTACAAGTATTCAGCCTTTCAGAGGAAATCCTGGTGTATCCTTTGAATATTTATCACGTGGCATCAAGTGTTGATGCCAACACCCAGTGTTGATGCCTACCTGTAGAGAAAAGCTCTCTGTGGAAGTAGGTTTAATAATTATACAGAAAAGAGAACATATTTTCCTGCAATATGGAATGATTCACGCCTGGCCTGTCCTCTCTCTGCAGTATGTTAAATAATGCATGCATTTTCTAAAGGACATTAAAACATAGCTGTAAAAAAATGAAACAGAGGGGAGTTCATATAATGCACAACATCAGGCGAAAAAGTCAGTAAATGGAAAAAATGGCTGTGTCATCTCTCATGGAAATAACATGTTTCCCTCATAATCTCCTGGTACGTGAAAGATACAAAGAAAGATCTTTGGCAGATCCAAAGAGCAGCTGTCCTGATACTGGCTTGGAAAAGGTAAAGCCTGCAATCTGCACAGTACGTAGGCACAAGGAGATTATTTCAAAGCATGAAAGGCAGCAGTGTGCATGCTAGGGAGGTGAAGCCCTCAGCAACCAGTCTGCACATGACAATGCTGGCTCCAAGGTACCAGGCAGGCCTGGCAAAAACCTAACACCTCAAGGGTTAAGTGAGGAGCAGGCATCACTACCAGGAGCTGCTGCAGGCTAAGGGGAAATTGAGCCAGGTGCAAATCTCACTTCATCACCACCTGAGAGGTGTAAGAGGGATTTTTTCACTGCCCCCCCCCCACCGTGTGCCTTTTAAGTCACAGAGTTTTCTTGTCTTCTGATTTCAGGCTCTGAAATCCAGCCAAACTACCTCATCTGGGGAAAAAAAAAAAAAAAAAAAAAAAAAAAGAAAATAAGCGTGGGCAGAGAAATACATTCTTCCAAAACCAGAAGACAGCACAACTCCTTTAATTTGGTAAGTCTCAAGACAACAGGTGGTGTTGTGAGAGCTGCAGTGTCATCTCTTTCAGGCAGGGTGATGCAGTCCTCTGAAATCTTTGCTTTGCATGCTGATTTTTTTTTTATTTTTTTATTTTTTTTTAATTTGCCTGGAGCTAGGGGAAAAAAAATAAAAAAAAATCAGATCCTAACAGCTCATTCAGTAAGGTATTCCCACCGTGCTGCCTCTCACTGCAGTGAGAGGTGAGGAGGGACAATGAGAAGAAAAACAGGGCATCTTAACCTCCAGACATGCCACCGTGAAACACTGAGGTTGCTTCTCACAATTTCAATGTTATTACTTTCTAAAAAGGATAAATTCTACCTTCCTGTGTTCATTACCCTTCTTGGGACCAGTTGCTTTTCTCTGTTGAACGCCTGTGGTCAAATCTGCAAATGTGCCCCATGCCTGGTACAGCATCTATGTGTTGTGAAGATTTGATCCTGGAAGGGAGGTGAAAAATGGAACGAGGTCTAGTGCATAGTGTAATCAAAGATTTATAAGCAGCCATGCATTTTTAATGTATATAAAATAATAAGAGGCTCTCAGTAAAAGCAAAAATGTGACATTAAATGGTTGCTACTGCCAATTTTGCACAAGGTATTATCAAAGCACCATTTCAGCAGCAGGACTGCATCCTCCCAAAAGAAAGACAATTATTTGGTCAGACTCCAGTTAAGACCATGGACATCCTATCCTCGAGGGCCTGCCTGGCTTCCCTGGCAGAACTTTTTAAAAAAAAAAAAAAAAAAAAAAAAAAAAAAAAACTCCGCTGGTCAGGCAAAGTGGCTAATCAAGAGATGTTTTGTATCACTTCTTTTTATTTTGTTCTCGTAACAGGCAACTTCAAAGCCAGTATTTAGAACCAATTAAAAAAAAAAAAATACAGGTGGTCATGATCAAAGCAGGAAGGAAGCAAGGGCTGTTAGCACAGGATGGATCTGTAACCATCTGGCCTGAGGTATTGCTTGGCAAGGAAGAAAATTTCTGCCGTCCCCCCCCTTCTTTTTCCTGTGTTTTCTTTTTCCTGAGCATCCTGCTTTCTCCTTCTGTAGTTAGCTGCCAGGGAGATGTATTTTCCCTTACTAGCTACACCAAGAATTTCCTAAGATTAGGGAAATGTGTGCTTTTGGGAAATAATTGGGTTCAAATTATTTGGTGATACCTCTTCTTGCTTCTGCAAGCCTCACAGGACAGCTAAGGGATGTATTATCTCATTTTCTGGAACATTTAGGTGGTTGGCATATCTGTTAGGCTGGCAGTGTCTTATTTTCAAATTGTATATGAACAAGTGTAAAGATCTGTGAGTATAATAAAGTATAAAAGCGTGAAAAGAGATTAAGGTTCATCACAAGATTCTTTGCAAGTTAATTGTTGGGAGCATTGGCATACAATCTGGCTTGGTTATTAGATTGATTAAAGTGGCTGGGGCAAGAGGCAGCATTGTATCTGAATTTGGTTAGTTTGTCTTTAAAAAAAAAAAAAGGTTATTTTATAAATAGAATGAGAAAAAAGTAAAGGCAAATATCTGGCATCTTACTGTTTCATGACCTGCCTTAAACGATCTGTTGGAGAATCCTGCTGGTGGGAAAGGTCTGGTAGGTGCTTCTCTGCTGGATGCTGGCTGGTGCATCCCTTGTGGTCCCTCCTGCGGCCTAAAAGAAGCTTTGGTTCAGTGGTTATAATTTGGGGAACAAGTATTGACTATTCAGTGCCCCAAACATGCAGGATATTTTCTAGTTTTGCATTGATTTCTACTGCTCTCCTATTGTTTGCCTTTATGTAGTCAGTGATATATGGCTTTGAGTAGCTGCGGAATCAAAATTGTTAATTTTCTGCCACTCATAACGTGAGCTGCTATGCCCTCCAGCTTTTCCCCTTTGGAGCCCTGGCATCCTGCTTCGCTCACATGTTTCTTGGGAGAGAATTAAGACTGCCTGCGTGGCCCTGGCTTGTTTCTATTTGGCCTGAGAAGCTGATCTTCACAATTATTGTCACCAATTCAAGTCCATCCAAGTAGCTGGCTTTGAGAATATTTGAAATACTGCTTTCATTGTTTCAGAGACCCAGATGTACTAGCTTGAAACATTTATGCTATTAAAAGAGCTGTGAGAAATTTTGGATGAGGCTCCTGTTAACTTTGCAGCCAAGATTTTACCCTTTTATTATAAGATTTTATTTCAAACTTTTGATCAAACCATGGACCAACAGATTTATTTCCCCCCAACCCCTAAAATCTGATTTGCAAATATAATCTTCAACCTGAGACTCAGACTGCAATTGCCGCAGATTGGAACCACGCAAGGGAAATCAGGCTGTACAACTCTTTATTTTATATCATTAAATGAAATGCTAGCATTAGTTAAAATATCTACCAAAATGTCAGAGGTTTATACCTTAAGTGCATTATTCACTAATTGTTCTTTGGTGTTTCCCCAAGGGTGGAAAGTATGTTAGTCAGAGGAGAAGAAACAATGGTCTGATCAATCACGGGCTCCTTGAATTGCAAATAAGGATCAGCAACCAGCTCAGCAAACATGTTCCCACCAGCCTCTGTGATGCTGAACTGTTGAGCTTTCTGCAGCTCTGTAATATCATTCTCATGATTCTTTACAGAACGTACACACTTAAATCTTTCTCACTTTTTTTTTTTTTTTTGATACTGCCAGTAAGAAAATGTAAGAATGTGTGAAATTGAGTGTAATTTGTCCCCATCAAAATGGTGCTTTTTGAGTCGGAGAGGCTTTTGAAGTAGAGATGTTCTGCCTTCACATGTGCACAGTGCCCATCATGTCAGCCAGGATGACAGGTCACTGACAGCAGCCCTACCATTAACTTTCTAGTGCTGCTGAGTTACAAGCAGATATTATATTTTATATTATGATAAGACTCTAGTGGCGGTCTAAGAGATGGTGTTCAGCTGCTAGTGTAGTCGAACACTTGGTGCTTGTACATCTCCTAAGAAAGTGAACCTGTAGCTAGGTGTTTTCCCCCCTCATCTCTGACTGGCGGCCACCAGTGCAATGAGCTGGGATCTTAATGCTTCAGTGTCATTGTACTGGTTCTGGCTGGGATGTTAACTTTCCCTGCAGCAGCCCATACAGTGCCATGCTCTGCACTTGTAGCTAGAACAGCAGTGTTATCACACCAGTGTTGTGTCTGCTGCTGAGAAGTGCTGGCACAGTATCAGGACTTTCTCTAACCCTCCTGGAGGGTGGGCAAAAAAGTGAGAAAGAAACATCACCAGGGCAGCTGACCTAAACTAACCAAAGAGATATTCAATACCATATGATGTCACACTCAGCAATAAAAGGTGGAAGAAGGAGGAAGAGGGGAGGGGTGGGCTTTCGTTGCGAAAACGTCTGTCTTCGCGAACACTGGCTACATGCGTTGAGGCCCTGCTTCAAGGACGTGGTCAGGCATCGCTCATTTGTGGGAAGTAGAGAATCATTTCTTTCCTCTGCACTTCCACATAGCCTTTACTTGTTTTGTTTTTGCTGTTCCTTTTCCCCCTCCCTTTCCCCTTTCCCCTTTCCCTTTTTCCCTTTAGTTGAATTGTTAATTAATAATATTTCCTTAATATATATATATATATTTTTTTTTCTCTTTAATTAAATTATCCTTATCTCAACCCGTGAGTTGTTCTTTCCTTTACTTCTTCCCCTTCTCATCTGAGGAGGGGGAGTGAGAGTGTGGTTGTGGTGTTCAGCTGCCTAGCACGGTAAAACCACCACAGTCATCCAGGCCTCTGTGACACAGCTGTCATGTCGGGAGCTGCCAGAAGTGACTGCTTTTGCAGCTGTAAAGAGATGCTGCAGGGAACATCTGCAGCTCCCCACTGTCTCCTCTTCCATTATGGGCAAATCTCAGATGTTCCAGACATGGTATAGAAACAAATAATGCCTTGATTCCCTCAGGTTTTCTTTTTGCCATCAGAGAAATTATTTAACAAGTTCCTGCCATGCATTTGAAACAAGCTTTCAGTGAGTTATGTGAAAGTTCCCCTTTTTGTCTCGGTCTTGTCATCAGATTGAGACTGAATGTCTCCATTGGAAATATGCTTCAGACAAACCAAAACACTGAAGTCCTACCTGGATTCCTGGTGGAAATATAAGAAGCCTGGTGGAAATGTAAAGGACTTGGAGAGATGCAAAGACAGATAGGACAACATAATCTTCTGTCTGTAAGCAAGTTATTATAATAGTCAAAAAACTCAGTGTAACACGATGTGGGCTAGAGTACAAGACAAGCTTTGCTCAGTGGCACTCTCTAATACAGATGTGTTGCTGATGGCTTTAATTCTCCTGAAATCTGAGTGTTGGAAAGGACTAAAATATTTACTACCCTGCTCTTAGGTAAGGACATGTCTAAATAGAAAGCTATTTTGGACAGGAATAATCCCCATCCTTTATTTAAAAAAAAAAAAAAAAAAAAAAAAAAAAAGTTTGGTAAAAATCTGCTCAATTCTTAGCTCAGCAATTGATGAAGAATACAATTAGATAGCAACAATCATATTGTATGTAAAGTGGTTGTAGTTGCTTATTTTTAAAACAGAGGCATGTATGGAAACAGTTTACAATAATTTAGTTACATTATGCTTCCTGATCAGATTTTTCCTAGAGATCTACACTGTATGCAAACACGAAAGAACTTGGAAGCTGCTAGGCTTTCCAAAATGTTAATGTAAACATGTTGCATATGTAGGACTTGCAAGCATTTTCTAGGCCAAATGCATCCAGAATGTGGTTAACTGATTAATTGGCTAATAATTAATTGCTATTGGACTTGGGCTTGCCTGTGCCATGTGGGCTTGGTTTGCAGGGATTATTACGAGTGGTGTTTCTCCCTTCTGCAGTGGATGTGTCTCCATCTGAGCAGCTGCTCTGTTACCAGCAATGAGCAGTAACCACTTCTGAGGAACAATTCCCCTGACACATTCTAGGCTATTCCCACAGATAAAAAATACAATAATAATAACTGATGATCTAGTAGCACTTACCCCTACATAAAGCAAACCCAGAATTCTGGTTTGTGTTTCAAAACTGACGTGGATAAATTCTGCACTGGGAAACTGGTGAGACTGCAAAAGTAGGAGTAGCAGCTGAATGCACCTATTGGTAATATGAAGATTAGGAACAGTTTTCTCCTCCTTGGACTGGATGAATTGTCTTCTGAGACTTGATTTTAATCTCTTGCCCAGTAGCGCAGGCACTTGCATCTAGGGAAGGCTTCTGCTGGAAATGGGTTCACAAGAGATGTGGTTTTTAGATGGAAATAGAAGTAATGTGCCAGGAGACATGTTTTGGACAAACTTAACCTGCTTTTTTCCCTAGCTTGTTCTTTCATGGCTGAGACTGAACATGGTGATATCTGGGATGGTTTTGTACAGTTTCAGCTTCATCTCTCTTACCACATTTTATCCAGTATTAAACTGTGCAGCAGTTCTTTCTTGGTGGAGGATCTTAACAGGTCGTGTTATATATAGTTATCTCTCAACAAGCAGCTCCTTGTTAAGTAATGCAATTAGCCATCACCAGCAAAGCCCAAGGCAGCTGCATTGGTATGTATTCATTTATTTGGTTTACTTCAGTGTCAGGTCAAAGAATAAAAGTGTAATGTGCTATTAGAGACATAATGCAAACTGGCGATAAGTAATATTGTTCATAAGGACTATGTTGTGCCCTAAAATTACTGCATCATTTAACTGCCCCAAACTTTACCTTGAGTTTTACTTTAATGTTCCTCATCTTTTCTCTGTAAACACAGCTCTTAACAAAACACACAAAGAAAAAAAAACACCAGACTGAAAGAGGGCTGAAATTTCCTCTGAATACCCAACTGTGGTACAATGTGGTGACCTACTAATGCCACCTATGATCACGTAGTTTTGTCAGGGCCCTGACGGATCTGGATGTAACAGTTTGATTTTTATAACCTTATAATAAAAAGCAATTAGGGGCAACATCCATCTCTGCAGATATGCATGACATGGAGATGCAAGGAGCATCCATCAGTTAATTTAATTATCAGCAGAGTACTCAGTGACCTGCGGTACAGATAGCATGGGTCCCATCCAGCAATATTGGTCTCTTTCTGTTAATAGCACCTAAACTGCTCTGATGCTGGACCTGTACATAAGTGACAGGCCACCAAGAACCTGTGGCTGGAGGCTTACAAACCAGAAGGCTGGATCAGGAAATGTAATGTCAGTAAATCCAGTCCTGTCCCCCGCAAAAAACAGCTTGGACAGCCTTGCATTGCTAAGGAATAATCCAGAAAGAGTTGTGTGCTAACATCAGCACTTACCAGCCATTCCTCAAGCATGTATAGAGCAGATTTTGATAACCAAATCCCTGCTGCAGAAAGAATAAAATGAGCTGATGCCCCTTATGCTTTAGTGCATAAGGGCAAAGAGAGCTTACATGGCTTACACGTCTGTATGAAAAAGTCTTGAGATCTTGTGAGCTGTCTGGGATGAGGTAATTCCTTATTTGACATTGAGGGGACATTAAAAATAAATTAAAACAAACTGGTTTTGTTAAGGTTTGCAGTGCTAAATTCAGATCCTCTGAAGTTTCTGAGGTTACTGGAGAAAGTTTGTTAGCGACCCTGCACCTCTCTGAAGCCAAAAGAGCTGCTAATTGGAGCCGTGTTCAGGTTGGTCTATAAATGAGGAGGAGGCGAGACGCACAAAGTGGGAAAACTGCAAGCAGTGGTGATGAAGTGTTGAGTAGCCAGCCTGTAATGTGGGGGGAGAGTTGTTGCACTAAGCACGACCCGACCCGATGGATGTGGAATAGCCCCAAGCTTTTCCTAGGTGAGTGTCTACAACCAGCACAAGCTCCACTGAAGACAGCTGGAGACACAGACCAGGCAGCTGCCTGCTGATATGGAGGGTCTCAGGACAAACGGGTTTTATATCTTTCCCCAGTGAACTGCTTTATGGCTCTGGGGCTGCCTTGGAGAGCCTTGTAATATCTCCACCCTGAAGCAGCCCTACTGGTGATCACCCTGCTGCTCTGCCAAGGGCTGGGCAACCACACAAGGAGATGTCTGCTTCGGTATGTCTCTAGTCCTGTGGAAGAACAACACCTACCATCACAAGGGCTCCTCTCGTTTTGCTGCTGGCTTTCTCTCCTGTTGTGCTTTACGTCTGTACCAAGTGCCAGCAGGGTTCTCCAACACTGATGCAGTCAGGTTTTGTGCCTATTTAAATGAGCTGATATCCATTTCTCAACGAGGCTATGCCTAGTGCCTGACTTACAGTGCCATCTCCGCTGTGATCAGCCTGCCGAGACACTTGCAGGGGGGTTGCTTACAGGTAGCTAACTTTATCTTGACTTTGACCTAGAATAAGAGAGTTTTTAGGTCTGTTCTCAAGCATAACCTAAAAGCAGTAGGTGCAGAAGACGCTGTAACTGAGCTATATGTGCACAGAAAGAAAAGGAACAGGACTTCAAATAATTTATTATTTATCATTTAATAAATAAATTGTTAATGAGTGGCTCTAATTCTCATCTAAGCTGACTCTCTTCAAAGCCACTGGCGAGCATGCCTCTTGGCAATATAATCCAGCTTTCTCCCATCAGGGTGCACAGACTTTCCGAGGCTTGAGTCTCTCCAGCAGTTGTGGAGCAGATAAGCCACATTCAAGGCTGTAACTCTTTCGGAGCACTTCAGATCAGTTCAGCTCCATCCTGTTGGCATCACCTCAAGAAAACAGAGCAATTAATACTGCCTCTGTGATACTTTTAGCTCTGCACTGCAGCAAGCAGGTGAAAAGCATGAGGCAGCCTCACAGACCGCTCCTGGGCCCAAACCTTAAGCTTGGGAGCTATGGAGAGATAAATACATGTAGCAGGATACCAGTGGGTCTAAACAACATTTCTCTTGAAATCTTTGGCCTGATGCAGGTTCTTTCTATGACACTGAGTTACATCATTTCTTTGGCTTTGTATCAACCTGTAAGGGGACAACCATGGGCCTTATCTCATGGACCTTCATCTGCTTAGGGTGGCCACTGTGAATAATTTAATTTTAAAAGCTTGCCTGGTGCTCTGACCATCCCTCGGGAAGGAAGTGTGTGCCTGTTGGAGGAGAACTGGGCAGCGAGGCGTTTCTTGTTTGGCTTTAGCAGTACTTGGCTGGACTCTTCAGTCTCCCAGTGGCAGGAGGTGTTTGCAAATACATATGTGAGAGAGTGCTGGGATGATGTGTGTCCTGCACCATACGGCATGTGAAGCTGTATTTTGGCAGGTGTGAACTGTGCAGCTCTATTTGTGTGCACTGAAGATGGTTTTGGAAGAAGAAAGAGGCTGCCGAGAACTCTGGCTAGGTACTCACTTTCCTTGTAATGTATTACTTTAATTTAAATTCACTTTACAGTCAGTGCACATGAGAATTATTTGAAGGTTTAATTTGCTAGCTGCTGAATGCAATAAGGTGGCTATCAATAGAGAAGAAATAGCTTGACTGTTTGTTAATGCTCTGGGGCTGTACTGTAAGTACTCCAGGCAGCCGCAATGGTAGAGGAGCAAATAAAGCACAGTTGCTTTTGGAATCAGATGTTTTACTGTATCAATACTTCTCTTTTTAGATAGTTACATATACAGTATTTTCTGGGACAGATAGCTGATGGAATCTCTGTGGGGTCTCAAAAACATTCAGATGGAAAAGTTGCTAAAGCATTTAGAAAGCACAATGTTTGCTCTCTTATTAGTAGCAAAAACTTTATTATATTTATTATGTTTAGATTAGTGCTAATTTTCTGGCCGTTTTGGTCAGCAGAAACTCTACTGAATTGCTTGGATTTGAACTGGGAATTTAATTTCTTAGGATGGCAAAATCTGATTTTGTCTGTATAAGCAACCATCTGGAGTAAGTTTATTTGCATTACGCGGCTTGCATGTATTTATACCTCAGACTGAGATCCCTTAAATGGAATTCTCTGAATTTTTACATATCATATAAATGACATTTGCTTGCAACACAGTGGAGTGATTACAGTGAATACTAAAATGGCAACATTCTGCTGTAAAAAAAAAAAAAAAAGAAAAAAAAAAGAGAAAAAATAAAATACAATGTGAAATGAGCATTCATTTACAACAGAGTGTAAATTTATACTATTTAATGAAATGCATTCACTGTGCAGTCAAATACTACTTGTGCCTATAGAAATACAGTTACAAAGCATTGAAACTTATAATACTTAGCACAGAGACATTCTGTTGCACAGTAAAAATTGTCACTTTTTTCAAATTATGTTAGATAGAGTGAAATAAACATGCTGCATGCATATGTTTATTTCTCTATATAGATAAAAATAAAAAAAAATATCATGGCATCAATCTGCTATATACCCGAAGTCCTACAGATGGGTTCTTTTTGTATCAGCCATGTTCCACCCCACAGCAGAGCATCATTAGCTTATTGCTTGTGGCTGGGAAAGGACCTCCCTCAAAAGGGTTATGAGGGGTCATTTAAGATCACATCAGCAGGTGGTGGTAGGCAGGCATTGCCTTGTGTTGTTGGGGTAAAGGTCTGTGCATTTGTGTCACTGATGCCAAATTAATGTTTATTTGCTGTTGCCAGTGTGGCGAGCTTTCCACATACGCTGAAGGACAGGCAGGCTCTTACTCCAAGAACGCAGATTAAGCACCCCCAAGCAAGTTATGGTGCTGATCATCAAGTAGTGTGGGATGCCTTTTACCAGTGCAAATTCTGACTCGCTTTCTCTTCGTAGCTGGTGTAAAATTCCTGGCTAAAGATAACCACTTACCATGGTTCACAGGCCTCTTTCTGTTCCGTAAATGCAAGGAGACTTGGCTTGCTGGGGCTAAAGACTGATGTGTCCCTTTTGGTCTTCATCTTGGCTGAGGAAGTTGTTAGGTAAAATAAATGCCATAACGATGAAGCTGGCCATTTCCTCTCTCCTTTTCAAAGGCCATCAGTTCATTACAATGCTGAATGAAATGTTAAGACTTGATATTCTGAAATGACAAACTCTGATTTACAGTTGCCCTTTTCACTCTAAAAGAGGAAAACTTGCTATTTATTCCAAACAAAGTGTTGTTTCAAATTGAATGGACATGAAGTTCAAGAAGTTGCCTGGCTTAACATGTGGATTTGCTGCTACTGATTTTCTCCAAATTGTCTGTATATTGCGTAAAGCAACTTGCTGAGGCTTCCCCTTGTAGTCTTTAGGCCCAGGTATACAAAGATATTTGTTCTCTGCTTCCAGTTAATTTTTCATTAAGGACAGAGAAGGATGGGAAGGGGGTGAGTGAAGGAGCTGTGCCCCAGGAGGAAGACAGAATAACTTAGAGGCCATTTGTGGATGTGGCATTTCCAACCCTAGTATCTGTGGTCAGCAGAGACAAGGATGCAGGAGGAGGGCGGGGTCACAATGAAACCTGCTGTGGGAGCACTGTGAGGAGAGCAAATGCAGCTCACCCCCTCTGGCTCTGCCTGCTCCTTTCTTGCCCCAACTTTGCCTTACAGCTAAATTTGCTCTGGTCCTACGGCTGTTTCTGTACTGAACAAACTAGCTCAGTACAAATTAAGAGGACAAGATGTTCAGAAGTAGCAAATTCACACATTTGTTTTTGTTTTTCTTTGTTTTCCTAGCACATGAAAGCAAATTTAGATTTTTGGAGGTAGGGCAACCAAACTTGGGGGGTGGGGGTAGCTGCACAAAAAAGCATTTCAGGACTCAGAGAGCTGAGTGCAACATATCAAAGCAGCTTGGAAGTGAAGCTTTGAATAAACAAGATGAATTGCTGTAGCACTGATGCTGATAATAGATAGCAAGTCTCTTCCCATAGAGACTTGGGCAAAACCACACTTTTTCATGGGATAAGTCCTATTTTTCTTAAGATTTCTGCTTCTGCAAACACAGAACAAATTTCCCAGTAGGATTTGATTACCATGTCCTCAGTTTCCCTGGGTCAGATAGCATGTAGCATCCTCTGTGTGTCCCTGTTGCTTTGGCCTTCTGTTGAAATGGGTTTTCTGGCATGGGGTGGGGTATCTGCCAAACAGGAGAAATGCTGAGAAATAAGCCAGGGAAGGCTGACAGCAATTCCAGTCTGGGTGCTCGCTTTTCAAACCAGGGACTGCTCAGTGCAGCTAGGAGCTGGCTCTCTTTTCTGAGCGGTTCTGTGGTAACAACAACAAAAAAATCTGTTCTTTAACACAAGCTCTCCACAGAGAAATGCCAAGAACACCCCTTGCTGCATTTTGCAAGGCACTCACAGGGCCCAGATTTTTAAAGCTATGCAAGAGCCCAAAGATACAGATTGGAAAATTCCCTCCAGGCTGACAGTACCCAGTTTCCCAAACCCTTGAGCCATGGGGACCTCCACACCTAGCTGCTGCTGCAAATTCAGACTTTAAGATCAGACTTGTACAGCTTTGCCATAGCCATGGAGGTGTCTGTGACCACTGTCCCTTCTCTGTGGCTCAGAAAGGATTGCACTTTATTTTAGAGCAGTGGTTAACAATACAACCAGAGGGAAAAGATGCTTGAATATGCTACTGCCGATTGCTAGATTTAATCAAAAATTTTTTGACCTTATTTTTCGGAGCAAAGTGTTTTTCCAGAGGAAATGCTTCAGAGTGGGCAAGGGGGACAACAAATGAAACCTACTGACTGTGTCAAATCCAGGGAGATTCACTGTAGACTGGAAAACAAATTAAACCTCAATGTTTCACATTTAAACTTAAAATTAAATGTTATTTAAATTAGAAGCACTACTTCTTTTCTCTGTTCCAAATGCACACAAGAGTTGACCTTGCACTGGTGTGTCTTCCTGAGTTTCTCAGCCATCTTCAGCTAAAGAGCTGATAAGAAAAAAGAGAATCTGGTGGAAACCTGGATTTATAATTTGAAGTCCATTCTTCAGATTTTCCTTCCAAGTGAAATAGTGCTCACCAGTGATGTTCTTTCCTTATGACCAACAACATCTCCTTTGCCAATGTGGTATGTGCAGAGAAGCAATACATAGTCATAAATCCAGTCCAAGACTCTCTTGCAAAATAATTACATTTCAAGGGAATTTTAATCTCATGCTAAAAAGATCCCCTACAATCGTTGCTCTCTCAGTCATATTAGAAGCTGATTTATAATTAATTACAACTGCAATGCCACTACGTTTGCACGAGAGAGAACTTTAGCTATCTCCTCAGAAGGGTTTGAAAAATGGAAAATGAGTGAAAGGTTTAATGATTCTATTTACAGCTGCTGTGTTGTGTTAATAAGAAAGATAACAAGTGGCTGTCACTCATACGGACCTGGAAGCATAGAACATGAACAAGAAAATAATCTTTCCACATAGAGCATACAAATTCCAGTAGAAAAGACCTTATTTGCATGAAACAGTGTATATCAGGTGGCATAATATTTAGTAACTGTATTTTGTCTTTAGAGAATTACAGGAGTTAGTACTTTTACCAGCATTTGACCAGTTTAGAGTTCATGTTCAGGATAAGGATGTTTGCAGGATGAATGCTGTTAAGAAGACTGTTAGATGTAGGCTAGTTTAACACAGAATATTGTTGTTTTTCTTCTTGCTTTTTTCCTCTTTTTTTCCACCCCTAGGTTTTACCAAATAAACAGGTCCCTAATGTATCTGCATTCTTCAACAGCATTAAAAAATCTGGGTCTGATTAATTAAAATATCATTATCCATCATAATTGCAGTAGGTATGCAAAAATATAAAGATTTATTATTTAAGGAATTAATGCATTTCTAGAATTCTTTGGGGTTCATATGAGAGTTGGAAATGAGTGCTGTATAATAATTTGTTTCAGGAGAGCTAATTAAGTCAGTTCATTTATTCAGTTATCTAAGCCTTGTCTAATCCCATATACTGTTAAAACTTCGTTACATAAGCTCCCAACTTCATTACTGACTTGAATTAATGTGAGGACACAAACAGAAAATGTTCCTTCCATTTAGTGACACACAGGAGGTGCCAGGCCTGAGCCCTGCAGCCTAAATCCACAGTCAGCCGAGCTGCCAGTGATCTGGATTCCTTTTTATAGGAAAATACCTTTGGTCCCGCTGGAGCCTCTAGATACCTACAGTTAAAGCTGCCTATATTGCAGTTTGCTGTTGAACCCCAAAGGGCCTGGGAGGGATTGAGGAGGTGTACAAACAAGCTGTGATCACAACTGATGCTAGAGCTGGCATTTGCTTTGCTGTGTTCTGGGAAAATAAATGGATGGTCCTTGTGGTCACCCTTAGCCCTTTCTGCCTCTCTGCCTCATGCCGAACACTGGTGAGTCTACACAAACAAGAAAAGAATCCAGTTGTTAATAAACAAAGGGTGTTTGTTCAAGATGAGGGTTTGTTTTGGGTCCATCTGACAACTCTCTGTTTGAGGATGCTTGCTGTGAAGAGAGGGAAAAGGCCCTGAGCTCGACCTTCTGCTTTATCTCTTGCTGTAAAGGCTACTAGCTCCTTTCAAAGTATTAAACCAAAATGTTTCTTTAATAATCATCAGCAGTGAAACAAATAATTCTCATTGTCTTGCTTTGGGGAGATCCTTTTGCTTTACAAATATCGTAAGACAATAAATTAGTGAAGATGAGAAGGTAACTTCTTGCTGTTTGCAAGACAAAATATGAGATGCTGCCCACCCAACTCTAAATACCAAAATGTTATTTAGAAATGGACCAAGAGGAACCATAGGCTATAGTGTTATGCACCAAGTGCAGTGGTTGAATATTTTTGGGTGGCCCAGTTGTTTTGCAATACAAGCTTAGTAGATTTGAGAATTGTGTACAGCACTATGGTCCCATTCTATTTTTTCCCCAAGACATTCTACTTCAGTATGGGCAGTTGAATAAGGACTGAATTCTCCTAAAATGACAGTGACACTAACAGACTGACAGCTTTCTGAGGGACAGTACCTAAAAACTTATTAAACATCTCATTTGGAAACAGAGCTCTGCTGAAATCCAGCTCCAGGAAACTAAACTTGATGTAGTGCTTGGAGTTGATATGAGTATCTTAAGTGAAATGTGCTTGGAGAAAGCTCTGAAGACTTCAGACTTCATGCAAACCAGGTGTACTAGACGACCATTTAACTTCTGTTCATAAAGTTGCACCCACCTTAAATTAGTACTTAAATCTGAAACTGTTTGAGTATGTTGTGTGCTCTTTCTCATGAAAAATCTAAGGGAAAAATAAATAGCAGTTCAGGAGTATTAGCATGAAAATATTGTATTAGGTAATACAGGAGAGATTTATATGAAGCTTCAATTTTGCCAAGGAGGGCTGAAGAAGTATTTTAGCCCTTGCATTTCTGTACTAAGGGAATTACTTATTAGTGAGCTGATAAAATTGAGCAGTGTGTGTTCTGGGTAAACCGACTTATAAATTGCTGTTTTACATTTGAGGCTGCAGATCTCTCTTCTGGTGAACTGGAAGAATAGACTCGTCAGACTGATTAAGTGATGATGGCCTTCTAAAATTCCTAGAGAGCAGGTTTTCTTTGCTGTGCACTTCATAAATTCCACATCCAGTCATTAAAGTTTTTTCTGTGGCCATGTCAAAAATAGTTTTTATTAATAAGGGTTTGGGCTTTCTCTTCCACATTGTGAAGAATCTCCATTATTGGAAGCTGACACCACTGATTATCCCACTACTGCATCTTCTAAGAATACGTAGCCAATTAAAACCCTCTGCCTTTCTAAGGGTGAACAAGACATGTAGACTCCTAATAGTCCCACCACAGCATGTTGTTCCTTTGTTACTAAGGCAGCAATTAACAAGTTTCTAATGGAACAAAAGCTTTGAGAGACAAGCGCAGCATGATAATAGGAAGGTGTCTACATTTTTTTTCTATCTCAACATGGTAAGATCTTGTATAACCCTTCCTCCCTTGGGTTGGACGGTACTGTCAAGGTGCTTGGTGTGGGATTTTTTTCCTGTGCTCTCTGCTGCAGTGCATCTAAAAATAATGATATTTACACATGTTCCATTATTAAAGTGTTCTAAAACATAAATTTGAACTGCAGTCCTGTTAGAAGTGAGAGGTGTTTTCATGTCAGGAAAAGGGAAAAAAATATTGTTTTTTCTTCTTAGCAGGATGACCTTTGTGGTGCAGTTGAATTCTGCACTGTCAGGTCTTGCTGATGGAGCAATTGTTTTTTAAAGAGATTATTTCAGTTTTTAATGTCATGTTTATGCAAATTAAGACACTGCAAGAGAAAGGGAGGCCAAGAAGCAGGTTTGTCATCTTTCCAAAATAATCTGTATGATTATTTTTTTAAATAAATGTCTCAGTTGAGAAATAATTGCCTCTGTGCATGAGATTAATAACCAAGTAATTTGCTATTGTTTTTCATTAAGAGAGTTGGTTTTCAGCTGAGCTATTTAAAAATCTATAAAGGTACCTCCTGAATTTCTGGTTATATTTAAAGCAAATGATATATTCTGAAATCTAAAACACTTTTTTTTTTTTTTTTTTTTTTTTTTTTCCCCTCCGGTGAACTTGAACCTGTCTGGGCTTACTTTTGTGCTTTGGTACATGTTAGTATTTTTAGATCTGCAAGGAGCAGGACTGTTGCAGCTGCACTGGGGAGCCCTATCATGCCAAGCTGCTTTTAAATTCCCCTTCCACACAGGGAGAGGATGTTCTGGTGGGTGGATGAGAGAAGGGCTGGCACAGGGCTTGGTTCTCCAAAGTGATTGAGAAGCCTTGGGGTATATCACCTACCTCCTCTATTTAGCTCATGAAAAATAAGTAATGTTGTTGTCCTTTATTTGTCTATCTTATATAAAATACAATCTTATAAAATATAAACTTCCGAAGTTTGGATCTCTCTCCCACTGAGTGGCTGGACATTGACTGCATTGTTCTCAGGAGGCAGGAGTGAGAAGGAGGAGAGCTTGCCAGCCATGAGCAAAGGGATGTACTCGTGGCCATTAACTTTCTTCATGGCAAGTAATGTTTCTGTGCAAGAAAGTGCTGTGGTTTTAGTTTTTAAGGATAACATGTCACAGGAGATAGATGGTATAGCCCCAAAACTGCATCCTTTGGATGCAGTCTGTAACTGTGAGAGACCTCTACTAAAACTGGAAATCACGTCAAATGTGACTAATTTCAGGCTGTGCTGTCAACCTGAGTCATGTCTGGGAAGTTGTGAAGGGGATCAGTCCTGAGCTTTAAGAGGAAATTTCAAATTAAGCTTTTGCATGAACATATGCTTAATTCATGCAACCTCACTTGTACCTGCATCTGAGAAAGGGCTACTTTGGTTGTTTCTGGTTTATTTTTCAAGGAAGTCCTGCAGTGAGCTCGTGCAGTTCCTCAATAGCTGTGTACCCATGTTTTTTTGTTTGTTTGTTTGTTTTTGTGTTGTTGTTTATATATATATATATATATATGTTTTAAGCAAGTAAATAGTAAGACTTTAGAATTCGGCAAAAAAAAATTGACCTTCAAACCTTGGTGATTTTAGATTCCATATAGAAGCTTGTGACTTGAAACAGATTTCTAAAATTCATTGAAATAGTGCTGGTAGAGCTGGTATTTGTCAATGCAATTAGTGTGGTGTGGGTAGGAAACGGGGACTCGTTTATTTGGATAGTAGCACCCTCTGTATTTGGATTTCAGACTCTTTTCTTCATAAGTAAGTATTGGTACGCAGGGGGTAAAAAAAGGTCTTCCACTTTGGTACTGTGACTGTGAAGAAATGCTTGAAATACTTTTTGTAGTCATTTAGCAGCAGCAAACCAAATGTTAGTACAGTGAAAGATGAGAATAAAACATCAAATATAATCACCCACTTGTAACATAACAAATGATACATCTTCACTGGGCACTCTAGCTACGTTACATCCAAAATTGTACAATGCTACAGAATGAGAGAGGATCTGAAGAGGTGAATTTGATCTGGAAATTTCCTGCTTGTCCTTAGTCTTTAGTGATGGAAAAGTTGAATTTAAGCAGTAGATGTATCAGAGGAGGTGTGTAGAAATGAGTGCTGGAGACAGTGCACTTCCCACTGCATGCAGGTGGGATCTGTGAGCCCATGGGTAATTTGTATCAGATGTTTCCCTTGCAGGAACAGTATTTGGGGTCATTTCAATAACTTGATACACCTGCGTTTTTCTAATAGGCTGTTAAACCATTTTAAATTGTCCAAACCTCCCTCCTTACAATGCGATATACAAAATCATGGTAATGCCATTTCTGAGAGGAACAAACTGCTGTCAGATCCCCCTCCATATCCTCAAAGAGCAAGTGTACAATTGCAAATCCATTGAACTGCACTCCATTATCTCTTATTAATGGGAAATTGTCCATAAATTGCTGAGGCGTGACTGGTTTCTTTTCCCCAACACAGCTGCAGTCTCTTTATCCTGCAATATTCCAGCCTCTCAAAAAAATGAAAAGAGAAAGTGGTGAGTGGGGGTGGGAGTGATGGGAGGGGGGTGGCTGGGAAACCACTTGCGGCAGCATCTTCCAGCACCCCCATCTTCCATCAGGAAGCAGGGAAAAGGGAAGAATTTGCTGTGGCACAGTGAATGTGAGTTTACATGTGGAGAAACAGCCCTGTTCACAGCACTGTGACCACAAACAGGGGCAGGATGCCCTTTCAGTAACACAGCCATCTCCTCCTCCTTTCGATAGCTCCTCTCTGCAGCAGAGGGATGGGTGTGGGTGAGCTCTGAGTCTGACCCAGCTCTCACTGAGTGCCATGGCAAGTTCCCTCTTATTTTTTATCTCAGATCTTGTAGCAGCTGGAAAGGAGAATTCAGTTTGATGGCTGGGTTTTCAAAAGGGCTCAGCACTCGTTGATGCAGAACAAAAATCTGTGGCAAACATTACAGAAGGAGATGCTGAAAGTATCTAAATCTGGCCCCAGGCTGTTGATGTCAATGACTCTGTGCTGCTTGAAGGGGGAGGGATGGTGTAAAGCGTGGTAGAGAGGATCTGAGCCCTTAAATCAGGACTCTGACGCTAAGGTGTGTTGAAGTTGGGTCTTGTGGTGACCAGCTTTACAACTCTTAGATCCTCGTTTTCATTCTGGATCCACATGAGTTATCTGCCCAGGCTTTGTGTATCTTTTTGAGCAGCACACGTGCTTCTGGAACACAGCTGCAGGTGTCAGGAGATGCAGAACAGGGTAGAGGTCTGGGTGCACTCAGTGGTCGCCCCACCCATGTGCTTGCTTTCCTCCTGCCTTGTCAGAACGAGGAAACAAGCCACCTTGTGTCACAAGTAACAAGAAGCCATACATTTTTTCCTCTGTTAATTACACCACAGACCATTTAACTCTGTAAACGAGATGCTTGGCAGACTTTCAGAACAATTACACAACTCCCTCTCCCCCACTCCCTGCATTAGCATCGAGAGCAGCCCAGCTGTGAGGTCAATGAGCCTCGGCACCACCAACCTCTTGGTGGACACCTAAAATGAGCCTCTGTCCTGCCAGAGGACAAAGCCACAGCCACCCTGGGGCACCCTGAGCTCCTGGCTGGTGGGATGAACCAGGCAGGGAGGAGGGAGAAGGCAGGGAGCTGCGTGGTGCAAGCCCCAGCTGGGTTAGGGGAGAAGTAGGATTGGATCTGTGGGACGTGCTGGATTTTGAAGCAAGATGCTTAACTGGAGAAAGGCCCTGTCACAGCTATGGTTTTTGGGGCAGATGTCTGGGTGAAGGAGGGAGTTTGGCATCAGCCATAAGCACATGGCAGGACATGGGGCAAGCCACCTGTCTGTGGCTCTGTCTCTTTTCCTGTTGAGCGGAAAGAATGATCCCAACCTCCTCACAGAGTGCTTTGGGATCAGCCACAGAGGAGACCTGGCAGGAATCATTGATGTTAAGCCGGGAGAAGAGAGAGCAGAATCTGCAAGTGCTGTGTAAAGGACCTCAGGTCTTGACCAGGCTTTCTATGGCATGGCCTCTCTTAAATATAAGGTCTGTGCTGCTGATGGGGGCAGCTGACAGTGAGTTAGGGTTTGTGTAACCATTTGGAGAAATGTGAGCAGGACTATTGCCTCCGGGTTCCCATAATGACTTCTCACTACAGTAAATGTTACAGAACACAGGGAACCGTAAGCGTGAGGTTGCTTAGCCACTAATTACCAAGCTCTGAACTCATTGCCTGATGTCTACAATGCAAAATGCAATGGAAATTTTATTTTTATTTTTCAGTGGTAAATACAACTTTGTACAGTGAGCACCAGCTTGTATTTCTGCCAGGAAGTTCCAGTGCAATTTTTAAGCTAGCAAATGATACCCAGTCATCCCAGCTACAGAAGAGAACATTACTTTTTTGAGGATGCTCTACAACACTGGAAGGATTCTAGAACTGGTTGCAGAAAATTATGCCATTGAAGAGAGAAGTGGCTCTTAATCTTTTGATACATAAGGGTTTATAATGGAATGTAATAGAGGTATTTTTCCCCAAAGGACACACAGATTCCATTAAATACTATTGCTTGACATAAATTTAATATCTTAAAAAAATGTTATTTAGGATGACATGTAGAGATATATAGGAACCAGATTCTCAGCTGCTTTGTATCAACAACACATTAATTGAATGCTCAGTCCTTAAGTGCTACTTATCGATTTCTTTATTTTTATTATTTCTCCCCCCGCTGCCCCCCTCCATTGTCTGCTTTCTTTCCTGTTCCATGAGGATTTTCCCTGTGCTCTGAGTCTGGCTGGGGGCTGATTGTGGGGAGACATTAAGTAGCTAAGTACCTGTGCTTCTAGAAATGCAGGCTTGGGCTGAGACAACTGTCTCTTCCCACTTGCATTTTGTGACATATTACAGAATGCTGCTTCTCTGTGCAGCAATTTTGTCATTATTCGAGTTAGAAAGAAAAATGGGAAATCCATTACAAGCCAGACTTTGTTATGACACAAAAGAAGAATCCCCTGGGAAGTTAGATTAAATTCTTTTTCAAAATAAAATAGAAATGCCACCGTGCTTGACAACTTTATATTTATTATATGTTTATATCAGAAAATCTAGGTATAGTCCTTGTCAAAACTTCTTTAGATGCTGAGATATGCAAGACAAAGCAAATGATTCCTCGAGTCATTGAAAGGGCAGTTCATTACTGAATTGGAATTAGAAGATGTGAATGGGAAGAGAACTGGGCAGCTTGGTTCCCTAGCTGGGGGCTGACTGCTAGCTGCCCTTGTAAGCTGCTCAGGACTGCTGGGCTGTGAAGCAGAGGGGGATGTGGTGGATGTATTGTATTTTGCAGGGGGCTGAGCAAAGATGGTTTATCCTACAAATGGAACAGACTTGGAGAATGGCTCAGTTAGCAGCTATGGCTCATCTAACAGATGGCAGCTTGCTATACCTTGCTAACTGAATTTCTCCTGGTTGTATACCTATATCTGGAAGAGAAAAAATGCTATGTTGTATAATTAAATCCCAGGGGCACTGTGCATGTTTAATGATTTTGCCACAATTAGTCCCAGTCCTACAGTGAATTAGCCACGTTCACCTCTGGAACTAACTCCAGACAGTGGTATTGGACATATATTCAGATTAGGCTGCAGGCCTGAGAAATGGAAGTTAATGGAAAGAATTTACTTTCCTCAAATACGTGTTATCCTCAACTGCACATCTTAGATGCTGGTTCATCTCCTGAGGAGGAGGAGAGAGGAGGAGGCGGAAGTTTAAGAGAATCTTGAAGACAAGGAAAACCAAGGAGAGGTGAAAGAGGTTACAGGCGTGAATAAAAGAAGAAAGGAGACTTAAGGATTGTTAAAATAAAATACTTCTATTCCTAAAGTTTTTCTTCTGTACGTTCCAAAGCTAGTGAAAATTTCTGCTTCTAGCTGTCAATTTAGCTTGAAGTCCCTGACTCCAGCACTTTGAGAGAGCATTAAGATTCATTTAATATCTTTTATTCCTTTTGATGTAATAAAACTGATATCGTACTTTCCTAAATAAGTACCCATTAAAGGGACAAAGCTATGAAAGAGTCATTTCCCACAAAATATGGAATCCAACAAGGTTTATTACTTACCATTTAGTGAATGACAGAAACTTATGAAGTGTATGAATAAGTTTCCAATCACCTTTTCATTTGTCTTCCTCCTCCCCCACAGCACTGGATTTGTTTATGCACTATTTAACTTTGTCTTATACCTCCTATGAGATTATAACTTTTTCTTTTATCTTTTCAGCACCATTCAAAGGATGAATTCAAAACATGGCTTGACCCTGTGACGCACTTGTCAGATGAGCCTCCCTACGTGGTCCCAGGCTCCATAGGCACTCAAGGAGGGCAACAAGGGTTGTTTTTTCTTTCTTTTTTCCTTCTGTTTATTCAGCAAAGTTAATTTAAATGCTGATTTCCTGCTCACATGGAGACATCACCAGGACTGGTGTCAGGAGAAGGAGGAGGGGTAAGAGTGGTTGTGTGATTTCCCTACCCAGAGCCGAGCTTGGTCTCCAAACTGAGATTTCTCTTCTCATGGTGGAGGCCAGAGTTTGGAAAAGCACAGGAGTCACTGGGCTTGGTGGCTAGATTGCTTATGGGATTTTCAAGGAGGTGGTGCACCTCCTTTTCATCTTTGTGAAATGGGAAAAATATATTCCTTCCCTGGCCTGTAGCACTGCGTTGAAGCTGTATGTGCTAGAGACTCTGCAAGGTGCTAAATAGTTTAGTAGCAGGGGGACTCATCCACTTCTTGCTCTGGGCAAACCGTTCTGAGAACAGCTTGTCAGTGCAGCTAATGGGATATGTCCCACGGTGTTTGTAGGTTCATGAAATCTTTGTTCCCTTGTAATTGATGTTGGCACTTAGCACCACAATCTGTGCTCCTGGAAGTCAACCTCCCCACATAGCTGATTTCATGGTATGGAAGGCTTGGTGCTATAGCATTCATTCTTTCTGTCATCCTGAACAGTGAAATTAAGTCAAACTAAAAGCATCTTTCTTTAGACTGAAATTTGCCCATATTCTTTTGGGTCTCTTGCATGGTGGCAGAGTGTAAGAAAACCTTAAAATATGGAAATATGATAATAAATAATAATAATATATCACTTTTGCTGTTGTATGTAATATTGATGTGATGGGGTTTAATTTTGGCAGCCAATCTTTTACTTTGCTCTTAAAAAGAAAGGAAGTTATGACTAATTCTAGATAGAAAGTGGGAGAAAAGACAAAGTAGCCTTTAACTCGGTAGCTATTTGGTGCTGATTGATTGTGATTTAAATATAGAATTCAGAAAAAGAAAAAATAATGTTTTACAAAAGTTAGAACCGGAGGAAAAGATTTGAAATTTCTGATCAGGAAGCTGCGTACACAAGGTAATTACATTTCATGTGAAATAAAGAACAAATGCAGTTTTATGCAGTTTTATCTGTTTCCAGTATATTCCCCTCACTAGCTGCAATCCTGTCCTGCTGCCCAGCTATGGGTAGATTCATGGAGCATAGGAAAGGGGACTTTGCCTCACTAATCTAGCAGACTATCAAAGAGCAAAAAAGATGCTTAATTCTGCATCTTTATTTTATGGAAGAGTCCTGATTCTTGGTGTGTGGGTGTTTATGTGGGAGGGTGTGCTTTTTAATATTTTTTTTTCATTATTTTTCTCTTCCTTTCCCGTTTATCTTGCCTTCCTGCTTTGATCTCTCAGGGAAAAAAATATATATGCAGCAATTCACAACTTACCCTCCTGAGTAGGGGAGGCAGGTGGGCAGTCCATTCTCACCTCGGCAGGTGCACAGAAACTCTTATTACTGTTAATGTGCAAGTGACGTGCACTAAAGAAAGAATTTGTCTCTTTTATATATATATATATATATATATATATATATAAATGTTGTTTTCAGACAATGCAGTAAGAGGATTTGCATGATAACACGAAGGATAATGGATTTCTGGCAATAAAATCTAACAAGCTGCTTTATGAGGTATTTTGTATATTTCTTATTTGTTTTATAGGAGCAACAAGAAGCCCAGGGATATGTCTCTGCTGTAGGAAACTCTTTGTATACATGTTACAAATAGTCATGCTCTATCTGTTTTCTGTCTGTTTGGGTTAGTTTTCTCTTTTCTCCCTCACTCTGAAGTAAGCACATATGAAGGCAACACATTTGTATGGATGTTTTTTGTCATTGTTTGTCCTGTGATAATCTGAAAAGTAAAACCACAAAGAGACACATAAGCAAGTTTCTCCCCTGACAGCAAAAACTCACAAAAATGGATGTCATGTCCATTGACATGAAAAAGAATCCAATTTGAATAACAAAATACTTTTTCCAAAGTACTTTTTTTCACACTAATGCAAGTAAGCCACATGTGCAAGCACTCAGCCCTTATTCTGCTTGCCAGTACCAGGGTAGGTGTAATAATTTTGTCATCTGTGCTGCTTGGTTTTCCTGTGCCTTAGCTTTGTTTCTAAATCAGACTCCACACTATTAATGGCTCAAAATAATAATAATAATAATAATAATAATGATGATGTGATAAGACAGCTCATAATTTTAAGAGAAAGGAAAACAAAAAACAACAGCAGATTTAACTGTAGTCCTGGTTCTCAGCTGTGCTGTATCTGCAAAATTTCAGTGATTTTTTTTTATTATTATTTTTTTTCTAGAAACCGATGCATTTACTTTGAGGACAACAGATCTATCCTGATTTACATCAGATTATGACCTGTCTTTGGATAACATATATTGCTTTATGGCTATATATATAGCTATATATATATATACATAATTTTGCTTAGAAATCTCAGTCCTTCTAAATTATATGAACAGTAGTCTATTCTGGGTAGGGGAAAAGAGGGAAGAGAGAGAAATGCAATTTTGAAGTATGACTTATCTTCTGCTTTCTTGCCCCAGTATGTATCTTTATGGATAGAATTAGCAGGCAGGAAAAAATAAGAACTGACTCAAAAAAAAAAAAAAAAAAAAAAAAAAAAAAAATCTAAGGAAGATTGTGTGATTATCCCAGCAGGAAACAAATTTGATTTAGGGATGAATTATGCCCATAGCACTACATTTAAGAAAGTAAACTTTAGGGAGTTATAGAAGTGCGTGGGCTAGCTCCATAGCTCCACTGGGAGGAAGCGGTGAAAATGAAAGGGGTGGGAAGAAGGCTGGAGAATGCTAACTGGAGCGGTAATTAAAGCAGAAGAGGTCTTAGCTCCTTTTGGAAAAATGCAAATTAAAATAAAATAAACCCTAAAGAAGAAAATCCATGAGAGGAGAGCAACATTTCACAGGGGAGGACTCAACAGCTGAAAGCAGAAAGCGAGTGCTAGGAATTGAGAAATGCTGGCAGGGAAATAGCAAAAAGAACAAAATAGAAAGCTGGAGTAGTCAGAAAGCAGAGTAAGACAAGTAGTGAGCAAAACGCGATTTCTTTGGCAGGTGGAGTGCTCAGCAGAGCTGCCAGGCTGTGCCCCAAACTCACGGTCTAGTACAGACCCTGCAAAGACCTCCAAAAATCTTATTTTATGCTCTCTGTTTACTGATCAAAGGAGATGATAAAGGAACTGGGGGGGAGGGGGGGTGGGGGGAGTGATCTGTGGCTTTATGTGAGTTGCAGAGGGAAAGGAGATCATATGGGCTGTGAAGGCAACACTGGGGACCAAACCAATATGAGTGAGCATCTATTGGGTGGACAAGAACTTCTTCAGAAAAATGAAGCACTGAGGCTGCAAGCAGCAGTGTTTCTCCTGAGGCTCTTTTTGAGGGCTTAAATTGGAAAGGCTTGTGAAATACTGTAGTTAAATCAAGTGAACCTTTCCTGAGTGATTGCCCAGCACATTATTGAGCAGTTTCTCTTAGGGAAGGGAGAGCTGGGCTGGACTGGGGACTGGGGACAGGAGAGAAGTAGTACCTATTTTTTTTATTATTATTTTTATTTTTAAACCATCATTACTAAAACTCGATGTTGCTCTTGGATAACACAAACCAGGACGTATTAGGAAAAAAAAAAAAAAAAAAAAAGACCAGAGAATATATACTTATTAATAAAAACCTGGAAAATAGGAAATAATGAATTTTTTAGGGAAATTCAGTGGTACAGAGAGAGAGGCCTGGGGAGACACATCATTGCCCTGTAGGCTGTCTGAAATATGGTCATGCAGGAACCTTTCTCTAGCACAAGTGGAAATGCCAGATGCATGTCTGAGCTTGGAAGATGCTCTAAGCCTCAGCACTGAGGATGGGTTTTTCCAAGGAGCCCTGTAGGAATGGTGAGAGTGGCCTTGGAGAAGTGACAGCTTGCACTCTCCTTTTGTCCTTGTGCTGGGAAACGGCTCAGCATGGTTTGGAAGTACTTGGTGTTTCTCAGGTCAGGACTTGTGTGTTTGTTTTTCAGCAGGATGCAGGGGGAAACGGATGCAGAAGAAAAACCAGAAGGATTTCCAAGAGGAATAGAAATGACTGAGGCTATAGATGAAGGTGTAACTAGATGTTAATGAGAGAAAGTCTGACCTAGAGGTAAGAATAAATAATTCTTAATTCTCTAAGTGTCATGAGTAGAAAGGACAGTGTGACTTAGGGCAGGAGCAGCACATATGGAAGCTATAAAATGGAGATGACAATGTCATTCAGAATTAGTATTGACAAAGCTCTTATGAATATTTATGCACTTCATGGGTCAGTGCTGGGCAGGTAAGGGATGTGTTTTGAGCTAGCAGATGTCTGTTTTGTTTTTAATCTAAAACTATACCTTTAATATAGAGAGATATTCATTGTCAGATGGCAAGTAATGACTACTGCCTATGTGAGCGAGTGTCCTGAGCCCCTAGCCATCCTTCCCATGCTCAGTGGCAGGCAGGGAAAGGAAAGTTCCTTCCCACATCCCCATGGCTGGGCAGGTCCCATATGAAGCAAACAGTGTGAAGGGCTTCAGGGGGATGTATTTCATGCATCTGGAGCTGTGATGGTGGGGCAGGGAGGGCCAGGACGCCAGTGTTTCCCTTTGCCTGGGATCTACCTAAGGGGCTCCTGAGCTTTAGGGGACTGCAGGGAGGGATGGCACAGTGGTTCTGGGATTTGGAGCTAGGACAGTATTAAAAAAAAAAAAGTAGTTTTAAAACTTTGTTATACATCATCCAAAGCTCTATTAAGACAACTGTGCAAGTAATTGTTCTTCTGCACGTCCAGCAGTGTTGTGCTGCTTTTGATGTTTACCTCAAATTTTCCTTCACTTTTTATTTGAATCTGCAATTAACACCTATAATGAAAAAGGAGGAGATGGCGTGTTGTTGAGAAATTCTGGTGTTAATTGAAATTATTAACAATTAGAAGAAAAATAGGCAAGGAAAAGGAGGAAAATAGTTTTGAGTATTTTTTAAAATATATGTAGGGTGGACTAAACCCAGAGACTGTTTCTAATGAGTTCATTTCAACATTAATTATGAAGCTTGGCCAAAAGAAGTTACTGTGAAATTCACTCTTTTTAGGAGAACTAGTTTCCTCTGTGCTCCCTTGAGCAGCATTTAGGTTTGCCAAGGCCTTTGTATAGGGCTGCACTTCATTTTTGAATGAATTGCCCTAATTTACAGAAGAACAATAGAGGAAATGAGCTCTAGCAACAATGGAGAAGGAATGGGAGTGCGATTCGTCTTAGCAGAGTGAGCATTTGGGCTTGGATGAAAGTTGTGTTCAGGGAGGAATGATGCAAAATGGCCCTGGGTTTCTTAAGAGAGCAGTTCATCCACTGAACTGCGACACCATGCTTGTGTGGAGCATTGTGCCGGCATTGTTAGCCCACATCTGCCATCCCCCAGGAGCCTTGTGAGAGCTCAGAGCTCACATTGTTCTTGCAGCCGCCGTCACTGAAATCTTTGCCTATAGCTTGCAAGAAACGTGTTTGGCACCTAAATATCCCAATGGGTGTAGGAGCAAACCTGTTTTGTAAATGAGTGCTGCCCCCCTGACATTGCTGCAGTTCTTCCAGAAGTTTTACCTGCTCAGTGCAAAACTAATTTCAGGTCGTGTTCAGAAATATGCTTTAAGATTCAGCAAACAATGTTGGAGAAGAGCAGAGCAGCAGTAATGTGGGTGAACACAGAAAGTGACCACTTCCACCATGTCCTTCTGTGTCCTGTTGAGCACTCAGTCCCATGATGAAGTAGTCATCACTTGCTCGTTGGTATTTGTGGGACATTCATCCATTAGGCATGGGGTGGGAAGCTGAGAAACACTCAGAAATGGCTTTGGTGCTTTGGAATATTACAAGGAAATTCTTTGGAGCAATATTTCTTTATTCTATTTCTTATTGAATTTCTTGCACTTGCAATATTGGAGAATATGACACATATTCACCTCTGGAGAAGCTGTTATGCAGAAAGAGTCATTAGTTTCCCAGTCAGCGTGAGTTCTGGAATATGATTTGGGAGCAGAGGATATTTCTTGGCACCAGAGATCCTCCCTGGCTTTCAAGATACTACCTGCAGTTAGACTTTCTATGGGAAATCCCATAAAGCAAGGTTTCTCAAGCTGAACAATGCCAGATTTTGGAAGAGGCTGTCAAGAAACCCCAGAGAGGTTCCAGGCCTCGGATTGTAAGTCATGACTGCAGATTGATCCAGTCAAGCTAGTGATGAAAACCACTCTGATTTCCCATGGAAGGCTCTCATAACTATTTTAAAACCTCTCTGGAGCTGAAGATCATTACCCAGCCTGATAAATTTAAGACTCTCGGGGATAAAGAAAAATAAGCCTGATGCAAACCATCTGACCATATTAATTGCAGTGGATGGAAGCAGAAAATCTATCAGAGAAATGAATCCAGTGGACCTGTGATTTTATTTTTTCGTCCCTTTTCTTAGCTGCTGGGTTCATTTCTACATTATAATGTTGGCTTTTTTCCCCCACCTTCTTAAGCTGTTCTTTATGACAAATATTCGGCTTGTTTTCAGTATAAGTAACCAATTTCCTTCTTCTGGTGTCATGGCATCTTGCACAAATGAATTAGACGTGGCTGTTGAGAATTAAAACCCTAAATGCCCTTCCCTTGAGACCTATAACTTGGTTTTGAAGCAGTCATTTCTCAGTTGAAAAATTCCTCTTCAGTGAAAGTTCAGGTAAGGACAAGAAAAGTCCTCTGAACTTGAACATTTCTCACATCAGCAAGTAAATTAGTCACCTAATCTTGCCAGATCTTTCTGATGAAGAAAGGCATTATTGAAGAACTGAAAAACTCAATAATCCCTAGCATCTTAATCCTCACAGTTTGGCAGAGAAGTAGAAAGTTACTTTTTTTTTTCCCCTATTCCTTTTTACTTCTCAGATTCTGAGTAAAGCATTTCAGGTCTCCTAGAGAACTGGCATTTAAATTTAGGATGGCTTAAGTCTAAGATCAAGGTCAGTCCTACTGCTCCATTCTTCTTTTTAAGATAACGCTACAGCTTCAAATGTCTTACATGGTAAATATGACCATTTAAAAAAAAATTGTTTTCATGACATTTTAGAGCTGAGTGATTCAAGACGGGGAGGGGAAAACCAGGAAAATACAGGGTTTGTTGTCTGTGGGATTTTTCTTCCTACTCCTTTGAGGACTTAATTTTTATTTTATTATTCTTATTTATTTTGCTTTATTTTTTTATTTATCAATCTTGGAGGCAGAGGGGAGGACAAGTGTTTTCACTCCAGTTGTCCTCATAGCAGTATCTCTGAGCATCCTCTCTGGGAAGGCCGTAGGAGTTGCAGGTGGTGTGTGCTATGCTTTGGGAATTAGTTATGCAAAGAGTTTTGGCCAAGCAAAGGGTGACTGCTGGACCTGCTGCTCACTCATGCTGTCTTGTAGTTATCTTACTGTATCAACAGTGTCTTCTGGATCTGTTGGAAAACGTGGTGATAAATCGCTGGAGGTTTCAGACTTATGGTTATGGGGCAAAAAAGCATTAGGCAATGACTCCCTAACCTGACCCAGTGCAAACACACCCCAAGACCAGCTCAGCCAGGGCTGCCATGGATCACTAGCTAAGAAATGTAGTATTGTGCATCTGCAATTGCCTGTGAGCCTGAGGCTCTGATCTGGCTGCAGGCTAGATGTACCTGATATATATACTCATTTAACCAGGCATAAATATAGACAAATAGTGGGAAGGAACTATCAGTAGCAAAGAAAGTGGGGAAGATATACTGGGGGCTGGTGGCACTGTTGACAGTCTATTTAAAGAGCTCATCTGCATTTCCCCCAGCCCTGATTTAATACCATTTCTGAGCCCTGCCTCCCAAGGATGATTTCTGCTTTGTCAGAGACAGAAGCAAGAGAGGCTTCAGCTAACTTTGCATCAAACTCTGAGCTGAAAAATAAACAAATAAAAAGAGAAGTAAAGGGGGGTTCCTGTCAATAATGCACCTAGTTATCAGCTTAGGGGTGACCCGTCAGATGTTTTGTGGGGAAACCACCTCACATAACAGAATTTGGATGGGCTCAGCTAAAGCTACAGGGAAGCGTGGGAACCCAAACAGACTCTGTAAAACATAATAATAATAGTAATTAGAGATTTTCACTGCCTAGTCCATCCTGTATTTGTAAAATAATAGATTTTTCTACCTAGTCCATCAGTCAAGTGAGTTCAAATTCACATTGCAGTACCTGATAAATGAAATTCATCCTGACAGTGTACGGAAATTTACTGTGATTTTTGGTCCTGGGCTGACATCCTTCCAGGGAAGTTGCTTGCAGTTGCCAAAGGGCTAACAGTATTGCCCATTTCTGAGGGAACATCAAAGTGCCAAAAGTGCCCTTGGGGTGGGCTTTCCTCCTGGGTGAGAATGGGAAGCACAGCCCCCATCTCAAGGCCTGGGGGGCTTGCTACTGCAGCACCCTCTCTCCTGAGAAGTCCCAAATTATAGACTTTTCTTCTCCCAAAGAAAGGAGAAGGCCGGAAGGGAAGAAATACCATGACCTTAATGCTCCACATCAGCGAGTGTTACCCCACAAAATGCAGAAACAAGGTTAGCAGGAAAGGCAGCCAGATGAGATATATGATGTGTGATATGGTCCTCCCCAAGCACAGTGCCCATGTGGCAAGTTATTGCGCTGAAAGAGCCCTTAAGTAGGCTGGGTTCATGGGGAAATTCAATCCCAAATGAAGCTGAAGGTAGGGTAAATGGCTGGATGAACACAGACGCGTGGTATGAGTTGCACAACTACAGACTATAGCATGTTTCCAAGCTCTGAAAAACAACCAGTGTACACTCAACAAATTTTAGATCCAACTCTACTCATACTCAAGGACTGGATCAGGTCATCCCTGATCAGTTTTGATTGAAATATCATTCAAGTGAAAATTGTTTTTCATAAAACAGGAGAAACCCTTCAGAACCTGGCCCATTACTTGAAATGTGAATGTCTGATTTATTTATAAGACTGTTGTGAAAACACAGGGGGTTGTGACAGAGCTAAGGGGAAAGTCCCCTAACTGACTTCTGCCCTTGCAAAGCCATTATAGACAAAATTGATACTGACTCAAGGGCATTGTATATCAGTGAAATGTAACGTCAGTTCAGACTTCATCACGTCATGCCATGAGAAAAATCAATCAGTTGCTCAAATCAAATTCAGTAGAAAAACAAAACAAAATTGCAGAAAGCTATTCAATCATGAGCCATTTGGAGGGGAGGATGTAACACAGGTATTGTTTGCTTTAAGTCTCCATAATAGCTTCTCTTTTATTTTTTTTCTACAGTTGTAGTTTCTGCACTTTACTCCTCTTGGAAATAGAATTACCATATATCTAGAAAGAATTCATGACAGCCTTGCTTCATGGTTGTGGGATTTATGTTGTTTTGCTTGTTTTTGTTTTGAAATGATGAGTCAAGAAAAAAGATGTTAATACAGCTTAGGATCTCCTGCCAAATTCCAGAATAGATCTAAGCTATTAATACAGAAATGTATGCTAAAACATGATACACTGGTCTGAATCTGTTGTTGTTACTGGTAGGGCTTGTAGTGATACCTGTAGCTAACACTCCTCATTCCTTCTTATAATCTTGTAACAAGTCTCCTGGTTAGGCAGAAATTTCACATCTAAATATCTGCTTCAAGTAGTTGAGTAACTCTGGGGGCAGGAGAAGGAGCAGAGGGGGGTTCAGCAAGAACAGCCCAGCTGGTCAGAAATATAAAGGACATACCCACTAGGAAGGCCGTATTAAAAGCCTGCATCTTGTTGTAGGAACAACTTATTTCTTTGCTCAGCTTGGAGCCGTAGTCACTTTTCATTGCACACTTGGCTGAACTCCTGAGTAGAAAAATTAAAAAGCTTGCAATGTGTCTAAAAGGGGGTTAATTGTTTTTCATTTCCCTTTTATGTAATTTCAAGGCTGGACTGTTTCAGCAAGGCCCAGAAGCTCTGAGCACTTACTCTGTCAGGCTTATCCAGTTTAAAGTCAAACCTGAAAAAAATGAGATGTTTTGTGTAGGGATGTTTTGTGTATTGAGTTGTACACTTGCAAGTCTCAGGAATAGACCCGTGTGTCCCAGATATCAGCCTTTTTTGGAGTCTGAACAGATCATAAGCCCACACTCTGCTCCAAAACAGATTGATTAATTAATCCTACAGCAGCTCTTTCCATCAGAGGAACAGAAAGCTGTTAACCCGTGAGCTGGTTGAGCATTACATCCCTCTTTTAGGGGGAGATAACATCCCACTTCTAGGGCGAGATAAAGACCAGCCTGTGAAATGTGGTCCCTCCAGAGCAGAGTACACAGCACCACTGCAGGGTGGCTTGTGGCACGGAGCAAGCAGCAGCTGTGCTTGTACCCCATGGAAAACCACAGGTGAGTTTGCAGGAACAGAACAGGCAAAATAAATCCCTTAGCTCGCTGCACTTGCCAGAACTGCGTCAGTGTTTCATAAGCTGATGGAGTTGCTATTTGACCGGGGCAGAGTCCCAGACCCCACTGCTTGCCTTACCTAGCTGTTAATTAAGGAATTGCATCTCCAGACCAGCCCTGCAGAGTTTGGAAAGTCTTGAGAGCCTCTGAGAATAGCCACAACCATTAGAAAAGTGCCAACACTTAATTAAGTTCCCTTGCACTTTTAAAAGCTGTAGGGAGCCAAGCCAAGATAATCCCCTTCCTTTAAAAAAAAAAAAAAAAAAAAAAAAAAAAAAAAAAGGCATATTTGGGTGGGATTCCTCTCTTCCAAGAGCCAACTTAATTTCCTGTTCCCTGCAGCAGGTTGGTTGACGAAGGGAGCCTTCCCCCAGCACTTACCAGGCTTTCTCATGGCTCTGCATTTTCTCCCTACTCCCATTTCTGACTCTGCCTTCTCTTGTTTCTGTGGGGGAGGTTTTCCACTTTGTTTTCTGGTAGTGGTGGTGATTTCTGAAAATGCTTATTATCTCCATAACCTCAGTCAGCCAATTCCCCAGGAAATTTCTCTCCGTCCTTTTGAGAAGCCTCTTATGCAATTACAGGCAGTAGATCTGGTATTTCAGTGTGTTTCTGCCATTGTGTCCCCCACAGCCCCCCTCTGACTTACCACCAGCCCCACTCAGTTGTGGTCTAAGCCATAGCTCAGCTGAGCTATCATCAGTGCCTAAAAGCCTCTCCAAGACCCATTGGACCCAAAGGACCTCTCCAGCAGTCATTTGGTGGGTGCAGTACTCCTGGAAAGATCCCTTGGAGAGCTCTGTGCTTGGTCCCCCAACAGGCTCAGTGTTTCTGGTCCTGCTGCTGTGTTTCAGCATAGGAAGGACAGAACCGTCCATTTTCCATGTGTGTTCATTTGGGGTTGTTTTTTTTTCTTTGTTATTTATTTATTTATTTATTGCCTCTGCCTGGTGTGTCTGGCACCAGGGTATCACCTGCTATCTCGCTGTCTCTCCATCCCCCGGTGTCTGGTACCTGATCTCCCTGCATCTCATAGGTATTGCAGGCAGTGTAGAGAAGGAAGGTTTTGTAAAATTTCCAGGTACCTGCTGAGGAAGAAATCTCTCTCTTTCCTGTATGCCTCTGTACCAGTACTGAACACACACTTGTCCTTTCTCCACAGGCTGAGTGCTGTGAAGGTGCCAATGGCTAAATAAACACCCCTGTCTCACCTGTAGCTCAGTCAGGCTGCTTGTCACTGTGGTGCCAGCTTCTAATGAACCCCAGCAACAACAAATCCCTCTTCTGATTCTGTTTCAGGCAGACGCAGGAGAGCTTTTCTGTGAGACGTCGTGGGCATCACACTGACAGCCCTCCCCGACCCCCGTTCCTCCGCATCACCCTGAACAAGCTGCAGGACAACTGGGGGCTGTTGCTGCAATAACAGGACACAGCAGTCCCCTGCCTGCACCCAGAGCCCTGCTGCTTCCCTGTACACTGCTGCCATCAGCCAGGTAATCTTCATAAAACCAGTGGGGAAGAGCAGGGCCGAAGACTCACTCAAGCACCACGGCACAGTTTTGGCGCTGCAATAGAGCCACATCAGCTGAGAGCCACAGCTCCTCTTCTTGGCAGATGAGAATTAATCAGATTTCATTCTTCTTTCTCATCTAAAAGGAGAGAATTGTACAAGCAGGAGAAATTACATAATTTTTACAATTCTTTCTCATTTAAATAGAAATTGCTGTTCTCCTGAAACTGCCCACCAGCCTGCACCAAGAGGCACCCAGACCTCAATGTCACTGGGCACAAAGCAAAGCATAACATGAGAAGGAAGGATCTAAACATCATGGCTTGTCTGACTTCAAACGGGGGCAATGCTAGCACGTGGTGTCTGTGCAAATGTTATGCATGCAAGCAAGCTGCACTCTTCTGAGTGATACTCCTGAACTTAAGTGTGTGTAAGGTGGTGGACTTATTCTCCTGAAACAAACCTGTCCCCTTCTGTTAACCAAAGGACAAATGTTTCCTCATCTTTTAAGGAAGTGTGACCAGTTTCTCAATCTTTTGTTCATGAGAATTGTTATTTCCCACACACAGAGATTATTTTGTCTTTCACGCGGAAACTCACTTTCATTTTTGAAAATGTGATTGTGTGCAAGAAGGGGAAGACCTTGCCCTGACTGAAAAGAACTGAATAGGACAATTTCTTCATGAATGTTTCAGTGAGATAACCGAGAAATTTGAAAGGGAGAGGTAGGACAGCTGATGAAGTTAAATGCCTGTGTGTAAGGATCTGAAAGCACAGGGATGTACAACACAAGGTGGCCTGACATGCAGCAGGCCAGGAGTCCTGCACACAGGGAATGCAGCAGCAACATGGTGCTATCATTCACTTCCACCCTTCCCAAGTTTACGTGACAGAAGCTGGGGCTTGTGAACAAACTCTGCCCGTGGACATGTCAGCACAGTGCACCGCCTCGTATCAGATGGCAGAGCCCACCTTGACAGCTTGCCAAGGAGCCACTGCTGCCACTCAAACCGAATCCAGCAGTTCGGCACTGGGACTCTCAGGGTGCTTAAGGTTATGGTCTGCAAGCTACCAATAAATGTCCGAGGTCTTTTGGATTTGATTTATGGCTTATAAACGTGATCCTGCTGACCTGAATACTACTTACCAGTAGCTTTCCTTTGTAGGAACATGGTAGGAACTAGGAGGCCACATTCACTCATGCTTTTGAGAAAGTAGGATGAAAGCAACTATTTTTGCAGGGATGGGCTTTCTTTGCTAGCTGAGAGAGGCCTCTCTTTCCCTTCCTTCCCAACACTAGAAGAAAAGACAGGAAAAGCCAGTCTGGCCTGCTGCTTAAATATTTCTGTGCTACAGGTAGCTGTCTGTTGTCAAAACCAAAGACTGATTTGGCCAAAATGGTGGGATATGAGATGTCTGAAAATAGAAAGTGTGCCCAGATTAAAAGGAGATAATCCACTCTCTGTGTCTCTGAAGTGCTTGTGGCTGAAAGGTCTGAGGAGGATTTTATATTTATTGATGAATCAGGTTGTTGGAAATTAGTTTCCAGCCTGGCACATCATGGCTTTTGCAGGCTCCCTAGCGGGCTGCATTTCTCTGTGCAGTGAGGGCTCACCTGTTCATCAGGTCATGACCCGTGTTGAGCTTTGAATGCATTTCAGGATGGTCCAAATCAATTATTGTTACTTTGGCAGAAATATAGGATTGTTTTAAAAGGGATTAGCTTAAAAAAAAATAATAATAATAAAAATAAAAAAAAAAAATAGATGTGTGCTGGCTAATCTATCAGTAAAACTATCTATATATACTGGAAGTTATACATGAATGTCTTATGATTTTCCAACCTGTTTAAAACTGCAGGGAGGCTCAGACTTAGCACCATCCACATGGCAATGCCTTTCAGCTTGGTAGAAACCCTGAAATGAAGACGTCCAACTACAGCAACAAAAACTGCCCAGGAACAATCATTGCATTCAGCTAAGCTGCATGAAGCAGATATTTCAAGGGACACCAAAATACCAGGTTAAATGCAGCATGTTCTCTATGTTCTCTATAGGTGATATAAAGGGAAAAATAACATAGAAAGGAGGACTGTACATAAAAGTTGTTGATGCATACCTAATGCCTTGCTTGGGCATAGTGCAGGGCTGGCAGGCTCTGCTCTGCTCTCCTCAGGTGATCTTCCTGCAAGCACTGTTGCAGAAATGTATTAGGCCAGTAACAGGACACATACAGAGTAAAAACCACCGTGTGTCCAGAAAACAGTTCCCTTAATAAGGTCAGATATTGTTAAAAGAAAAATTATTGAAGAAGTGAAATGAGTACACCAATTTATTTTTTATTTTTTATTTTTACCAGGCAGAGCACAGCGAATGAAAATACAGCTGATAGGTTACTTTTCTGTCATTATTATGTTGTGGTCTTCCTTTCATCAATGGATGAGGTCTCCATATTTCACCCTAACAACTCCCCTGAGCATTGATCTGCTGCTCTTAAATCCAGTTGTTAATGCAATTAAGTTTGCATCAAGAACCTGTGTGGCTGTGAACAGCCAACACAGAGCAGCTTTTATCTGACCCATCTTATGAAGGTGTAATATTAGCCCATTTGAGAGTAGAAAATCATCAGGAAATAGCAGAAGGTGTCCGTACACAGAAGAGAAATGTAAAGGGAAAAAAAAAGGGGGGGGGATGGGGGGGAGGGGAAGAATTCTGTAATGGCCATAATCAGGTACGTACCCTGCTACCCAAGTTATTTGCAAACAGTTCACCCATCCCCTTGGTGACTGCTGTATTCACCACACTTCTTGGTCAGTAGGGTCTCTGTGATTTCTCATTAGCCATTGACTAATTACTTTCAGGAAGGGGGCTTGTATCCCACTCTCCTCATCAGTTTTTCTTACTGAGTAGCTGTAAGAGCAGATGTCATTTGTGGTTTTTCTCTGCACATTCAAAGAAAGAACTGTGACACCTGGCCTGGGCCTATGAGCTCTGTAAGGAGCAGGCACCTGAAGCTATGAATTCCAATGCCCACATCTCTTTGTGGATCTACTTCTAAATATTTTAATGGAAAGTCTTTCATATTAACTGTATAGTAAAAACCTTAGCTGAACAGGGTCTTCCGTGTAATGGAAGGGAGGCAGCCAGATCCATTTCATGAGGCCATTATATTAAAAAAAAAAAAAAAAAAAAAAAAAAGTCCCTTGAGTCAATGTATCAATGATTATTTATACTGGTCAATATCTAATGCAGTGGAAAGCTATCCTAAATCAGGCTGAAGTTGTCTGTGGTTTGTGAGCAAATCTCTCCTGGTTCTGTTTGCTTTCCTAGGTCATTTCTACTGGATTAAGAGTGTGTTAGTTCCTGCCATGTAGGAGAATTTAATACACAGATTAAAAGTACAGCAGCCTTTTGGTTAGAAACCCAAGTTGCTCTGTTACCTGAAATTACAATCAGATAAAACCTCTGACCAAAAAAAAAAAAAAAAAAAAAAAAAAAGTCACAGTGTCAAAATGGGAACCTAAAGAGTTTATTGATTCTGTTGAAATTTCACTTTGAGGAAATTTCACTTTTTGATATTTGGGGAAACAGATTTTTTGTTGTTGTCATCACAATGTGTTTTTGTTTGTTTGTTTAATATTTGTTTGCTAGAAAGTTTGTTGCATTTGCTGTGCCAGTACCCCATTGGTAAGTGTAGAAATGCTGGATATGATCCTACCCCAGGGCATGTCTATAAAGATAACAACAACTGCACTGAATAAGCAGTATCTTGTTCATACCTGTATGTAGTATTTATTGCCATGAAAGTCATGACAGTGGTGCCCCATTTTGAGTGATTATTTTGTTGCTATCTAGGTTAAACTGAAACAGGACACTATGCATCTGAAAGAAGCCTCCCTATGGAGATATGTAGCACGGTAATGAGATGAGAACCCAAACTAATTGAGTTATTTTGCTTTCAGAGCATGTGTAGATGATCCTTATTCCTACTAAGTATTCCTATACATTAACAGAAGTGAACGAAATTTAGGACCTGATCCTTCTTCTGTAGAAACTATTATGAATATTGTAATTGGTTTAAAATTAGTAAGATTTACGATTTTAAGAACAGTCCGTCACTGTTTGTAGAGAAAAATGATGCAGAGGATCTACAGTCCCTGATCTGGCTGTATAGATATTGCCTATGAGGGTATCTCTTCTGCTGCACGGCTGCAGCTGTTTCTACATTTCTGTGCTATCCTGCTAAACTCTTACAAGAGCATGCTCCATTTCCAGTGACAATGAACCAATTAAGAAAGTAAAATCAGCCAGCTTTCTTTTAAAATAAATCAATTTAATTTAAAAATTTAAAATATACTAGTGCTCTCCAGATACTGAAATTACACTCTTTCGTGTTCTTAATACATTTGAACAAGATCAAGTAGCAGCAACAAAATATTCCATTTCCATGGAAATCAGCATAGTTTTGCCTCTAATCAGACCACTTTGCTGAAAGATAAACTGTTTATTTTTAACCTTTCAGAAGATGAAAGCTTGCCGTGCCTTTCATGTCAGGAGTGTAGCTGCTCTTCACTGCTTCATTAGGTCTTTTGTCTTCAGCTTCACCTGAAACTGAGATCTGGGCTGTGGGACAGCACATGTGTGGAGGATGCTAATTCCTCTTCCTACCTATGTAGGAAGGAGCTAATGCAGAAAAGAGAATTCAGGTGAGAGTAAGAACACTGATGTGAGGGAACAGCCAGATGGAAGGAACTAGCAGAAGATAGCATAAAGAGCAGTAGGGCAAGGAAGCAAGTAAATCAGTAGGATTTCCTAAAGATCTTCCTTTCTCTGCCTACTCCTGCCACTGTAGTCTCCTCCTTGATGTGAGTATGTTAACTTGATGCTTGTGAGCATGAGCAGGGCAGCGGTACTAGGCTGACATGTCTTGGGGAGCTAGTTTGGGTTTCTCAGATTCCTTGGCAGGCTCTGAAGCTGGCGATGTTTGCAGACCTCCTGTATTCTGAGCCCATGAGATTCACTGCCAACAAACCCCACCCAAAGGATCACATCAAGATTACTTGTGTTGCTGTTGGTAAGACATTTCTTTTTTTTTTTTTTTTTTTAAATCTCTCTCTCTTTTTTATTCTTGGCATCAATTGAGATTAACTTCTTGATGTCTGTTTGTCCTAGATTTTGTTAAAAGTGAATTATCTGAGTGTAGCTGAAAACTAGCTATAGTACTTTTGCTTTCTTTTTCCACATTCTTGTTGTTAAATGCTATAGCAGTATTTGAGTATGGCTTGGAACGCGAATCTCCAAGGGTACAAGAGGATATCAGCTCATCAGCTTAATGGCTAATTCCCTGTAATTACTCTCTAGTTTGCACAGCAAAGTTGTGCAGAGGTTATTTATCTCTGCTGACAACACACAGCAAGGAACCAGCTCCTGCTCCCTGTATAACATCCGTGACTTCTATTAAGAGCAACCAGCAGTGAAACTGCTTCCTCGCCAGTAAAGTCAGTAGCTGCAGCTCCTAATTCATAGGGCACCGAGCCTTTGCTCTGACCCTTTCACCATGTACTTAAGTTGCTCCAGGGTTGAGCTGAGGAGAAAGCACGATGACCACCAGAAGGACCTGATGGGAAAGAAACAATCTCTCTCACTTCACTATGAGTTGTTAGCATTCAGATTAGATTCTGATTAAGGTTTTTTATTACCTATTGATCTGTGATATTTACCTACTATCTCTCTTTTTTCTTTTTATTCTTTTGATTGATTTGATCCAGCTAGATAGGAATTAAATACATGATTAGTCTTAGGTTAGCCAAAGCTGGATAGTTGAGTTAATGAATGATCTGCTGACTATGTTAATTGCTCAGTTTGCTGATAGACTCCAGGAACCATGGCAATGCAAACTGATATTTATAACAGGTGTCTGGAGCTGGCAGATGTTTAGGGAGAAGAAGCAGATAAGCAGGATTAGGGAATTTCAGAAAAAGTTAACCTTTTCTCTTTCTGGGCCATGCAGGCCTTGCTGGAGGTGTCATTGCCAGCAAAATGAGGCCATTTTAAGATTTATTGGCTCAGCGGAGCGTTTATTTAGTGACAGGCACAAAATGAAATTGTGTGAGCATGTGCAGCCTGGAGGGTTTTATTGCCTCTGTGTCAGGGCTCCAGTGGTTGCATGGGGAGAGCTTCCCCCATGTATGAGTGGAGCCTTTCCCGATATATAAACCCCACCGAGCCTTTGCAAACCTGCAGCATGGATGCTGCAGGGTGATGGGGAGAGGTGCCTGTGGAAGGGTGGCAGAGCGGTGTGCTGCTGCCTTCAGCAAAAAAATCACAACTCTTCTATTCACTTCCTCCTGTCTGTTTTCTCTAGGGGGAGTTATCTTTTCTTGCCCCGTTTTCCTCCTTTACAAGCCCGCTTTTTTTCTTTTTGGCATTGAGAGAAGAGGAAGAAAAGAAAGTATGTAGGAGGAAACAAAGGAGGGAAGGATAAGCACCACCTGATAAATAATTTAGCTTCTTCATTGCTGCCTAAAATTAGGAGACAGTTGTGTGTTTTGTTTTGTTTTGTTTTTTAATGTAGATGTAATAGAAGATTTTTCCAAACTCATCTATAAAGCAATAGTTTCAGGGTCTCACTGAATGAGTAACAATGGAAAAGAAAAAAAAAAAAAAACTAACAACAACAACAAAAAAAAACTAACAAGTGATGTGGTTGAGGAAAGACTTCTGGTTTTGTATAGCTTCTTCATTACACATTATGGCACTGAATGATACTTTTACTGATGTCTTCCACCATTTGAATCTGGGAGTGTGTAACCTCACTGAACTGCTTGGCCTTGAAGGGCAGCAGCAGGGGCTGCTTAACCCTGTGAAGAAGCAGCCCCTATCAGAGGAGGCAACCAACCCAGCACCCTGCATCCCTCCTCAGCAAGGGAAAAAGAGAAAAAGCCTGGTGTTTGTGGTGTTTTGGGGTTGTTGGCTGTTGTTTTTTGTTTGGTTGGTCCTCTTTCCACATAAGAGGCTGCACACGGGACTGTGGTGCGGGTGGAGGAAGGGAGCGGGTGGGATGCCAGGGCTGAGCTGGTTCTGATGGCCACGAGACCTTTTGGGGCGATGCCCAAAGGACAAGGGGAGCTCAGCCAGGAGGGCTGCTGAAGATAGCCACCTGCATACTGGGTTTGGGGTGGAAACTGGAAAGCACAGCATGCTGATAATCAGAAAGGGTCTGGTTTAAGGGCCAAAATGAAATGCTCTGTATTGCTGTAAAATGAAGAGTCTCAAATTTTCCGGTGGTTTGTAGGATTTGTTCCCGGGCCCTGAGGTTTATGAGATAATGGGATGTGTAACTGCTCCTCATCTCTGTGACTAACAGCTCCTCTTTGGCACGTGGCCTGGAACTCAAAACAGTGTAATCTTTAATTCTTGCTATCACAACTAATTATACCATTACAACTAGCAATATTATGTAATATATTATGTAATAGTAACATTACAACTAACATTATTCATCCTAGCCTTGGTCATCCTTTCTCTTTTATAAATCCTACTTGTGCACAGATTAAATTCTGAGGCTATTAAGGCTTTGATTACGGTTTAGTCATATTAAATTATCCCTTGGTAGCAAGACTGTCCTGCCAACCACATTGATACCTGCAATTAATTGAGAAGATAACTGGTAGTTTGATGCAAAGGCTGTGCTGGGGTAGGATGGCAAGCCTCGTGGAGCCTGGTGCAGGCTCAGGTGTAGTCATCCTCCTTCCTTGCAGTGAGGTTGCAGACAAAATGGAGTTGGGCTGTGGAAGGGGATAGGGTTTGATCCATCCTTTACTTTGTCCCTATCAAGGCTAAGTGGTTGTATGCTGGAGCATCACTAGGTATTTAAGGCTTCTTGGGTGACACAGGAGGGAGAAATATTGGGAAGAGTGAATCAAGTTACCGTCAGATATTCTGCTTAATATTGCATCTCCATCCTTACATTTCCAAAGGGCCTCAGGAAACAAATCTCACTGATTTTGAGTGCTTCAGCCCCAGCATACAGTACTGTTGCCCACCTGTTTGGGAGCCCTCTCAGGGCACTTTCAGCAGGATGTTTTAGGTTCCCTAAGAGCTGTTACTAAGCAAAAAGCTTTGGGGGTAACTTCCAAATTTATGTCACTGCGGTATTGAACAGCACCATGGAAGCAGCTCCGTGGATAATTGCTTTTTCGGAAGCACTTCTCCATGGATGGGAGATGCAGTGGATGGGCACCATGTTCCTGCCTTATTTATTTTTCACCCCACTGGGATAGACAATGACCTACTATTTTCTTTTCCCATAATTATCAGTAGAGAGACTGCTAAATGCTCCCTTGTCTTCTCACCAGTCTCAAAGGTTACCTTGTTAACGAGGAGGTTTTCAGATATTCGCCACTGGTGTTCCAGTTGGCGGGGGAGCGGGGTGTCTTTTAATAGTTGTTTGATGCTGTTCACATGGGCAGGCGGCAAGATAACAAGGAAAATGATGATAGTCTGCTTCACTGATCAGAGGCTGTAATAATTGCTCGTAGCTTGGTGCTACACATCCAGCTCCTGACAAACCAAGAGGCATTTGCCACTTTGGCTGATGCTATTTTTACCCTGACACATAGCAGTCAGGTGTGGTTTTGTTGCATCTAATTGCAAGTGATCTTTGATTATTTTTTTTTTCTTTTATATCTCCAGAAGCATATCTTTCGGATGGCTAGCAGCAGGCAATATGATTTCAAAGCATTTGGGAATGCCAATTAAAGGTTATTTATGTGATGATTGGACTGCCTCAGAGCTCAGTGCCCACCACCATGCACTGTGGCCTTAGAAAAAGGGAATTTGCTTCCCTGCCTTTATCTGATGAGGAGGGAGGCTTGTGTGATGTCAGTTGCTGGTTTTTGGAGTTAAACATTTCAGATCATTTTTTTACATCTGCAAAAAGTAATGTGTTCATCCTTATGTAGAGGTTGATGGATTTTTCACATTCATTTTTTCTCTATACAAATTTATGTTCTTACACATAAAATACCAGAAATATATGTCCCCAAATGAAGAAACTTTTTGCCTTACTAATATTTAAAGGGAATAACATTTGGTTTCTCCTCATTTATTTGTTAATTCCACTAAACCAAACTGGGCAAAGTTGACTTGTGGTGTCCCTTTTTTGCTTGGCTAGTTGTTTGTTTGTTTGTTTTTTGAGCACTAGTGGAACTTTGTCTAAAAAGAAGACAACATTTGAGCCTAGGGGCTCTCTTTCCAACATTAAATATCCTATATTTTGGATGTAGGTTAAGATGGCTTCTGTTGTTGATGCATTGGGATCTTCCCTCTGTTCTTCATCCTATAGGTTGGGCAAAAGGCACGCAAACTCTGCTGATCAACTTCATCCCTCCTTCTTTTGTTCTTGGTAGTTGTTACTGTTTCCAAGAAACTTCTTGAATTTGGGTTTAGCTGGGTCCTGTTGCCATCTCCTGTACAGCAAGTATCTTGTTGCCTTAGCACTTGGCAGATGGGGGAAATGGTTGGCCACACTGCAGAACTGAATGAGATTTCATCCTGTGGTACTTGGCCAAATGTATATGAAGCTTGTGCATTCTATAAATAAGCAGTCTGCATATGTTAGGGCACCAAAGTAGGAGGACAACATCAGAAGATATTTACCACTTGCCTGAAGAGCAGTCAGTTTAAATGAAAGATTTGTGGCCAGATTTTTCCAAACAAACAAACATGACTGAGGTCAGCTGTCATTTAGCCGCTAAAATTAGCAGCAGGGCTTCTAGGCAAACTGACTGTGTTGGGTGCTGAACAGCTTCGATGGTCTAGCCACAAAAGTCCCAGTAAGAGTGCTCAGTGTTAAGAGAAAAACACTTGCTTATGGAATTTCTCTAATAGAAGTGGACCTCCTGGAAACACATCCCTCATGCTGCCTGCTGAGCTCTTGAAAATCTACTTCTGCCTGGTACACAGGTAATGCAAGGTGCATATAGATAAATACAGATATGTAACATACACACATAGATGGAGAGCTCTTCAGCTGAGCAGTTCTTGGAGCTACTGGGCTCCAAAGTGATGAAAGATTGAATGCAAGTAGTCAACATGGTACACCAGGTTCAACAATAAAACAAGAAAATGGGAGTATAGCACTGCATCCCCAGAAATAGTAAGGTTTAAAAAATAAAATAAAAAATAAAAATAAAAAAACTCTATTCACTCCTGTTTTTCTTGCTGTTCTTTGTCTTTTGTTTCTAGCTCTTTGTTTTTTAGCCGAAAGTTTTCCTTACTAGTAGGGTAAGACGTATTTTTAGAAAACAATAAGGGTCTCATGAGGCTAGAGCTGGATCTAATACGAAAAACACTAATTTGGATGGGACAAGAACCGAATGATAGTGATTCACTTATTATTCTGAAAATTTACCATGGAAAGGAAGTTGTTAACTGGGATTAATAGCAAGAAGTCAAAATGCAAGTGAGACCTTTAAGTCAAACAGGACAATAAAGGTTTGTTAAGAAATGAAAAGTTGAAATACACTTTTTGAGCTTTTCACACAAAACACTCTAATTTATTATATGAACTATCTGTAGAATATTTTTCCATATACCCTGCAGAAAGTTGTTCCTTTAGAAAAATACCTGACCCCTCTTCCTTTCTCTGTGTCAGGTACATTAAGTTTAATGTAAAAAATCACAAGAATTGGTAATACAGGTGGCGGCAAATGAAATTGAAGAACTTTGCTGACCTGCTTAGCAGTGAAAGATGCCCTGCCACATGCTGCCTGGTTTGTCGTAACTCATGCACAAATGTGCAGGACAACCTGGCTTCTTAAAAACCCGCACTCCTACATGCTGAGCTCACTGTATGTACTAATTTAACCCATGTTTGAAAATGAGTGCTTTTTGCAGAGCATATTTTATTACATGAAGAATAGTCACACCAAGATACTGGGTTTGATTCACCCAATGGCTCAATGCATTTGTGAGAAATAATAGTAAGCAAAGATGGGTAGGTGGTTAATAGAGCATTCTGGGGCTATAATAGGGAAAGCTGTAATTACTACTTATTCCATGTTTCTTAAACATTCAGTAGGAAGGGATTTGCATGTATGCTTGATCCTTTAGTGTGCTCTTTTACTGTTTGTGTGTGGATGGGGAAAATACAGTTCATTATACAGAGCCCATCTGATTCACCATATTTAAGTATTTCAACAAGGGCTTTCTCATCAGCTGCCCCAAAATCACGCCCTTATGAAGCATTGCTACAAGCCTGGGAGCTGGTGCTCTGCAGGCTTATTCCAGGTTTTGGTGCCATTTTGATGGGAAAGTAATCAAAGCAACAAAAGCTGTCCTTCATTGCTAGCTACTGTAGATATAATGTAAAGAAGTAGTATTCAAAGCAGAACTTTTGATAGAAAAGCCCTTGCAAGGCCATTGAATATATCTGCAGGAGAATCTGAAAGTTCATTAATCACTTATGGTAAGGAGTTTTCTATTTTTCATGAGGTAGGACATATATTTATAATTAAGGCAAATGAAAGGGTGGTTCTGCAGCTTTCTTTATGGCAGTAATGGAAAGTCAGAGCTTTATTTCAAGAATATACCTGCCATCCACTGGGAGCTGAAGCAGGCACTGAGCAATAAGGCCATGACCTTTGACCATTTCTCAAAATTAAACCTCACTGAACATCCTTGCTGAGTGAAATTCATCCCTTGGATATACAGGTTGTTCTTATTAAAGACATGCTTCTAAGAGCTAAATACAGCTATAGGGGTCTTATCCCCCCAAAATCTGATCAGGACATAAAAGCACATTTTTGCTATCGCTTATATGGAGGGTGTGGTATTATATCAGTGAATGAAGTCCTGCAGAGCCCTGATAAAAATAATCTTTATGGAAACTATTAAAGTGGGTTTGGCTATCTCAGGGTTTTTTTTTTGTTTTGTTTTGTTTTTGTTATTATTATATCTCTGTCAGTGATCACCCAGAACAAAGTTTTCAGACTTACCAGGAAATTAACTGAAGATTAGTTACTGTGTTGTCTTCCAAACTTATGGCTCTGCAACTAACTACAGACCCAGACATATGGTGATAAATAATCTCTCATGTCCTCTAGCCCATCAAATAGAAATTTGTTTCCTTGGGAGTCGGCAAAATGAAATTGCATTACAAAAAAATTTGTTAAAAGGTGCATTCAGTCCTTCATGAAACATGAGGAATCATCAGTCCTTAGTATGGAATGAGATTTTCTTATTTTATTTTTAATATGAATGTATCTGAGAAACCCAATAAGAGAACTGTCATGGAGGAAGTTTACTTTCTGAATGTCAAAAGCAAAGGCCAAACATGGAGCTGATTAATGGATGCATAATCTGGCAGTTCAGAAACAATGAGCTGAAGGTCATAGCTAAATTATTTGAAAGGTAATTTGGCTTGACCTTAATGATGGCTAAAGTCCCACAGACCATGGAGGAGTCTATTAATCTATCTGGCACTGGAAGTACTTGGGGATTTCTCTTATTGTGTCATTGCAAACTCATTTGTCATTTGTGAAGTCTCACGGAAGACAAGATTCTGTTTATTTTTTAATAAATAAGACTAACAATGATAACAGAAAGCACTCAACTGGAGATCTGAGTTCAGCATCTCCCTTTGTTGCTGGGGGAGTTGTTTTTTTCTTTAGAAAAGGTTTTTCTGAGCAGGCAGAGGAGCGTATGACACTGCAGTGGGCTGAGCAAGTGATGGTGGCAGTGTTGCTGGATGGGTCCCTCCAGGCTGCTCAAGGTCACAGTCCAGGAAAAAGCTCAGAGGTGACTTTAGTCCTTCTGGTTGGTTGCTTTGGGCCTACTGGGAACGGTACAGGTGGCTAAATGGTGCCAGGATACAGTGGTGAATGCACCAGAGGCAGATGGATAAAAGGATTTTGTACTAATTAGTCTGTGAGAAGATTGATCCCATTTCTCCCTTTGCACAAGCTTTGTTTAGTGCATCACTTTGTCTGTCTTTGGCCTTCCTTGAAGCCGGTAAGGTGCCATGATGGGATAAGAAACTCATGGTCACCTTAGAGAGAGGATAACTGAGGAAGGTAACTCATCTGAAAGGTTTTGCTTACACACAAGGAAAGAGAAGCAGGGATGTTTCATGATATGGTAGCTAGTGAATAATAAAAGTGCTTTCTGCACGTTTCCAGCCTTCACCATACAGCACAGTGCTGGTACCTTAACCTGCTCTAACTCTTGCATTCTTTCAGTTGTTCCTGGCCCTCCTGTCGGTAGCTGCTGAGGAGCTCATCTATTTTGTGCAGACATTTACTAGAGAGAGAACAAAAACGAAATGTAGCAGTGCTTGGGAGCCCTACCTGGATTTTTTCTGTAAGGTTTTCCCTCCCTACCACAAGTCTTAGTGTTTGTGCAGACATGGATTCAGCTCCTCATCTCCTGACTACAGCGTAGGCTTGGGCCAGTTTTCTTCATGTGAGTAAATAATCATGGTGATTACTAGGCATGAGTGATGCATCTTAAATTCCACTTTGTGGATTCTTTTTGCATTAGTGAGAGTGACATAAGAGCATCCCGTGGCTGTTTGAACACCTGCTTCTTCCTATGCTTATTTGCTAAGGTGCTGAGGTTCTGGTACAGTGTCCAGTTAAGATGATGCAAGAGCTCACAGTGATTTCAGTGAGCATTGCTTTCAGTTGAAATCACTTTTGTCAACAGTCTTTGCTGTGAGAAACTAAGTTGTGTTTTTGCAGCAGAGAATTATTTTTCTTTATTCCAAGGTAGTTGTGTAGTCATAATAAGGAGAAATGCTAAGCAGATACGTGGAGAGTAGAAGGCCTCACTGTTCCAAAATAAGGTAGAAGATTGAGAAAAACAGGATGAGAAACTTGACAACAGTAAAACAAAGATTACAAGTTCTCAAAACATAAGAAAGGAGAAATTAAAGGGTTGAGAAAAAGAAAAATTGTACATATATGGTATAGAGGAACGTTGAGTAGTTTGTGAACCTGTAGTACTCAGCCAATGAGGAAACAGGGGAAGTGATCAGGCGTCGGGTAATAGGGAATAAGAGGTTACGATTTGTTTACTAAAATGCGCTCCTAATTGACAGGACGTCCGCCATTGCAATCGCGAATAAGATAAGTTTCACAGAAGATCCTGTCTGAAGAAAATTATTTGAGATTTTTCTCACATTTGCTACTTTCCTTCAAAGGGGGGAAAAAAAAAAAAAAAAAAAAAAAATGTAATTTTTTAACAGGGGGAATCATCTGTGCTCTTTTGCTGTCTATGTTCACCCTGTTGCAGATTCTGCTTTGCCTACCCTGTTTTCCTACCAATACTTACTTTTTTTTTTTTCATGCTTCCAACAAATCCCTCCTGGACCTGCTCTTTAGGGGCTAATTTTCAATCTGCTCTTTTATTTTCTCACCCAGCAAATCTAGCTGTTTTTTTTTTGTTTGTTTGTTTTTTTCCGCCAGCCAATTATTCTGCCTTATGCTGTTTTCCAGGTTTTCTTCTCTCCCTCTCTTTCTTGTCTTCCCTCAGCTCCCTCCATGCAGGACAGTGAGTGGGCCCAAAGTGTCACAATTGTGGGCTTCCCATCCCAGAAACAACAGGCTGAAGAACAGGCTCAAAATCAAGGCTTGTATTGGTTGCAATGAATTTTGATTCTAAAATGTTGGGGTTTTTTGTTTGTTTGTTCCTAAATTATATTATTTGGAATTCTCTTTTAATGGTAGTTTTACTGCTTACTCTGGAAAGACATTTTAGCTGTTTAGACACCTCAATATTTCAGGGAGATCTCTTATTTTAGTAGGGAACTAATTTCATGTTAACTCATAACAGTATCTTTTGCGACCCATTTTTAATGGGAAAAGCAAAGATAAATTCAATACAGTGCATACCATAATAATAATGTACAGCATCTTCTTCCATCCCTTTTTGGGGCAGAGCTGCCAGCCCATGTTACATATAGCTCTCTGCTGGCAGCAGAAGATGCAGAAAGTGCTGCCATCCATCTTTGCCTGCACTTAGCTAAACCCATTGCTGTTCACAGATTGTAATGGCAAAAAGGCTTTCCACAGCCATTCAGCTCCAAAAACCCGAGTTATCACAATCATCACCACTGTATCTCAGTCTGACTGGAGAAATGATTTGTTGGTCCAAATATCTCGTAAACATGTGCATCAGATTCAATTTCATCGGGGGCTGTCCCTCACTGTGTATTGGGAAGGCTCATCCTCAGGCAAAGGAGGAATAAAATAGAGAGCAATTTGCTACTGTCAGCCCCCTGGCTCCGGATATGATGGGAAGGGATCAGTACACATGCAAGTTGCCCCAGGAAAGGGGGATGCTTGCAGGCACTGGGAGCTGGTCCCTGTTTTGGCTCAGTTCAACCACCTGGGCGTGGACTGAGCTCAGCTAAAACCTGAGGTTTGTGCCTCTTCATTGGGTCACTTTGTTTCAGGCTCCCAGAGTGTCTTGACCACAGGGAAAGGGGAAAAATTTAACTTGTTTTTCCACTGTACATCTCTGGGTAGGGATATTGCTGGCCTGGCACCAGCTGATGGCAGGCAGGGTCTCACACTGCACACGCATACAGGTCTGAGCAAACCTACTTGTGCTAATGGTCTTGTTAAGCGCAACCCGTGTACATTACCCATCTGCACAGAGAGAAATTAGTGCCCAGACTAGATCAGTCACCGAAGGCTGTGAATGTATAGCTGTTTGCCAAATTGCACTCTGACTTTCATTTTTGTGTGTGTGTGTAAACTTTTACTGATAGCAGTTTGAAGGCAGGCATTAGAGCTATCAGCCTTTGAATGTGAGATTTCAAGGGACACTTCAGCATAAGTCGGTTCCTCTGCTATAAGAAATTATTCCTGATTTGCTCTGGGCTATGGAAAGCAATTACATGAATTTTGCACAATAACCTGTTTCTTCCAAACAGAAGTAGCACTTCTGGCCATAAACAGACACACTCTTACTTCCAATGAACTGTGTAGGTGTGTAAACATGAGGAAAAATGCTTTTTCAAATCTGAATTTAATGACCAGAAAATGGTTGGAAGAAAATCATCATTTACAGTCATGGCATGAGACTCTAGCCAGTCTTACTCCCTTCTGCAAGGCAGCTGGTTTTGTCAAAACAGGCATTCCCATTAAGTCATAAATACTGCAGACTTTACTCCTTATCGGCTCCTAGGTTCCAAGATTTAGGAAAGGGTGTGATATTTGCTTTTGGAGCTCACCTTGCCATAACTCACACTGCTCCAGTTTTCTTTCAAACTTCAGCTGTGGGTTTGTTTTTTGTTTTGTTTTGTTTTGTTTTGTTGTTTGTTTGTTTGTTTATCCCAGATGCTCCAGAGCTGCTTTGTACTCCCTGACTGCTGCTGAATTCATGCCCTGGTGATATAAATGTTAGAGAGATGCAACTGGTAACTCTGCCCAGCCATTAAAATGCCTTGTGCTGGCCTGTTTCTAAGATCTGCTAACAATGAATGTGTTGCCTCTTTCAAGCTTCAGTGGAAATGCTTTAATCTTATTATCATTATTATAAAAATAAGTCATTACTTATGTTCAAAGCTACAGTTATCTGCTCTCCCTGCCAGCCCATTCCACTGCATTAATATCAGTATCTCTAAAATGAAGCTTTTACTCGTATGACTCCAGTGCCATTGAATCTGTTTGGAAATCCCGAGAGCAATTTCTTAAATAAAAACTGGGTGGGGAAAGCAGAGGATCTTCTAATTTACCTTCAGAGTAACATCCTTTAGGACTTTCTCACTGGGTGTTCTCAGGTTGCCTCTGCAATTAGAAGACTTAATTGGTTTTAAATGAAGGCTGAGGTTCCTGCATTCCCCAGGAGAGTGAGTTTTCATTAAAACCACTGCCCAATATCAGGAGACTCACAATTAAATCCCTGAGCTGCAAAACAGTTTGCAAAGCTGGGGTGGGATAAGTGCAGCAGGAGAGCAGGCTCTCAGGCGGTGCGTGCTACAGCAGCTGCCTCTGCTGTTGCTGAGCTCTGGGTATTTGCTGAGGGACATGAAGCTGCTCAAACCAGACCTACCTGGGTTTCCAACCAGGCTGGGGCCAGCTTAGATGTATGTATTTGTGTGCGCCTGTGTGAAGGAGCCGTGTAATTGCTGCACAGTGGATTTTGTTGGTCTGTGTGGGAGAGGGCCTTCCTGGGAGCTGGAAGACCAGACTGCAAAAGCTTCAGTTGCATCTTCTGGGACTCTCGCAAAGGTTAAACCAACAGCAAAGCTTTGCTTCCCAAGCAGCAGCTCCACTGGGAATGGCAAAAATAATGCATCCTGTGTGTCCACCCTCCAAACCCAGCCAAGTAGAAAAAGGCTCATGACTTTTTCTCCCAACTGCTTATCTTAGTTCAGTGAACTTAGCACAGCATGGAAGGAGTTGTGGCGTCCTGGGACATGGTCTGATGTCTAACCAGCATGAAAGGGTTAAAGATCTGGTGGGGAGAGAGCTTTGCCTTTGCTTATTGCTCTTGTATCTCACACTGGGAAGAGCATCAATGTTTAAAAACACCAGCCCAGCAGAAAAGAGCTGGCACATCTGTAACGTAGATGCCCAATTCTCTGATCCAGATGTCCAGGTGCATCTTTGCTTGACAAGGTACTGAAGTGCTCAGGCCCAGCCAGGAGTTCATTTGAAATTATGACAGTCAGAGAAAGGACTACTGGTAAGCCAGAAAGAAAAGCCACCAAGAGCCAAAACTAATTACAAAACAGACATGTAGCTTTTACAATTTGGTGCTGCCTTCTGGCTGAGAAGGCACTTGGGCCCCAGCTGCAGCCAATTGAGCTCCCATCCAGCAGGCAGTGGTCCTTGCGGCCTCACCACACTGAAATTTTGGAAAGGTAGATATGTGACCCCAGGTAGTTGTTATTTTCCCCTTTTAGGTGCTGGAGAGAGATGAGCTCACTCACTTTCTAAATGAGACCTAGTTGAAGTGCTGTGTGGTTTTGCTTCTGAACAAGCCTGATGTTGTTATGCAGCAGCAACTGTTAGAAAATTTATGAAGCAATTTATCTGCACTATCTGTAGGTCTGGTGAACCTAGAGACTGAGCTTTTCTCAAAGAACCACCACAAGAGCAGCAAACAGTTTGTTTTTTTTTGTTTTTTTTTTTTTTTTTTTTTTTTTTTTTTCCCAGCAGCTGTGCTATTTTTCCAGCTTAAAAGCAAAAACCTGTTCCTTAGCTCCACGTTGCGCAGGTCTGCAGAGACGGCATGCAGGAAGACAGGCAGCGACTGGGAGCACTTTCATTTTCCTGGGGATGTGTGTGTGTGTGTGTGAACATCCGGGGGGGGGGGCCTCTTGGGGAAGAGCTGCAGAGCCCCTGGTAATGTGCAGCACCGATAAGGAGATGAAACAATGGCTGGGACACAGAGAGCGCCGCACAATCACTTGGTGAGGATGTTACAGAGTCAAGTCTCGCACGGAGTACAGCCACTTGCTTTTGAATGCTTAGCTCTTTCTTTTCTAGCCCCTTTACACTGTTAGTTAATACACGGCTTTTAAGGGCATCCAAGTTTGTGAATGCTAAGGGAACAGCACTTGTGTTTCTTGCTGCTTGCAGCGGTTCACCTTTCCCTGCTTCCAGGGTTCAGTGTATGTGAAGATTTAGTAATGCACAAGTCATGCTCTGGCAGAGATGGGAAAACTGAGATGTCCTTATTTGAAATCCAGAAGTAGAGCCAAAGTTGCTCCCAAAATTTTTGTATTCTTCTTGCCTCATTTCCTCATTAATACAATGATAATAATAGTAATGTGGAGGGACTCCCACGGTGCTAATGGAATTACCCACCCAAATCTCCCATGTGCCAATGGCAGGGCACACTCTGGTTCTCTGCCCTGGCCTTTTTCCTGGGTGAGAAATTGAATTATTTGTTTTCTAATGAAAGCAAAAATAATTTCATTCTAGGTTTAACCTTCTTTTGTTGTTCTCAGTAGCGCAGAGGACTTTTAAATACTTTTTACATAGGCTTGAGTTATAATTTGAAATGCAAATTGCAAACACTTTGATCTTTTTTTCCCATTCTGATGCAGGTGACAGTGGTTTCAGTCAATCACCTCTGCATTTCTTTGTGAATAAAACAGGGTCCTGAGGTCTACCTACCTCTACTTAACTGCACAAAATGCTTCCAAAAGAACACCTCTGAAGAAGATACATTTCCCATCAGGGCTAACTTCAGTGATATGCCTGCACTGGTGAAGAAACACTCTTGTCTTTCATCTGCTGTGCTGCTGTATGGTGTGCATTGTTGGTTGAAGGCAAGGCAGGCTTTTACTCCAGTACACAAAAAAATGGGCTGTGCTCTTTTTGTGCACAAGCTGGGAGAAGCCCAACGACCTCATCTTTTAGGGACATGCAGAGATAGTGGTCCTTGAGGCTGTAGCAAAGGCATGGCACGGAGCAGGCTTGGAGGGACAGTGGTCAAAGGCTACATCAGAGAGGTGCAGGCTGTTTTGGGGACATCCTTCACCTGGGATGAGCAAGGTGCTGTGGATGGTTGGGCTGTGCATGCCCTCCCTTGCCTTAGGTAACCCCTCCTCTGAGGAGAAGATGTATCTACAGGGAAAGGAAACACAAGTTCAGGAAACTGGAAGTGTGAGGCTCTGGGGATTAATGATGGAAAACTGGTGTTTCTTTGGAGAGAGGAAAGCAAGCAGTAATCAGGAGTCTAAGCTAGGCTCCGGCTTCCTGAGCAAAACACTCAAATTATAGATGTTCTTGTTGCATGAAGAGCAGGGCTGGTTGCACTGATCCCTTTTTTGCTGTCCTAGCAGTGTCATTGTGCTATTTGGGATGATGTCCTGGCAAAGCCACGGAGATATCTGAATACATCAGTGGGTGAGGTGCTGTGGGACAGGAACAGTGTGTGTGTTTGTGTTAAATAGTCAGCTGGCCTTGTGGTGCTGGGTTTAGTGTCTTCCCAAAGAAGCCAGACCCCTATACAAGACCACAGACTCAACTTCACCTGTGTGATCAAGCTGGCACAGGGACCCCTAAAGAATCACCTCCACTCCTCCCCAGCCCCAGAGCTGATGGGCAAGGGGAACCTAAGGCACAAGGAAAAAAAATGGGGTGCTGAGACACGAGGTGGGTGGAAGAGCTGGGGGCAAAGCAACACAATGCTTCTCAACGTCATGCTTAAAACACAGCAGGTTCCAGAATTCAAAAGGAGCAAAATTGTTATTGTTCCTAGAAGTCGGTGCCTGCAGCAAGCTCCACCTTTCCCTACCTCTTTTCCATGGCCCATTTGTCAATTGGGGTGGGCACCGAGGTGCAAGTGGAAGTCATCAGCTCCATGACTGGTGATAAATGAGCCTGAGCACTGGTTGGTGGTTTGTAGGCTGCGGTTTGTGGAGTCGCCGGGACTGGCTGCTTTGCTGCCTGCAGTCAGCCCACTAGAAGCACAGCATCTCTTCAGAGGGATCCCAGTGGATATGGCTCTGTGCTTTGGGGTGCAGCCATGGAAAAGTGCAAGCCAGCCTCTGTTTCAAATGAAAGTTCATTTAACCTGGAAATACTCTACCCTGGGAGCCACCTCACACATGATAGCAGGGCTGTTGTGCTGGGAACGTGCACTTGCTATTCGTACTGAAAGAACTATGAGATGAGTTTTCTTTATGATACGAATAAAATTTAGTGTAGAATATTTTCTAATACTTCATATTACTGTAAAATATTTTTACTTTAAAATTCAGGAGGAAGTCCAGCCTTGAAGCTAGTTACTTCAGCAATGAGGCTGAGGATCTTAGGTAAAAATTTCTGGGGCTCTTTACCTGCTCACTACCAGCTGTGCCAGCGTCACCGTCAAAACTAAGATCTATATTGAGCAGGCAGACTTAATGTCATTCAAAAGTAAGGTTTGTCTTGTTAAACTCTAGTTTTTGGCTTAATAAATTGATATGTTTTTGACTAATTGTGTTGTTTAGCTAATCAGGTCTTTAAACCCTTGTCCTGGTTTCAGTTAGGACAGGGTTAATTTTCCTCCCAATAGCTGGTAGAGTGCTGTTTTGGATTAGGATGAGAAGAGTGCTGATAACATGCTGATGTCTTAATTGTTGCAGAGCAGTGCTTATACCAAGCCAAGGACTTTTCAGCTCCTCGCTCTGTCCTGCCAGCAGGCAGGCTGGGGGTGGATCAAGAGCTGAGAGGAGACAGACCCAGGACAGCTGACCCAAACTGGCCAAAGGGGGTATTCCTTACCATCTGATGTCATGCTAAATGATATATAGGGGTGGCTAGCTGGGGTGATGGGGCCAGCTGCTCGGGGATAGACTGGGCATCGGTCAGCGGGTGGTGAGCAATTGCATTGTGCATTACTTGTTTCGTACACGCTATTATTATTATTGTTGTTGTTGTTGTTTCCTATCTTAATAAACTGTCTTTATCTCAACTCTCGGGCTTTTCCATTTCTCTCCCCCATCCCAGAGAGGGAGGGGGGAGGGTGAGCGAACGGCTGTGTGGTGTTTAGCTACCGGCTGGGATAAACCACAACAACCAGGCTGTATTTGTCCCTTGCAAAGATGGTACGGAAGTTACCATATAGTTATGGCTGAACTGTGATTATTTTTAGGGCTAGGTTTCATAAAGGGAGAACAAGAAAGACATTAAAAGTATGACTGGAGTGAGTCTGGAAAGGACCTCTCAAGGGAATTGTGGGCTGCTAAGTGACCTGGGCTGTGAGAGAGCTTCTGGTTGGTGTAATACAGTCTTCTTGGCCAGGGTTGGAGACAAATAACCCAAAGGGATACCTTTTCCTGTCTCTTCAATTCCCCCTTAATCACAGCTACATTTGGGGGTAATTCCACATGCACAGTTTCCAGTTCCAGTGAAACAATTAGCAGTTTTCCTTCGATTACATTTTTAAGTGTATCATCTATTCATTATTATCTTATTTTGAAGGAAATGGGCTGTTCATGGATTTTGAAATCACAATCCTTAATGATTTCTCTCTATGTGAATTAATTAGGTTTTATTTGATCAGCTATCTAATGCACACTATGATCTTCCTAAACAGCAATTGCACAATAGGAAAAACAGACTCTGCAGACGTGAGGAAAAGTACCCTAGATAGCAGTCTAGGCACAGTTCAATTCTGCAGAATCAAAAATTGGATACCAATAGTTTAGGTAAATTGAAGGTGAAAGAAAGTAAAATCACTTTGTAGACCCAGGATAAATGAAAAGCCAATATGAATACCAAATTGACCCTGCTCCAGGAAAGAATAATTTGGCATGATGTATTTGCCGCCTCTGAATGTGTTGCTTACAGACAGATTAAGTGGTGTGCTTGGGGGGAAAAAATGAACAGGAGGTGAATATAAAGTCATGAGAAAATAAGGGTCTTGATCCAAATGCAACCCTCAGATCATTTTGGAGCTGATAAGCTTCTGGGTAAGCAGAAATAACATAGAAACTGCAAGAATTCTCCTGGTAGGAGTGTTCCTTTATGCAGAAATTATACAGCTATCAACAATGATTTTAGCATGGCAGCTCAGGGAAAGTATTAATGAGCACAGGGCAAGTAGGATCAAGAGTATGAGAAATGAAGAAATACTAGCTAGTGGGGGGAGTGGGTAGTGAGGGTCATATTCTGGTTTTGGTGGAGTTACTGGAAATGTTGTCATTATTGTAAAAATGTGGTTTGGTTTCATTCATGAAGCCTCACTGCCAGGGCTCATTATGGAAGTAAGGGTTCTCTTTTCTCATAATTACTTGGTGCAGACATCCCTAGTGTTCTTCAGCTCATCCTACCTGTCTCATTTTCCCTTTGAGCTAAATGTGGATTCCTAAAAATCCAGTTGTTCATTAAATTTGCAAGGTAGGAAGATGCAGACCTGCTGGGTAGGTGCACACATGAGATAGCTACATGGGAAGCCAGGATGGAGCAGGAGACTATACCTCTTAGTCATTGGGTCTCAGGGGATCTTTGCCACCAAATTACACTAAAATGAGAGTTTCAACATTTAAAAGAAGAATTCAACTGCTTATTACATTAAATAAGCTAGCAAAGATTGTATCTGAGTCTCTGACAAGGCTACATTTGGGTGAAAACCATGCTGAATTATTTATTTAGTCATTAATGTCACACAAAGCACAGTAAGGAGAATTATATGGGCTGCAGAAGTGAACAGCACCAGGCCAGACTCAAACAAATGGAATTGTTACTCCTCAGTGCGAGTCGTGGGCTGCAGTCTTCTGACGCAGCCAAGAGAGGAGAAGTGAATGGGAAGTCAATGGAGAGGTTCACACCTGACTGACAGCCCTTAAATAATGTAAAGGGTCCCCCAGCACACGGCAGGGTTGTATAAAGCATTAACATTTAAGACTCAGGAAAGACTTGCAGGGAAGTATTTTGGAAGTTTTGTCCTTGTAGATGCAGAGCTCAAAGATCCAGAGAGGAACATACCTAGAGAGTGGGGTGTGAAGCTCAAACCATGCAGGAGAATGAGAAAAGAGAGAAATTTTAAATTGGTCCAAACTAAATTCTGTTGAAATTCAGCCTTTAGTAAGCCTGCAGAGTTCTTGTGCTACAGGGTAGCTGATGGAAGAACCCAGCACAGACAGATCTGTAAGGAGGGATGCAGGCACAGAGGATTTGAGGTTTGGGTACTTCCAATAGGTTTCTGTCCTTAATGATGCTGCTGAGCCTGAGTTCCTGAAGCAGGAGTCAGCAGCAGCCATGCAGCACTGTGTTAAGCTTACTGAGGGCAGCCTAATACAAAAAGATGACTTCAGACTACAATAAGACGTGGCTAAGAAATATTTGCCAGGGAGAGCACAGAGTCCTGTGATATGTATTTTCCTGTCCCCTTATGTAAGGAATTAATATTAAAATATGAGGGCTGCTATCAAGAAGACAACTGTGGCTTGATTTTCAGCCTACAGTAAAAGCCTGACTTTAGAGCCTCCCTAGGGAGTCTGACAACTATCCTTATGGTTAGATAGATTTCCCTGGTATGGCATGTAAGTCTTCCTTACTGTTGGCATGTTCTTTTACTCCTTGCCCTTCCTGCAAAGTAAGAGCTCCAGGGTTTGGATATTCTGCCTACCTCTTGTCAGCTGTGGACGTACAATTCAGGGCATCCTGTCCCTTTACAGCTGTGTTCCCTCTTCAACAAAGCAGTCCCTGTTCCCCAAATAAGCCCCTGTGTGAATGCAATTAGAAGGGGGTCAGGCAGTTGGAGGAACAAAGCTGGAAGCTGTGCCTAGCACACCTGGTTTGGGGTTGCATTCGTGCTCTCTGCTAGCTTGTCAAGTCTGGGCATGGCTGTATATTCCCTTCAGATATACAGACTGTCTGGCCTTTGTGCACGCACTCTTTCTGAATTTTGACAGGTCTAAATTTGGCATTTTTGATCCCAGAAATAGGTAATAAATGAAGCATTGATTTGTAGCTGTCCTGTGTGCTCAGAGCAAGTGTTGTAAGGGAAATAGTGAAGAAGTCTGTGAATGGAAAGATGAACATACTTTCCCCTGATGCCTGTGAGCAGGTTTTTGAATTAATTCTGCTAGGTGATGGTCAAGGATCTGAGGAAATTATTGATCTGGTTTTAACCCTAGTGGGGATTGCACAGGTGTGGTTATGAAGAATTATAACTTTTCCACTTATACATAAGTTGCCTATAGAAAGTGACACAATGAGGTGTTTCATTCTCATGGCTTCCCATTAAACATGAAAATCTAGATTAAGGGAAAGCCTGTAAATATATGTACATACATATATACACATGGATTATATTTGATGTCTAAATGAATGGCAGGCTTTCTGTGAAACCTTTGGTGTACAGCTACATACTATATTTGGTTTTCTGTTTTGTCATCTATGAAACTGGGAGAAGCAGCCTGAAAATTATATAACAGTGATATTTTAGTGGCCATGGTGTTGAGCCACAACTGTAATAAGGTAAAAAGGTGGTGAAATTTTGGTTTATTAAATTCTTTCCTGCTTTAATGGTTAATGCTTATGACAACAGTATCAGAAATGCACCTGTTTTTTGTTGTTGTTGTTTGTTTGTTTGTTTTGTTTTAATGTTTGTTTTTAAGAAGCTGGGGAGTCGTTTGTTCTATAGTGAGAACTAACAGCCAGCAGGAAAACAAGAACTTTTCATGCAGCTTCACTGAGAATATGTCTCTCATTTCATGGAGGTCAGGAGAGCTTGCCATTGAGTGTGGACCACGGGCAGGCCGGGATTGTACGGAATAAGCTGTGTGCTGTAACGGTGAGACATGGACTTTGAAAAGAGAAATCAGCCAGCATTGACTTGTGACAGCCAGGAACAAGGTAATGAAATCAATGAAGGTATTTTTGCAATGGTAAAAAATTAAAAGTATACAGGACAAAATTCTGCTTGGTTTTGATCCTGAAAGACACTAAACAGCCCCCTAGTCGGATAGCACTCTTTGCTTTAGTCTGCTCAGCCACTCTGACTTTCTGATGGAGCCGCGCAGAGTCTCTCATCTTTTCCCAGGCTTTCTTCTCTTTTATCTGCCACCCACTGGTCTCTTCACTTGATCCCATTCTCCCAGCTGGATGCTCTTAAGTTCAGGTTTGATTTTGGTGCCTCTAGGCTGTAGGATAGATAGTAAGCACAGCAGCAGCCATGAGGTGCTGAGTCTCTTGACCTTTCCAGTAGCCCTGTGTTTGATGAGAAGAAGCTGCAGATGAAAGAAGCAGGAGGGTCTCTTCACTGCTACCTGTCTGGAAATTAAGAGCATCTCCCTTTAACTATGAATTCCATGAAAGTAGCAGCTGCCTTTCGCTGGATTTAATTGACTGGGTCTCATTGTTATTTATTTTCATCTTAATTTCTGTGTCACTGTGTGCATGTTGTACATCATGTGAGATGTATTGCTAGTAGTCATTCTGAAGTGTTCTTCCCCCCAACCCCAAATCATGAACAGATACCAAGCTGCAATGAGGTGGGGAACACAACACACTGAAACCCACAGAAATGCTTTAGAGGGTGAGGATTTCAAAAATTTGCCATGCTGTTTGAAGAGATGTGCTCTAGTGTTGTTACTTCCCTGAGTAATCGCTCAGTATTCTTACAGCAATTTATTTTCCTGTCCAACAGAAAGCTTGTTTTCACAGCAACCTCAGTGGGCACTCGGCATCTCAGGTACAAAGCGCCTTCCAGCAGAGGCACATTGGTATGTAAGGTGAAGTTTGGAAATGTGTTTTACAGAAAGAAGACTCTGCTGCACAATAAGATGGAAAACAGAAAATCAGGTATGCTGTGGGCTCATTAACTAAGACTCCTTTGTAATCAACATCCATAATGCTTTGGTTTCCCCCATTGTTTTCTCTTTCTTTTGTCTATGCATCCACTTTTGCATCCAGTTTTGTTTAAGGAAAAAAAAAAAAAAAAAAATATTGAGAAGGAAAAGAATACAGGTGCAGGTGGGTGGATGTTAAAAGATATTTTTAGCCTAGTATTTGAGGAAGATATTGTTACCACAGCTGAAAACAACTGAAAGTGAGTGGATATGAGCTGTTCTGAGGCTGGGGTGATCCAGACTTGAACAGCTGCCAGACGCTTGCCGGGGCACTCCGCAGAATTTGCATCCAGTGATTTTGGTTCCTTCTCATGCTGAGTGAGATTGGAGGAAGGCAAGGGATCCCCGACCATTTGGCTGGCCTCTTCTTGTTTCTTTCACTTAAACATTGTTTCTGTTGTAAAAGTCCCAGAGGCTGCTGTTCCCAAACCTGTTCCTTCCTGATCCATTGGTGCATGGGGATGGGCTGAGAGCAACCCCTGCCTATGCTGGTGGATCCTGAGTGCATCATCCTGCCTTAGGCTGGCTGACAACAAGATATTGGACTGATTTGCTCACACTGAGAAAACACACCTTCCTCTCCTAGGTGTCTGCAGGCTGCTGTATTCACCACACAGGCTGCAGCAGTAACAGCTGCTGCAATATAAAAGATGATGATTCCTCTAAATAAACTTACAGGTGAAAGAATGGAAGACAGACAGCACGAACCAGTACTGTCCAGTATTAAACCGAAACCAACCAAACCAACCAAAACAACAATGAAAACCACCAAAACAAAACGAAAAGAAACCTAAGTATCAATGCCTTTATGAAAGGCTGGCCAGCAAATCTCCAAAGCAAATCATAACCCAGTAGTTGGTGGCTTTCTGCAGCACCACTTCTGTTTCTTGAAGCAGTGAATTTATCTTTGCATCCCTGTTTAGAGAAAATCTCAGGGTCCCGCTTGTCTTTTCTAAAGCATGAGTACCAGGAAAAGAGGATGGCAATGCCTCAGCATCTCCTTGAACAGCATGGGCAACAGACCTTACACCAGGTCTTCTGGGATGCTCTGCTACTAAAAAGAAAAAATAAATAAATAAATAAATAAAAATATAAAAAAAAATATTTCTGCTTCATTTGTTGTCAGCACATAAAGATAAGACAGCATAAGGCAGTGTTCAGAAGGAGTTAGACAGCTTGCCTGCGTGAGCACATTGCAGTTATCCTTAAAGCATTAAAGCAAAGGTCAGGTAGGATTTAAGCAGAGTTGGAGAGGAAAGCAGAAGCAGGTAAGCCCTGCTTAGTGGAGAGCCTTTTTCACTGCACTGGGGATTGGCAATGATACATTTTATTTTACAGGTTTGGGGAGCTGTAAGAGTGAAGACGGCCTAGGATAAGGTATCAGTCCAACCTTAATCTGGAATTCATGGAGACCAATAGTATGGTGAGAGTTTGCTCTTAGAAGTGCACATTGGCTTTAGCAGGACCGGTGCTGGGAGAGTTGATCCAGCTATACTTGATGTTACATCTGTCTGAGATTGCAGGAATGAGGTTAAGAATAGCCTTAGAGCTTTTGGTGGGTCAAAGGAGGCTGGAAAATTTTTCTGCAGTGTACAGGATTTTTTTGGCAAAGATGGAGCAGCATGCGAGGGAATGTTGCAGGGGAAGTGAGTTTAGAAAACAAAGAAACAAAATGCAGGCACTGTAATTCATTTGCACAGTGAATCTTCAAAATCAGTTTCAGACTGAAGGGAACAGCTTCATCTTGTAGTCACAATTATTTTGAAATCAGCCTTTTTTTTTTTTTTTTCTCTCTCTGCTGCCACTGGGGACCCAAACATGTAGTGATGGCTTAATTCCATCTGCGTGATTTTGGGAGCCAAAGGGACTGTGTACTCCACAGCTTATTACTTCTAAGATATCTGCAGGAAGTGCTTTTCATTTTTATTCCAAAATCAGCTTCCCTAACTGCAAGACTCTGCTGTGGCATTGGCACCTGTAAAAGAAAAACAAGCTGCAGCTTTTGATTTACCTGCTTATTTAATAATTGTTTTCTCTGTGTAATGGAACTGTGTCCCTGGAAGAGATGCAGGGTGTTCTGGTGTTTCCTGCCTATCTGACTGGTTGTATTTTAAAGGGAAATTGGGAAACGTGACAGATCCCCATACCTCCATACTTCTGCTGCAGATCTCCAGGAAAACTGAGGTAATAAGGGGATGCTGGATTGTGCTGGACCCCCCTGCATCGTTTTGTAAAAAGCTGTTTTCATCTTTAATGCTGTTTTGCCTACTGATGTCCCTCCTTCTTCTCCTCTCCACCTTTGTTGATAACTGCCCCACAGAGGTGGCAGAACCTTGATATATTTAAGAATTTTTGTTCACGTGACGTGTGGGAAACAATGTCCATCCACTGCCCGATGTCTCATCCAGGTCACTAATATTAGACCTGCCCTAATAAGAGCCACACTTCTCCACCCTGACAGCAGCTCTGAGGCCCTACCTTGATGTTTTCCCTGTGCAGGTGAAACACTTGGCCCTGGTGAAATTTTGGGGCAGAGGGGAGGCTGCAGCCTGTGGTCTCATGGTCCCTCGTCACGCTGCTTTTTTTCTCAATGGGAAGAGTAATATTCTGGGACAAAGGCATGGCTTCACTGCAGCAGCAGCAAAATTGTTCTCCTTTCTGTCTAGTCCTTCAAGGAAGATCTCTCAGATCTAACTCTCCAGGGGCTAAAATCAATGCAGGAGTTAAGCAGCATGGCTTGGCTATTTGGATAAAATAGCCTAGTTTTGATTAGGTAGGAAACTGTAGGATAAAGGGAATTCTTTTTCTCAGAACTGGGCACAGAATAGCAATGTGAAAAGCTGGATCAAATAGCTAAAGCCAATAACTTCCCCCAAAGGCTTTCTTTCTGTTTCTTTGTAGCACATCAACTTAAAAGAGACTTAAACTCCGGTTTCTGAAGGCTGCGGAGTAGGGGGTCAAAGCAGCAAAAGAAAAAGAAAAGTTCACAACTGCAGCCTCTTAGGAAATTGTGGTAACAACCTGTCATCCTTGGATTTAGGGCTGATAATGCTCCTGCCTGTACTTGGGAATGTTGGTCTTTATCTAAATTATCAGCTAGCACATCTAAAACGTGACAGTGTGTGACACTTGGTGCAATACACTCGGTACTTGGGAAGGCAGCATGTGTAGAAGTAGGGGAAATAATGTTTTGCTGCGTTTTGCTCCTGATGTGTTAATCCTCTCCATCCCACTGAGCTGCTCAGTCTGTCAGCTACATTCATGCATTCAGGACTGAGGCTGACGTGTGTATTTTTACACACCTGTGGACATATCTGTCCTTACTGTGCCAACTTACTGCTTGAAGTGTATTTGGAATCAAAAGTGGTGAACAGGTACAAAAAGCTTATTTTAGCATCTCCTACATTAAGGAGACATTCCCACTGAATGATATAGTGATATGTGCACATATACCCCCCAAAATAGGTGGAAACATCAGCCTTCATGTCATCTGTGTATTAATTTGCTATAGTACGCATGCTGCTTGGCTACCTGAAATATGGAAATATGGAAAGAAACAACACAAACATCCTCACAGATGTGACAGCAACAACAACAAATAAAAATAATTCCTTCAAGGGGACAGGGGCAAGGAAGGCTCATCTGTTCTGTCAGGTATATTTGGTGAGTTTTTTTTTTAAAATAATCTTGTAGAAATGTCTTTGCTTAAAAGGAAAAACTGTTTTATTAAAAGTACTCCTCTGTAGAATTAATATTTGCCCATGAGAAAAACAGCCTCCGCTAATTTTGACTGCTTATCCCTGCTCCCTTTATTTCTTTTTGTAAAATCCTACACTCACTGAGCTCACGTAAAATTATATGGTGCTCGAGTCCCTGACTTCCTAAGTTCAGCACAAAGAAGGAACCTGAATGCTACTGTAAAACACCTGACTGCTGATGTCCAGAATATCTTATGCAATATATGACTTGGAAAGGAGTCACACTTTCCTCAGTAAAAGAAAGAAAAAAGTGGTGGAAAAAAAAAAAAAAAAAAAAAAAAGTTACTTTGCCTTCCTGTGAAGATGCAAACCCTGAGGGTTTTGAGAGAATATGCATAAATTAGCAAATTTAAATAATTTGAGGATCTTGTTGCTTCTAAATGTCTTAGGCTTTGGCAACTTGTTTCTTTATGTTTTGGTTTTTTGTTGGCTTGGTAGTTTTTGTTTTGTTCTGAAGTCACTGCATGGTGGCACTGAAGTGTGTCTGTTGTGAAAAGACACGGTGATGTAGGAAGGTTGCGGTAACAGGGGAGATTTGGGAGTTGCATGGTCTTTCTGCTTTGGGATCAATTTACCCCAGCCTATGTCAGTAGATGGGGCTGCTTTCAGGAAAGCTCTGCAAGCCCCTAGAGACACCTGCTCCAGTCGTGTTCCCAGCAGGGTTTCAGGACATTCCCAACACAGGATAGCTGTGTCCCCGTGTTTGCTGGGGAGATACTTTTCTGTTTCTCTGCTACAGCACTGCAAAAGGCACCAGAAGCCACTGCCCACCTCCCAGGTATTCCTCTCCTTGGAAAATAATAATAATAATAATAATAAATAGATAGATAGATAGATAGATAAAGATAAAGGCCTTGTGTGGGATGAAGGATCAGCCCATACATTGGTTGTGGCAGTGTGTTTGAATCACTGCCACCAGCCAGGAAGCACTGAGCTGCATCCATCACTGTTCCCCTTAGTACTGCATTTCTCCTCACATTCGACTGCCCCCCACTTCTGCAAACCTTTTCTGTACAGGCAGGCTATTGCTCTCACACTGGTGTGATGCATTTTTAATGAGCTCTCCTCCAAAGACTAAAAGGTACCTCTGCAGCCTTAAGCAGAGGCCTTGACATTTTTTTTTATTTTTATTATTTTTTTTTTTTTTTTTTTTTTTTTTTTAAACTGTGCAGAGAGAAATGCTCTAGTACTCTGAGCAGTACTGCAGCACGATCCTGGCTGAACAGAAGATGAATCAATGGGTAAGCAGTTCCTTTTGCAGTAAAAATGTGTTAAATTTGTTGAGCCTTGTGCTGCTTTGAAGCTCGCAGGCATGACATTTTTGCTGTTTTTATTACATTTTATTTTTTGTGTGTTTGAGCTACTGCTTAGTCAAGTAGATGTTGTCAAATCCTGCTAACGCAAAGTCCAACATCCTACAGTTGAATTATGATATAATGCAACACATACAAACTGTGAGCTTTTTTTTAAATGTTACTTTTCCATCTTTAGTCACTTAGGACATCTTTTAAATACATCTGAGAGTTTAACCATGAGGCTGTCACTGCAGTTTACAAACAAGCTTAGGTAGTTACGTAGTTAACTCAAAATGATTGGAAAAATGAAGACAACTTGTGATTTCCAGCGTTCTGTACTTGCAAGACAGCCAGTATTTCAATCTGAAGAAATTTTGCTTTAATGTGCTTCATCTTCTCCACATTCTGATGGAAAAAAAAAAAAAAAAAAAAAAAAAAAAAAAAAAAAAAAAAAGATTTTGATACTCAGTGTTTCAGATGAGAAACTGCCTTTTCAGGTAGTGTAATTTCAACTGTATATCATGAAGGGTAATGTTTTATCATGCTGTCTTGCTTTGGAAAATCTAGTCTTGCCTAAATTATTTCTGTGCCACATCACCTTGACGTATTTCAAAACAGTGTGCCATGAAAAGCTCATCGTGACTTATTTGGCTTCTGCAGTACAGGCTTCTGAGCTCTCATTGCTGTAGCATCCAGGCACCTTCCAGCAGCACGCTCAGCACCAGGGCTAACATCTGCTTCATTTTTTTTTTTGCTTTCGCATCCTCCCTTCTGGGGAAAATGCATGTGCAGTGTTGTGGCTAGTTTTCATTATGTTCCTCCTTAAGGGAAGGAAGGATGGATGGAAGGAAGGGGATGACCAGTTTTCTGGAGCCTGAAACTTCAACTCTGCTATGTAAACTCCATCTCCTTCTGCTGGCTCAGATGGTAGTAGCTGTGTGTTGTTTGCATTGCTAACTATTGTGGTTGCTCACTATTAACTTGTCAAAGGAGATAAGAGGATCTCATTACAAAGAGCTGCACTATCCGTTACTAATGCTGCTCTTTCAGATGATATTTGTTTTATATTGGAATTTTATACCAAGCAGACTGGATGGAAGCACAAATAGCTTAATTGTCCCAAAAGTCAAATCAATTTGCCAGAAGAATGAAGAGCTTTAATAAAGTCAGTGTTAAGCTACTGTGACTGTTGACCTTTGCTGCATGTTGGTCCTTCAGCCACTGGCAAAGGGATGTTCTCACCTCCACCGGCAACTTCTTCACACAGAAGTCATGGCTGTGTCCCTCAATGGTGACAGTCAGCCACTGGCATTGCTGTCCTGTAAAATGACATAATGCACAAGTTAATCTGGGCCTACTCTTAAATCCAGTGCTGCCTTACTAAGCAAGCTGGACACAAATTATGAGCACCCTTTGTTCTTTCAAGTTCTGCCAGTATACACTGGTTATGGAATAACTAGCTCAGAGAGGCATTTTCTGACCAGTTCTGACAAAAAGCGGTATATAATGTAAACCAGTTCCTAAACTGGTTGCTCCTAGATTCCTGAACCTTCTGTGCAATATCCAAAGCAAGTATCTTTTCAGGATAAACTGTTAAAGTTGTATTTATTTCTCAAAAATCACGTAATGTCTGCATATCTGGGGATGATAGGACAGACAACTGCCAGAACAATTGTGAGGAAGAACGGGAACACTTCTGGATAGGCAGCGAAAGGAGGAGGAAACTAGCACAGGCGGGCAGTCCTAAAAGACAGGGAGAAGAGGAACAAATATAAAGGCTATGCAGGCACAGGCAAAATTAGATATCAGACCTAGCATAAGATGAGTAAGAAGGGTGTTTTTTTACATTGGATGTAAACCATGAATCAAGAGTGGATCTTGTCTGTATCCTCTGTAGGGAGCCAGAAATGTGCCCTCTTGTTTTCTGCCTTCCAGCTCGGGGTCAGCTAGGTGTCTCCAGGGATGCATTACAATTTCCAGCTGAAGGACACACACTGAGCTTGAACTTACTTAAATTTTGGACTGACTCCTGCTGCCTCTCCAAAATGTTTGAGTGTGTATCAAAGAGCTTCCGAGACTGCACTGGAGAAAGGAATGGTTAAAAGCCAATGAGAAAGGAAATTGCTGGTTAACTAATCTCAATCAAAATTCACCTTTGATGAAGTGCAAGTTTGGAACCACCTGCAGTGGGCACCAAATTGTCTTTCAGAGTCTCCTGGAGCTTTAGGTACTTCTGATGTGTCCTTCTCAACAGAATTGTCTTGTGCCTGTTATTTCTGCTGCAATTCACTTCTGCAGAGTCCAAGTCCTCAGGTCAGGGGGGATTTTGTCACTAATGTTAGGACAGACACAGGCTTCAAAAGCTCTTTTTGTTGTTTCTTTTTCTTTTCTTTTTTTTTTTTTTTTCAAAAAAAAATACTTATTAACAGAAGAAAAAAAAAAAAAAAAAGCTGCAACTTGCAAACAAAATGGTAAGAGGAGAATCACATGTGTCTTTTGATCATGATTATGCTTTCAGAAGCACATTGGCATAATGAAGAGATAATTACTGACTATGCTGGGTTCTGTTTTCACACATTTATGATGAATAGGCACGGGAGGGGGTTGGCTGTCATTGATTTTAGGCAAAGCCCTTCAGTAGGCACGAAGGAACTTAAATGCTGTTAGGAAAACTGTTCAGCCTTCATGGCCTGCCTCCACATTTCCAGCAGGACTAAATGTACTGATCAGCAGCAAACGCAGAGCATGGAGTTGCATAAGCAATGTCCAGTCATTATAAGGCTTTGTGGTAACATAATAGCAAGGTGTAAGTATCGAAATACCAGCAGCCTCAAACAAAGCAGCTGGAGTAGCAGAAAGCTTTGTATCAACTTACCTGCCTTCCTGCACATGCAACCGGGTAAGAAGGTCTTCTACCCCAATTTAACTATTTGCCCTGGTTGTTGTGTGGTGGCCCCATGCAGATCTGCAGTTCTCCATCACAAAGTCCAGGAAAACTTTGCCTTAAGGGCTGGCACAGGGCAGTAATGCTTCCATTCGGTAAAAACTTCCAGCACTTTCTCTGGCTCCAACACTTTGATTCAATATTGAAAGCCATATCCTTGCACTGCTGCTGAGAAGATTTAAAGGCCAGGGACCTGAAGCCCACACCTCTCTGTAGAACTAGAACTTGAATTTCAGACCCGTAATTAGCACTGGTTAGCCTCTTGGCATGCAACTTCACAGAATCACAGAACCACAGAATAGTCTAGGTTGGAAGAGACCTGCAAGATCACCGAGTCCGACCTCTGACCTAACACTAACAAATCTTCCACTAAACCATATCCCTAAGCTCTACATCTAAACATCTTTTAAAGACCTCCAGGGATGGTGACTCAACCACTTCCCTGGGCAGCCTATTCCAATGCCTAACAACCTTTTCAGTAAAGAAGTTTTTCCTAAGATCCAACCTAAACCTCCCCTGGCGCAACTTTAGCCCATTCCCCCTCGTCCTGTCACCAGGCACGTGGGAGAACAGACCAACCGCCACCTTGCTACAGCCTCCTTTGAGGTACCTGTAGAGTGTGATAAGGTCGCCCCTGAGCCTCCTCTTCTCCAGGCTAAATAGTCCCAGCTCCCTCAGCCGCTCCTCATAACATTTGTTCTCCAGACCCTTCACCAGCTTCGTAGCCCTTCTCTGGACTCGCTCAAGCACCTCCATGTCCTTTGTGTAGTGAGGGGCCCAAAACTGAACACAGTACTCGAGGTGCGGCCTTGAAACACTTATTTTCTCATTTATTGGTTAAACTCACCCAGGCTGAATATTTTCAGTGATAACATATACAGCCTGGGTGAGTCTTATGGATTTGCTCCAGATTGTGCTAATTACTATTCCAGGTGGCTATAAGTTAATTAGGAAGCTATGTGTTTCAAGGTACATTGTAGCCATACATAATCATTATTGAATGCAGAGTGCACAGATATTTGATGTGGCTGACATTCTTTGACTTGCACAGGGCAGCTGAAATGCCTGTATTATTATTGACCATATGCATTTTATTTTTACATTAATTGGCCTCATCAGGTTTGGGTTTTTGGAGGTCTGAGGGTAAGAGGCTTGGTCTGGAGTCATCGGTTGTTATTCATCATGGCCCAATTTCTATTTCCTTTGGTTTCAGGCCAGCCTGTAACGTGTAAGGTACGATCTTCCCTTGGATGCTAAAAGGGTGCTGTGCCTGCCTGGGTCTGGACATCTGGGAAGGACAATACAAAGCCAGCGAGGCCTCCCACCGATAAGGCAGCACCCATGTCCTCTGGCCTTGAGCAGCAGTTCCATGCCTCTCAAGCATTTTCTTCTTGCTCATCACCCTCAAAGGCTGCCCTAGCATGTAGATGGCCCCTACTCAATGAAGCACAGAGGAAGGCCACCAGAAGTGGGTGGCAGCTGTGCCTGGCACATCCAACTCCATGGACACCCACTTTGCTGCATTCAGGAGCTCCCAGTGGCTGGGCAGATCCACACCACATCAGTGACAGCAATCCTGTCTTGACAGACAGGTTCCTGTGACCACAGAGTTATGTTTCTGAAGTGCTACTGAGGGCTTTGTGGTGTTAAATTCTGTCTTGCTGGTGTATTTATTAAACCAATGCCCCGCTCACCTTCCTGCAATGCAGACTGGAACTGCTAGCACAGTCTGTAATTTCAGCAGTGCTTTTGAGCCTTCTGACTGAGCCTGTTCTCTCAACAGTCACCATTTACTTCAGCAATTTTATTTTTTTTTTAATTTTAATTCCTGCCCTCCCCCACGCATGCATACAGACCTCGCAGAGATTTTCATGCATTTAAATGAAAAAGCTGAACAGTTCCCTGTTCTCGTTCGCATTATGCAGCATTGCCCTTCTCTGTACTTTATCCTATTTCAGAGCTGTCATGCAAACGAACCCAACTTAAAAAGAAAAAAAAAAAAAAATCAATAAAGCAGTATGCATACTATCAGCCTTCTGTCTTGGCTCCTTCTCTCCCTGTATATGTAGGCAGAAGTCCCTTCTCCTACTTGTCCTTCTCTTTCAGGTGTTTTGACTTTTTTTCTAACTCTAATCCAATATCTTTGTGGCTCCCCTAAATATTCTGGTCTGCTACAGGTGTCCAATAAACCTCTTTGCCCTTCACCTCCCCAAACACATAGTATGTACTACTCCAGGACTACAGAAGTCTTGTTTTCTAAAACACTTTTTTTTCCTCAACTACTTCAGAATAAAAATTCTCCTTTTCTGTAAAATCTGTCCCGTGAAGCACCCTATGCTGCTAGGACACCCCATTTACTTTATCCACCTGAGATTACCTGGATGAACTAGTCACAGTATTTCTTTTATCCAGTGCTTCAGTATCTTTTTGTTTTTAATTTTATTTCTTATTCTTTTATGTCATCTGAGTCAGCTTTTGAGGAAGGCTTGGCTATAGACCTTTAAGATTCATTATTATTATTATTTGTATATACCTTCAACATTATTATTGTTATTGTTATTATTTGTCGATCTAGCTTATATTAGCCACTTTCACCATGCTGAAAAGTTACTCTCTGATAAGCCTGCCCTTTTTCACGTTCCTGCATTTTAATCAGGGACATTTGGCTTTGCTAGATGTACTCCTGCAAGGTAAGCAGCATGGGCTACCATGGGATTTTCACTCTGGCAATGGAAAATAAGTTGTCTTTAGCAGAGACTAAATGCAGAAAGTGCATCCAGCTCTGGGGTTTCTTGGAGGACAGCCCCAGGAAGCATCATTTATGCTTACTCTCAGCACAAGTGTATGGCTCTTATTATTGGCTCTCCTGGGCAACACCCAGAAAACAATCTCAAACAAACAAACAAAAAAAAAAAAAACTCTGTCTGAAAAGGGAAAAAAAAAAAAAAAAAAAAAAAAAAAAAAAAAAGAGTAAATCTAACGATCATGACAGCAAGTGGAACAGTGGTGGGGCAGGGCTCAAACGAGTCAAATGTAAATTGTTCCCAGGGAGATATCTTGTTGTGACTGCTTCTGAAGCTGTTTGGGGGAGGATGTGGACGTTAGCACAGCTCTGGCAGGGAATTTGTGCTAGCTGCAGATGGAGAGAGCAAGAGACCATGGAGCAGGTAAGGCTCAATAGGTTAAGGCTTTTGCTGGTAGTTCTCTGGTCCCTGATATCACTCTGATGGCCAAGAGACTACCTTTTCTGAAGAGGAACTCATAGCAAGGTTCCAGTTAGTGGTAAAAACTACTTATGACTTATTCCAAAGCCCATAGAGGGGTACCTGCCTGGAAGGCAGGAAACCTACAAATCACAGGTATGGAAGTGGATTTGCTAACTTTAGCATAGAAATTCTAGCAGGGAATTTAAGCTTTCCCATCTTTCCATCTCCCTAGAAAAACTTTAGACATTCTCAATTTTATCCACACATGGAAGGTGCAATGGTCTAAATCTTTATGATTTGTGGGATGAGGGCTACTTCTCAGTTTCCAAATATACATTAACCTCTGTCACTGAGAAATAAAGATCTATTTTGAATTCATATTGTATTTTTAAAGTTTCTTTCAAAGATTTTTTCCCCCTTTCCTCTCATGCATCTCAGAAGAATCCAGCCTGCCAACCTGCTCCAGGAAGCTCTTCACTGAGATATAAATCTCTGGGTATGGTCTGTAGTTGTGAAGCAGAGCACAAAGCCCTTTTTCCCATTTAATCCATATTAATTATCTCTTTACAGCTCCTCTATAGTCTCCGCTCAGCCCAGGTGCCAAAACATGCATGGCTGCATCTTGAACAAACTAAAGCCTTTCACTGCACACCTGGGAAGTCAGCACTCCAAAAATAAAAATAAATACAAAGGTTTACTCCTGAAGCATTGAAGCTTTCTATGCCTGAAATGCTTTGGTACTGTGGATTAAGGCAGATATTTTTAGCGCCATCAATATCTCCTGGAGCTGATATCTCCCAAGACAGATGGTTGTTTCCCACAGAACATTGTCAAATGTTTGCTCAGCCAAGATCAATTTTGTTCCAAGTCCTTTCCCACCTTCTGGTGAAATATATTTCACTTACCAGACAAAAAAATTTAAAGAAATAGCATGAGACCATGTCCCTCTAGAGGGCTCTCATCCCCATAGTCCTCCTCTGTCCTTTGGCTGCATGACTGACATCTCTTTCGGTGACGACAGAGGAACAGATGCCCTTGCAGTGGAAGCACAGTGCCAAAATTGAGAGCTGAGGCCACACAGCAAAAACTGACTTCCTCCAGGAACTGGGATAAGTGACTTCTCAGACTGTCAAGGGGTCCTGATGCTGCACTTGTGGTTAGATTTCCTGAGACAAAAGAAATCCTGAGCTTTTGTCCTGAGCACCTTGAGTGCTCTGTTAAGAAAATGAGGTGTACCATGGATGGAGGAAGAGAAGTCCTGAGGAGGAGACACTGGGAAAGGCACGGAGAGGATGAGTCATGCCCATTGCTAGTAACAACTGCAGAATTTATTATTTGTATTATTTATAAGCCCTTGTGAATCTGGAGCCAGACTCTGCTAGAAATTTATGGGGGCAAAGGACTTTCTAAAGCATGGCATGGTGTGTATATACAGTTATGCCCTATTTGTAAAAACGGCACCATAAAATAAAAAAGTTTCATCTATTTTCCTTGCTGTTTGCTATTTTTAGCAGAGCCTGACTTACGGCATTAGGGACGCAGAGTTGGTACTTTCCGAAGTGCAAACTGCCTTACAATGCCTAATTTTTAAAAGCAATAAATTTTAGCAGCCAGGAACAGTAGCAGCTTCCAAAATCTTAGGATGACTCCTTCTTGTTGCACTTATGCTTGTCATGGCCATTTAGGCTGAAAACTCTTAGTATATGGTTGTTTTCTAGCTAAGACACTGGCAGTTCAGGATCAGTAGTGTGTGTCTCTCATCTTTATTACTTTATATATCATAATCATTCTGATTTAGTTTTCTAATGCTAAATTATTTTGAAAATGCTACAAAATCAAATTCTTTCTTCCACAGACTGGAAGGTAAATTTGATCATCCAGAAAATTCTTTCCATGTTGCTCCATAATCTTCTTTATTAAGAAACCCTACATCATCAGACTGCTTTTATGGAACAAAACTTTGGGTGACTGTTAGTCTTGTTATTGCCACTCTTGCTTGAGAATTGCCTGGTGTTTGTTAATATTTCAGTTATGCTTTTTCTTAAGGTTTCCAACTTCTGATCCTTAACTCATATAGGAGGCATTTTCATCCTTCTTCCTCCTGTGAAATGTGCATCTTCACCATTTTGGAAATATGGTATATACATATATGTACCTATTACATATACATGCGGAAATTATTCCTAAATTGTTAACCTGAGGAAATCACTTTCTGGCATGTCCAAGTCTCCCTGTATTGGCCAGAGGGACTTTTTAGAGAAACTTATAAATGTAACCAGGGTTTGTAGTGCCTTACTGGCTTCTGGGAGGGACATGGTGACTGATCATTTGGGATGGAGGTGGGCTTGGGATGACTAAATCACTGCCTTCTTTTAAGAGACATGCCTATATGAAAACAAACAAAAACACCAGAAATGCAACAATTCCATATGGAGAAACTAGAGAGACAAAAGCCACACCTATACACAAATTTTTGTGAGTGGTGATGGGGATTATTAAGTCTCATTTTTTTTTTTCTATGTTCCTTCTTAGAGCAGGAGAGAAGTCAACTGCTGTTTGGGAGCTTTCAGAGCTGCTTGGAACTGTAAAATAGAGCAATAGCTTTCTCCTCAAGAACATTCATGTGCAAAGGCCAAGCTCCTATTCTCACATATTCCCCAGGAGCTCGTCTACCAGTTGTATTAATTTATGAACACAGGTGGAGCATTGTCATCATTAAGGTCCAAATCAAGCTGCCTATCCTGTAAAGGATCACCCTGCCTGAAGCAAAACAGAATTGTTAATGCATTTTTTATGCATTAAAAAATGCATTTTTTATGCATTAACACTGTTAAAAGTTGCATGAAAGATGTCTTGTAAATATTAAACTGGAACTATCACTTTTTTTATGTCATAAAACACAGCACAGAAATCTTCAGGTCAAATTCCTTCCCTTTGATTTCAACATTTTTTTCTCATTTGCTTTACAACAGTATTACAGCTTCTGCTAAAGCTCTGAAACAACCCTGTTAGGTCGTTCGCAAATGTGGCAAGTTCAATTATGGAACCATGCAATAGTCAAGTTATATAAACACTTGAATGTGAGCAGAGCAATTACTGACAGCATTTATGAATATTTAAAGAAATTTTGTCGTTTCCTAAATCTGCTCCGTGACCACGGCTGTGGCAGGTTTAATACGTAGCGTGGGGGTTTAGTTGCCAATCCCTTCCAAGGGACGCTGGCCAAAGGCTGCGTGCAGGTGGTGTGCTGCGGTTATCTCCCGGGCACACAACCCGAAAGGCTGTCATCCCACCTAGTGGCTGCCATCCGCCTGCTCTCCCTTCACAAAAATAAGCTTTTATTCCTCGATACTGGGGAAACAATTAACTGCACGAGGAGTTTGGAATATTATTTCAAGTAGCAGTGAAAATTACTTATTCTCACAGTCAAATGCATGCCCTTGCCTTAACTGCATTACACCAGGGACAGGTTTCACTCTCAGATGAGTATTCACACCATCTAAATACATCAGACATAGGAGCCTGTGATAGAGTCAGCTTTCCAATATAAGTACTCTGCATCACTCTTAGCCCCTAATTGTGGCACGCTGGGATAATGTGAACAAGCCCCTTCCTGTCCCTGATTGTGGGATCAGCTCTGGTCCCTAATGACATGTTTAAGAGTGAATTTTATCTTCTCTACTGTCCATAAATGTATGCTCATAATATGCCTGTGCTCTGCCTAGGCTCTTCACTATCAGCCCAACTCCTGTCTGACTAAAGCCAAAAGTAAAACCACACTTGCCTTACAAAAGAGAAGGGTTTAGGCCAATATTTTGAATTTCAAGGAAATGTTATTCTATTAAGATATATAAAATGCTTTTGAGAAATTTCTACTGCTAATTTCATCAAATCACATTAGAAGAGCAAACAAACAAACAAACAAAAACATTGAAGCATGTTTTGATGACAACAAGAAAAAATGGGACTTGCCAAAGCACTGCAAGAAGCTTCCTCTTATCCCAGAAATATTTTCTATGGTAAACCTTCAAGATGGAATTAATCTCTGAAATCCTTTATTGCTTCCTTCCCAATAGTTCTTCACCCCTCAATTTCTATGCCAAGTTTTGCTCTGCTACAACTTTCCAAATGTTTATTATTATTTTTTTATTATTTTTTTTATTTATTTTTTTTTTATTGTCAAAAGAAGTGAGAGCTCCCCCCTCTTTTCTTTAAGTCCCCCAAGTCCATAAATTTGTGCATGTCTCACATTGGATGTCCATGTGCCACTGGATGGTCCAACTCTTTAGGTTGTCTTCTGTACCCAGAGAACCTCTTGTTTACTTTCATTATATATATATATATATATATATTTCCTTCTTTTGGGGTTGGTGTTACTTTGTGAGACTAAAGAACTGAAAGGTGAAGGCTGCATAAGTTCCCAGCATGTGCCTAAAGAGCCTCTGCTGTTCTCTGAAGAGCAGAGATTTAATAACAAAGGTCACCCCAGTAATTTAATGATGAAACTATGTTTTTTATACAGAAGAAAAAACTTTTCTTCAAAATACAAAACTGCAGGAGTTTTTTTCATGCATATTAAAAAAAAACAAAAAAAAAAAAAAAAAAAAAAAAAAGCCTGGAAGTGGATGCCCTGACCATCAGTTTTACTAAACAGCTGTCAGTATCTAATTTGAACAAGACATAGGACATGGAGCTGCTTCACCCTAGCAGCATTTATTTAAGTGAAAGCATTCCCACCTGTGCTGTCTTTCCCTGCATAACGGGAAAAAAAAAAAAAAAAATCCCTAGACAAGTGAAAAAGTCACAGAAGGCTTGACAAAACTTTGATTTTCTTTTTCTCTGCTGTATTTATTTTTATATAATATGGTGATAAAATGCATTTAGCATACCATGGAAAGTTTTGCTGGGCTGGTGAGCCCATCACAGGGTGCGGGGTTTCTGCTGAAGCTCCTGCATCCTCTGACCACTGAGATGTTTTGTCTCCAGTTTTCCTGGGCTGCAGGATGCTCTCATGGGCTGTGGCCAAGCAGGATTTCCCATAGCACGGTGATAGCTTTTGGCGGTGGTTGAGCTACAGCAGAGCTGGTATGGTGCTGGTTTCCCTGCCGTGATACAGGGCAGCACCACAGCACAGGCATCCATGGGCAAAAATATTAAAGGGAAGAATTTATCAAATTTATACCACTATTTTTCTATATCACTAACTTTTGTTATTTAGGTCTTTTGGGCAGCTGCTCAGTATCTGAAACTTATTTCTAGACAGAGAGATTCTGGTAATTAACTCCACTTAACTGATGATCATCCTCCTAAAACAATTGCTCTGGTATTAATGATGCAGGGTTTGTGGTTTTTTGGTTTATCTCTGTACTTAGGTGCACCAGACTTGTCAGACCCAACATCATTTGCTGCCTCCCAACAATACTGTAGGCTGAGATCATGATCCTCAGACTAAAATTAACACAAAGCTTTAAACTTGCAGTGAGGAGTGGCTTTGTCCTGTTGCAGTTGACACTGCCTGCATAACAGCACATTTTGAAACACATGAACTCTTAAATGCACCAGAAATACAAAGGAACAGGCACGGGAAGACAAGCTGACCATTTGTAATCCAGAAAAGCCACAGGACTGATGGAGCAAAAGCAAGGCAAAGGAAAAGGGTCCACCCTGGAGACTACCGAAGGCAAGGTGAGTGTTTATTCTTCTGTGAACTCAGGAGTTTCCTATGCTGTAAGTATTTCATTGTTCGAGTTTCTCTTGAATAGAAACTGGACTATAAAAGGAGTTTTTGGTGCTTTTGGTGTGTTTTCTTTAAGGGAAAAAAAAAAAAATCGCAGGCAGATCTGCTTTCAAGTTCAAGCCTATGAAGGGTCCAGGCATAAGAGACGTACACACACAGACACACATACTCAAGCTGTCTGCATTTTTGTTAATAGACAAGAAAAAACATTGCAGTTCTGAAGCATTCCACTTTAATCCCTTGCACAGGCCACATAGCTGGAGATAACTATGGGAAAAGGAGCAATTACAGTTAATCAATAGCGCTCAAATGTCGGCAATTAAAATCCTGGGGGAAAAAAAAATATTAAAAAGAAAGATGGCAAGGTAATGCCAAGTCATCCATCAGCCATTCAGAGCATTTTTGCAGATCTCAACTTGAAGAAAGGAGGAGTTTTTAATTAAATTCATCATCTGAGGACACCATTGATCCTTCATGTTAGACAATTTAGAGTGTAAGAAACAGCTTTGAATGGCCATAATCATAAAAGATGTGTTTGTTTTCCCCCAAAATGAGCCCCTTGCCTGGCTATATAGAAAAGATGATTCTGCTGAAACAATAAGGGAGAGCTTTCTGCTTTTAAATGATCTAATTTCCATCTCCTTAGCTGAGTTAATTTAGTGTCGTAACATATGCATTTGTTTCCAAATACAGCCATTTGTAGATAGCACTTCCTCTATAGCTTTGTCCCTGTCCCAGCCAGATAAAAGATGTGAATGGCGCTCCTACAGGGCTCTTCTGCCATCTCCACAGCTTCAGAAGATTCAGCAGCTTGACTCTGGGAGTGCTTTTCATCAGCTACAACCAGGGTACAAGTTAATTTTTAGTACATCTCAAAAAGCCTTTTGGAGGCTCAGCTCTGGGGGCCCCTTGTGCCTCCACATGTCTTGAAGGGGTAGCACAGGTGGACAAGTCCTCAGGGAGGTCACTCAATGGTTTCAACAAGGATGGCTGATCAGCACTGTGACCTTTCAGTGCTGCACAAGTGTCTTCTCCCACCAACTGATGGGGGGGGGGGGGGGGGGGAACACGGCCCCAACCCACCCAACAGCTGGCCAAAGTCTGGGGAGAGCGGGAGATGGCCCCCGAGCTACCCAATCTGCCTCATCATGAGGCTAAATTGACCCCAGGTGAGGGGCTGGGGTATTTGCAGGGTTTTGGTGGGAGGGAAGAGCATGCTGCCTTCCTGGCAGAGCCTGATAACTCATGGATGTCGGAGGGAGCAAGCTCCCCCAGGAGATTCATGGTGGCTTCTCGCAGGCTGCTACCCTTTGTTTGTTGTCCTGAGTGCAGAGCCTGGCTGATAGGGAAAGGCATCAGGGGTGTGTTTTCATCCTCTGTGTGTCTGGCCAGCAAAATCCACTTCTCCCTGAGACAGGGAGCATTGATCCTCACAGCAAAGGGTAGGTCTTGTTTTTCTCTTTTCTTCTAAAACTGTTCCTTTTGTGGCAGTAGGGCTGATAGTTTAGGAGATCAGAGAGTGTTAGAGAGTGTCTGGGGCCTAAGATAAGTGGAGAGGTTGTTCAGGAGATACGTGTAACCTGGGTGTAAAAACTGGAGGGGCTCAGCTGTATGTCTGAAAATGATGGGGTGGTGATGTTTGTGTCTGGGGATGGCTCAGGTGGGGACAGAGATCTCTGTTTCCCTCTATCATTCATGCAGACATTTGCAGGGTGAGCTCCTTGACCTCCTCTGCCTGATTTCCCTGTTCAGCTGACAGCAGAGCTGTTGGCATGACCCGTTTGTGTCAGAAGGGGAAGATATTTGTGGTGTCTGTCTTAAGCCACCTGGGCACCTCTTGGGACACATGTACCTCTGTATCTTGTAATCAGCATCTGTATTAGCTGCCTGGGGCAGTCTGAAGGAGAGACTGAATTGCTATATCTGTCCCCTTCCTCCACAATGACCTAAGCTCATAGCTCCCAAGGTACAGCTGGGGAGCAGGCCCTGATGTGAGGGAGTGTGCAGGGCTTACAAACCAAGTGCCTTCCTTTGCTTATCTAGTTGCTAAATGGCTCCAGAAGCAGCACTTGCCATGATCCTTGTGCTCAGGGCTTGTGTTGCAGGAGCCATGGATTCACCTCAAGGTGCAGCCTTCACATTAAACTTAGCACACCTGGAACTCCCTTTGGACTAGTCAAAAAGGTTTACATTCAGTAAGTGCACCGGGACAGATCCAAACACTGCTTTACTGTTCAGTCTCCGTTCCTTTAACTGGAAACCTGAGTCTTCTCCTTGTCTGAAAGAATAAGATGAGCTGCTTTCTGCTGAGAGGGGAAAGAAAAACTTTCTACTAAGCTTAGTCCTGTTCCAAAGCCTGCGGTGCCACTCAAGTGGAGGGCATTAACAAGGAACCAACAAGCTAAACCTTGTGATGCAATGAACAAAAAGGCATCATCTTGCCTCAAAATGTATCTCTGTGAAGGATGTTTTGTCTTGGCCAGTGCTTACGAGCAAGGGCAATCTTCTTAATGAAGCAAGGCTGGCAGGTAGCAGGGGGTGTTGGAGAGGAGCATTCATGAATGTGCAGGTTATTCCCTTTAAGGGAAAGTGTTTTTCTTCTCCTTCCTGCTCCCCAAATCTCCAGCACTGCTGACGTACAAATTATGAAGCATTTGTTCGGTTTTTTTTGCTTCTGTTTCTTGCTTTGCCAGCACACGCAGCTCTTGGCACTGACAGCCTACCTCTGTTTAAAACACTGAATTTTCATCTGATGAGATGAGCTTTTCTCCTGTTTGAGTCGTGCCTACTTAAAGCTCCATCAAATCTTGCTGCTGGCTGCCTAGAAACTCTCCTCGGGGCTTTAACAAAGCTGATGAGGAGTTCTGTGTCATGCTTGCAGGCCATAAAATGTCTTCTTCTAAGACGTGACCAGAAGCAAAGAAGTCCCTTTCCTTTTTTTTTTTTTTTTTATTTGTCTCTACGGTTTCTGTTGAAGCCCCTCCAGTTACCAACCACTAAACATTCTCCTGTGCTTTTTTGATGTTTTTTGGTTTCTGTATGGTCACGGGGAGGAGAGAGACAACCACTCATAAAAGCAATCTGATGAAAGAGGGGAGACCTGCATGTGACAGGCCATGTCCTCGTTACCTGAGCCAAATCAGACTGGCAACCAGTGGACAACTTGCCTTGTCCTCTTTTGACTAGAAGGGTGGTGCAGGTGTCTTCATCATGGAGAAGCAACAACAGCAACTGGTTCTTCTTGTAGGATCTGAGCTCCCAGAACTTATTAGAACATAATTTTAGCCTAAGGAAACAATCAGATTAAGAGACTTGGGTTTTTGAATAAGTTTGTGATTCACTTTATTATGTGTCATTAACAGCAACGAAGCAGGGAGGTGTGTGAGGAGTGGTGGTGATATGTCCATGAATTTGGATATGTTGGAAGAGCTGAGTCTGGGCTATGAACTTAGAGGCAGTGGCTGCATGCAAAGATGGGTCCCAAAGAGGGGTGAATGAAGAGAGGAAAGAGCTGTGCCTAGCCCAGGAAGTCTCTGGCACTAACATATTTTGGAGTCCTTTAAGTGCCAGCCCCTCATGCCCCCCAGACAGATCTCTGGAAGAGAGCACAAGGAGACCCAGGAAGTAGTGGCATAAGTGGGGCACAGTGTGCGTTGTATTTAATACTTCACAGGGTTTTATCTTGCTGATATAAAACTGTGTTCTCTCTCCTTGGTTTCTAATTCAGCGCTCAACAGATGTGCAACTGTTGACAATGAAACACCCATTAAAATTAGTATATTTCTAGCAATTCACCATAACAAGATTAATTCCCTAGCAGAGCACTTGCCTCAAACACCCAAGGAAGCAAAGCCAGTGTAATAACCAGACCACAGCATGGAGTTCACATGTTTCCCCACCACAGGCAAACCAGAACCTCAAGACCTGCCACATGAGTGTCCCAGTGCTCCTTTCCTTGCAGCAGGACAGGCAGACTGATGAGGAGATGCTAAATCTGTATGTAGCTTCTTCCTTGCTTTAGCCTTCTCTTCTGTAGCAGGGAAGGGCTTGGAGATCACCTAGTGGGCTTGGAGACCACCCAGTGCCTCCAGCTTGGCAGCCCTCCAGAGGGAGAGCAATTCCCAGCATATGTAAGTCTCCTCTCCTTTGCACACATTGGCATTTGCTGTCCTAATGTGCTGGCCCTGCTGCCTTCTGGTTTCTCTGAAACTCAAAAAGACCGAGAAGGCATCAAAACAAGGATGACTTTCCACTGATTTTTCACATGCTCTGGATGAAGCCTGGGGTATGTTCTCAAAACACTTTCAGCAATATTACTTAGTTCCTACTTTTCTGCCTCAGTGCAAAGGTTAAAGAAGTGCCGCTTCTGCCTGTAACGGATTTAAACAGGAGTGAAACTCAAAGGGAGCCTTGCCAGCAGGCTCTGCTTTCCCACCCAGCAGGAGTGAGCTGCATGGCAAATTGTTTGTTAAATTGAATCTCACATTCTGTGCTCCGACAGGAGCAGAACATGAGGTGCCACAATTGCAGCCCCATCCCCTGATTACCTGCCACAGCATGCAAGCAGTAAGCACTCACAAATTGTGCTACACAGCCAATTCATCTTTAAACTGAAATGGCATCTTAATTGTATCTGGAAACAGTCAGCTTCAATCAAATATCACGCTGAGTCACTCCAGCTGGTCTAGCTGGGACCCCAGTACTCAATTCCCCTGTTTAAGTGGCTCAGGTAAGATTTTTTTTTTTTATGTATATGATCATCAAAGCAGCTGTACAGATGCTAGGGGTTGTCTGTGTCACTTGGTATCAAGTAGGAGAGAGGGCAGCTGGGATTTATGGCTTGGTGTGTGGCTCCTTCTCATGGCTTCTGCATGATTTGGGCAGAGCTGGGCTTGTGGCTGGAAGAACTGGCTAGGAAATGGGGACAGTCTTGTATTCTAATTCTGTGGTTTGGTAATGACATCAGTCATGAAATTCAAGGTGTTCTGCAGTGCAGCTTTGGCTCTCACTGGTGTAGAGGATGCAAGTGTTCTCAGGTGGAATAAGGGCAAACCTGTTTTCCAAGGCAAACCTGAGTGCAACAGCCTGCAAGAATTTCCTGGTAGATGTTAAGCCTCTTCCCATTTTGTGTCAGGCTGATGCTAAACCTGCAGACTTTAGGGTTTGGCTGGCAGTTGAGTGCAGACCTGAATGATTTAAATCTTTCCTCCCTGTCCCCCAGGTCCCAGAGAAGGACTTCCCTGTCCTGCCAGTGGCACTGGCTCTTGCAGAGCAGCATCCTGCCCCAGGCAGCAGGGTTGTCAGGAGAGAGAAACTCTGCTGAAACCTTACTGAGCAGCAGCCTGATGAGATCTGCTGTTCTGAATCCTTTTTTTTTTTTTTTTTTCCTTTTAATTGTCACTTTAGTTTAATTTGACAACAATTATTTGTCACGCATTTCAGTAAGGTCATTTGGATATTGCCATGCACAACAGACTTGTAATCCTTATTCAGGGCAGAAATGGGAGCAAGGCAAAGCACTCCTTGCATAAGGCTTCACTGCTGGCAAATGGGGCTGCTGGGTGCAGGGACACAGCATGTCCCTGGGCTGTACCCTCCCATACCTGCTTTTCCAGCCCATTAAATCGCACTGCAGATCAATAGCAGACAAATGACTGCTGGCTAGTGGTTAGTTGATGAGATTTTTCTCTATTACTGCTTCAGCTCAAGTGCTACGATGAAGTGAGGAGGGTGGAATTAATTCAATTTCTCTCCTGGACAATAATCACCTGGTTATGCAAACCCTGCTGCCAGATGTACTCCTTAAAATGCCTCTTTGGTTAACATCTCTGAACAGAGTATTTCAGCTCCCCGTGCAAACTGCATGCTGTAAGTACAGCTCAAAGGCTTCAAAATGATCGTTAGCAAGGAAGAACCTAATGCAGTAACTGAAGAGAGGGTCTGCTGGAAGAGATGTGTTAGAGAGTCTAGGATCTGCTGCATGGCTCTGTAAGCCATGTAAGAAAATGACAAGGCCACCTCGCAGCAGGGAAACTGCACCAGGAGGCAGCAGAGCTCAGCTCCTAATTCCCGTACAAACCCTGATTCCCTCTCACCTCACAAGTGAGTCTTCCTACCTACTGAACAGAGACTTTCTTGCTGCTTGGTGCATGAGGAGCTTTCCCTGGCTGCTGTTTCCTCTGGGAGCAAGAAAGACAAGAGTTCTGGCACTGCCCTACAGGCTCAGGGCAAGTTGCTTTGCTTTAGCTCCAGGGTGCAAATATCAGCATGCATGATGCCTCTGCTGCTGGACATCGGAGCTCTCTCTGGCATGGCTTGGAAGTCAGAGCACTCCCACCAGATAAATAAAGCTGCTCAGAGATCTCCTTCCTCCCCTCTCTGACAACATTTCCTGAGGACAGATGATGTGCCATAGCCTTGTCCTCTGCAAGTTTGCTCCTCTGTGGGTTTGTCTTTGTGTGCTCCATTTGCACCATAGGAAAACTCCCTTAACTGCTCCTGCATGTGCTGCCCCTTGCAGCCTGGCTTCCCTAGCACTGAACAGCTGAAGCCTTTCTCTGCATTTTCTCTTTTCCTCTGATGAATCACTTCATACAGTACCCAGCTCCACACCCTGTCCCTGACCTCTGCAATGGCCACAGGCCTTCAGCCTGTGATTTCTTTTGCTCCTTGCCTCCTTTCAATTTGTCTTTTATGCCTGGAACCTGACTATTTACTAGTTGGTGAGAACTGCTGTGCATAGTTTGTGGTATCCAGGCGGCTATTATAATAAACAGGTCTTCTGCTAGACTAGTGCTAAACACTAATTCTGGCACAAAATCTGATCTCCCCCCCTAGTGGCAGCATCACTCAGGTACCCTGAAGGTCTATCAATGCCTTCTCCAATTTTAGCTTTTGATTTAGGCCCAAAACACCTGGTTAATGTTAATCAGAAGAGTAGATGAACCAGTTAACTTTGCAAATCCCAGCACAGAAAACTGTGGGTTTATCTTCCATGCCAGTTACAGGAGTCCTATTGCAGCTGTGCTGAAGTCTGCTTGCCAAGCCCATGCAGTGTACTGGGAAGGGTGTTGTTCTGGTGCATCCTTTAAATGCCTTGGGTGTGTGGGCAGGGTTTAACTTGCTGATTTTGGATGGAGAAAGCCAGGAGCAAGAACTGCTGAGCTTTAGCACTGTTGCAATGCAGCTGTGTGGTTTGTCCAGCCTGGCTAGGGCCCAGCGCCTTCGGAGTGATGTAACAGTCCTGAGGTCCAGACATTGGTGGCTTCTCCAAGCAGACAGGATGAATGCTCAATGATATGTGTAAGGCAAAATAAATCAGCCACCTTATTTGCATTTTTCTCATGCCTGGCACCAATAAACAGAAGAAATGTTGGATGGAGACCAGAGGAGTTTGCAATTAACACATTAAACAGATCAACTGATGGCAGGATCAAAAGCGCCACAGCCAAAGGCAGAGTAGGAAACGAGCCACACGTGTGATGTGACTGTGGCTCTGTGCTGATGGCTTGATTTATATGAACTTTAAAGGCCCATAGGAAGCTGATGCTGCCGTGTAAGTTCCTTCTCTTTTTTCATTTAAACTGCTTCCCCCGGTCTGGCACCAAGCAGATAACTTTTCTCTCCTCCATATCTTTTTATAACCACTTAATCTGTGGTATCTGATTCCTGCCTCTGCTGCATACCCACTCTCTGCTAAGAAAGCTTTTTTATGCCTGCCAGGCAGAATTTTGTTGACAAAAATCACTTTGTCACCAGAGTATGCCTGATGAAATGCTTTTAACTGACAATGCTTTTAGTTGCATGAATTTAGTCAAATATACAACATTAAGTGGATTAAAACACAAATTTTGACAGAGGTTTTCCTCTAAGGAAAAGAAGTTCATTGATCTTCTTTGAAGCATGAGGGAACCATGAGGCCAGTTGTGCTTATTCTTAAAATTAATGTTATTCTTAAAATTGCTACAGTATGTATCGGGGCATGATGAAGTAAGGGGAAGTTGTGCTGGAGCTTAGCAAACTCACAAAGGGGGGAGGTTTGGGACCAGAGGTTTTCCATGAGACATGGAACTGCCCATGGCCTGGCTTCTGTGTGCTGTCCCTGTGCCCCTCACTGGCAAGGTGGGAAACTCCCCCCCCCCGCCCCCCATAAATTTGGGGATGGAGAATGGGTGTCTGGCAAAAATACATATATTTCCACCTTTTCTGTAAGACTTGCATGCCACTGTAATAATGGCCAAATTATTCCTAGTATGCCTGTGGTAGTCTTCAGATGAGGTTTTGGAAGCCCTTTTGCATAAGGGCATAAATGCCCATGCATTCCCTGCTCTGCCACTGCAGGCTGGCAAGGGGTGCGTAAGAAAGTAATGCTGTTCCCTCTGAGCTGTGAGTTGATATTTGTATAAGTAAAACATGGAAATGTCACCAGGTATGTTTGTGAAGTAAAAACTAAAATAACCCTTCACACTTCTAAGTTTACTATTGAATTTTTATACTTAGACATAAAAATGTGTCATGCTGGTGCTGCTTTCCATTAGGGTGGCTTTTCTTTTGCCAATTGATTTGTCTCAAAAAAAAAAAAAAAAAAAAAAAGTGTTGAAATTAAAGCACATTAATGTAGCTGATTTGTAAATAAAAAACAGAGTTAGCCAGGCAGAGCAGAAACATAAATAGAAAGTCCAAATGTTATAATACAAGATGATGATCCTATTTAGGAAAAGACTGTTGTCCCTCTCCGTGCTCACAGGAACAGAGAAGTAGGTTCATGGGCTGGTAGTGTACCAGAAATGCCACTGCAAGTATTGAGAAACAACTGATAAGCATTTAAATCACTAAAGAGTGTTTTGGAGGTCTGTGGTCCATGGCAACTATCCACTTGGAGGGTCTTCCTGGAAATAATTTGAAGACAAGGTTTTTTGTTGTTGTTGTTTGGTGTGTTTTCTTGTTTTTTGTTTTTGTTTTTCATGTGTTTTGTTGTTTGTCTTATTAATTACATTGCAGATCTCCCTGCGAAGCCCTGGGAGTGGGGAGAAGGGAGTCAAAACCTCTGTCTCTTCCCCTGAGAAATGTCTGAGTTCACAGAGGTGGTTTGAGGTTTTAATAACTTGCGGTAAAGAGGATATGGTCACAGCCACCTAATTTAGGGGATGTGGCTGAGCGTTGCTGCTTTTCTGTGAAGAGGGCTTTGAATAGGTATTAGGACAGATTATTCAGTTCAATGTGCCTGAGCCATGCAGGAAAGTGAGGGAAGAACTAATTGACACCTGGATGCGTTGGGGATGGGAGCAGTGACAACAGATGATAAATGAAAGGCGCAGCACTGAGAGCAGGTGTATGTGAGAAGGACAACATGATAAATGTGTGTCCTGATATTTGCAGTGCCTGGGAAAGCACTCCCCATCTGAATCGAGTTCAGTAACTGCAGGGATGCTGGAAGTATGATGGTGACTTGATTGATTTAATTAGCTCTCATTAATGGCACTGAAGATGGTTCAACAGCAAGCAAAGGAGAGTCTCACTAAAGCATTGCATGTTAATTGCTTGATGATTTGTGTTATGGGATGGCTCTTTTGCATAAGTACAAATTAGATGGGGAGCTGTTTGGAAATACTGATGCCTCCCCTCATGGGTAGCAGGGGATGCCCTTCCCCTGGCAGCACGGGCTCTGTCAGCCCCACACGTGTCTGCAGCCTCAAGCCAGGCTCTGGCCACAGCTCGCATTGCTCCTTCCATGCTGCTGTATGTCCACGAGTTGGAGGGACCTTGCAAACCCATATATTCGTTTAAAGCTTATGTATTATTCTTTTGATCTGCATTCTCTACGAAAAGTGATCAAGCTGGCCCAAGTAAAATTAGAATTGCCCCTACTGCTAAATCTATTTGAAATTGTGTATATATATATATATAACAAAACCTTTTTCATAATAGTGCTTTTAAAATTCAGTTTGGTGCTTTTTGAAATGACAGACCTTGGTCAAAAGTGAATTTCCTTCCCATGCTTTTTGTTCTGCATAATAAGTAGCTAAACCTGGTATTTCCTTACTCATGTGGGAGTTCCCTGCCTCTACCTTGGGCTTCAGAGGTGTTTATAACCTTGCATATTTTACATGGCATTTTCTGTGCCAGATGCATGATTTGTGCTGAGCTCTTTCAAAGGTCTTTGCGGTCCTGGGGAGAGATCAGTCTGTCATAGACTGGTAGTAAGACTCTCGTACTGGAGAGGGGCATTTTGGGGCTGTACTAAAGTGTGTTACCACCTTAGGGAGAAGCTGGGGAGGGAGGCTGGCTGACACTGCCTCAGAGTGGGGAGAATGCAATTACTTTTGTGGGTGAGAAGAAATGTGAAATGGCACTTGGCTTTGTGGTAAAGGAAAAGCAGGTTGTGTGTTTATGGATGCAGTGTGGAGCAGTGACCTGGGTAATCACTGACCTTCATTTAACCTGCAGCTTTGGCATTGTGATGGCATTATGAAATTCTAAGATGTGGACTTGTTTTGCACTGAAGTGAGGCAAAATAAGTGAAAATGTGTTTTTTGCCTCTGCAAAAATAATCATCTTTGTCTTCATTTTATTCTAGCTTTTTACTCAGTCAGGATGGAAATGGTGATGGACCACAAGTGATGTGGGTGGATTAGCTGTCATCTGCTGGCGAGGGGCTGAATCCATGAGGACAACCGACTGGCAGGAACAAGGATTGTCTCCCCCATACTATTTCAAAGGCTAGACATTTGGGTGTTAGGGGATTCTATGTTTTAACCAATGTGCCCTTCTTTGTGTGAAACAACAGGATCTCTGCACAAAATCCTGGGATGCTCTGGGGAGAAAGGAGAAAAAAAAAAATCTTTGTGACTAGCATCACTGAGCTTCCTGAGGTGTAACCCTTTGTCAAACAATTATTTTCTAAAATACAATCCCTCAGCTCATAGATTTCATGCAGAGATAAAATACAACCTTCAGATGTTGTCTCTTGCATGCTGTGCCTTTTCTACACCCAACATGAAAGCTGGGCTTTTCCTGAAATTGTTTCCTGTCCTGTTTAAATCCTATGGAGGGTTTGTTTTAATAATAACTTGTCTAAAGAAGTGAGTTTCATTATCTGAGAACAAAAGGGTCCCTGGCTTTTGAAATGCACAGCCTGCCACATGACAGACACCCTCTCCAAGCAGGAAGGGTAGGAATCCTGTTGCTCCTGACCTAGAGAAGATGTTTGAGAAAGACCTTGGCCTTTAACGCCACTCAAATACTGGTATTAAAGGACCTGATCTGATGTTTCCAGCTGAGCAAACATCTTTGTGGTTGAGAAGGGGGATGTTACTTGTCCTTCTGTCAGCTGTGTCTGGGGAGTTCTTAGCTGTCTTGATAAGAAATCCAGAATTCAGGATAAGCAAGCTACTATAGACCAAACATAAGCATCAAATCTAGATTGTCTGAGAGCTGGGTGTCATAGTTTTGGAGGGATAGCTGCAGTAACTTCAGTTATGAAATTGTGTTGTGCATTAGGCTTGTACCAAATTACTGCCTTTTGTCAGATCTTTTTGACTGAATTGCTAAAGTCCTTCAGTTGTCTGAAGGTGAAACCCATAAAAGAAGCCTGTTTCAGTAAAAACCCTTAATTTTCATTGTTATGGGGGGGAGGGAGGGGGGAATCAGGAGACCAAAGGCCTTGGTCTACACCCTAATGTAAATATGAAGGCTGTATCTGCAGCATGCTCTGTCCGTCAAAGGTTGTCTTGACTTTCTCCTGAAGAATGAAGGTAACTGCCTTATTGGCTCTGAAGAAAGCTGACTTCTTCCAGGCTTTTACTTCCTATTGCTGAGGCTCCCTGGCCTTTTTTTCTTCCCTTTTAATGGGGTAACAGAAACACAAAATTAGACTTTTCTGTAAATGAACTCTTGGTTTGATATTTGTGAATCTGGTTTAGGAGGATTTTGGCCAACACATTTGCCTGGAGTTTTTTTTTTAAACAATCCTATTTGAACACTTGTTGAGGGTTGTTTTTTTTTTCCCCTCAATTTCCTGAAATCTAGATAAGGTTGATGTGCCTCTACCATTGCGCTCCACTTCCCATATTCAATATGTTCCTAAAAGCTTTACAGATTTAATAACAGTTGAGCATGGTGGCACGTGCTCGGAGCAGCACAGGGGGAGACCAATTGAGAGAGGGAAGAAAAGCTAAGAGCTGCAATTCAGCAGAACACATTCTCCCTTTGCATTGGGCCCAGTCTTCTTGGGGGAAATCTTTTTCACTTGCTGTAGACATAAACTCCAGCTAATTCTTGCTGTGATGCTACCAATTTTACCACAGCAGCGGTACTGATGGAATTGCTCAGCAGTAGGGCGATGGCTTGCCACCAGCCCCTGTGCCACAGCCATCAGACACAATATTCCACTCCTCCTACTACCAAGCTTCAAGCCACTTTACGAAGGTCTAAAAGAAATTCATGTAGAGCTGAGCTTTAATAGCACCAAGGCTGCTGTGCCCACACAGCCTTTCTGTCGTGCATGTGAGAGTATGTTCCTGTGGAGGAAGGGCAACAAATCTTAGTCTCATTCCTGCTCTTAGTACCTGCTATGTTATTTTTCAGGCAGAAGTACTTGGGATGCCTGATACTGCAGCAAAAGTGTTCACAGGCCCTCTAGTGTGCTTTTCCAGGAGACTGAGATGCTCAGCAGCCATCAGCATGGCTGTAACAGCATGGTTCTTCAGATGCAACTCAGCCCTTGAAGCAAGAGATGATGATGTGAGGTTCACAACTTTATCTGTAACACAGATAAAGGTTAATGCTAATTCAAAATGTTGCACCATGCTTATTCCACAACTCCAGAGAAACTCCTAAGAGTATAGTGCTTTTTATGAAGCCCTATTGCAGTGTCCCCTGTACATAGATCAGAGCTGCTTGGTCCCTGGTTATATCTTGCTAGAGAAGCATTAGATCAATGAGAAAAGTGGCTGGTGTGAGGGATGCGGACAGGTGTAGGCATCATGCTGTCATCCAATTTTTGAGTAAGGAAAGACTCTTGCTAGGGGGAACTGTCAGAGAGCACTTAGGCACTCGTTGCCTGCTGTCAAGAAGCTGGCTGCCACATTGAGGAGGTCACAAAAAAACAATTGAAAGTCACTGCAGGGCTGACCAGTGGAGGGGGATCTGGACAATGTTTGCTCTGTGAGGCAATTCTGCGCCTTCAGTGAACCAAGAAAAGGCGTGTGCTCCTGTCTTCACAGCATGTTCTTCTGGAGCATGGCCTGAGTCTGCCGTAGTTAATGCATTGTTAGTTTGTTATTACTCAGGTCACCCAAATGTCGGTGCTCCTACCATCTCTGGCTTCTACTGTAACGTACAAAACCACAACTGTACAATTATTAAAGGCTTGTTTAATGCTGTCCCTAGCCCTGTTGGATCATGTACCTCCAGCTCAGCAAAGGGGGAGGTTTCGAAATCCAACTTGGGTACCCACAAGGAGGCTGTTAAGAGATGTGCTCTTCCTAGGACCAGCGCGCAGGAAGCTCAGAGGGCATGTGCATGGAATTAGAGACCTAAAGTTTCAAGTCATATATGAGCTCTATTTTATTTTTAACATTCAAATCTTACAGGGTTTTGACTTTTTCTTCCCCCATCTCCTTCCTCTTCTTTGAAATACCCACAGTCAGCTGACTGGGTCACTTCATGCTTTGTTAAACTGAACTGTTGTGCATTGATCACATGCAAACAAAGCTGGCCAAAACCCATCCTTACTGTAAGAAGCTGTACCATGAACTCTGGCAACAGAAAAGCCCTGAACTGTGTTGTAGAGCTTGGCATTATACAAAACTAGCCTGGATTTAGTTCACCACCCATGTTTTGAGTGTGCTGTGTATCTAAAAGGAGGCTCCAGGTCTTTCACAGAGGCGGTGTGTTGTGCAGCAACCTCTAACACCCAGCTGTGTGTTAGCATGGTCGCAAAGCACACAAAGAAAGAAGCAGCAGCACCACTCTAAGAAGGGGGATGGCTTGAAGGTGAAACAAACCAGGTGCCAAACCACAAATAGAAGCTGAACCTCCAGCTGTGCCTTTGCCTGGGGGTGGCTTTTTTATTTGTCTTGCAAAGAGTGTCTTGATCTATGTAGGCTCCTTCTGTTACCATTCATATGCATAACCCTTTACACTGTGAAAGAATAGTCACCTGCCCTGGAAAATAGTGTGACCCAAACTCCAGACTACCACCCAAACTGAAGCAGTGTGCAGTATCTGGAGTGGCAGCATCTGATGCTGCCAGCAGGGTGGGCACCGCTGCTCTGAGGGAGTAAGAGAGACAGGGAAAAAACTTGGTGTTCTATGATGGTTTTACTTGGGTGGGTGGCCGAGTTCCACCACAACCGCTCTCTCAATCCCCCTCCTCAAAGAGGAGCGAGGAGAAAATACGATGAAAGGGGCTCAAGGGTTGAGATACGGACAAGGAGATCGCGCGATAATTATCATGACGGGCAAAACAGACTCAGCATAGAGAGAAAGTAAGATTTATTGCTTATTACTAGCAAGCTAGAGAAGTGAGAAACAAAGGAAAGAAACCAAAAGCACCTTCCCCCCCATCCACCCTCTTCCACCTCCTCCCCCTGAGCGGCACAGGGGAATGGGGGTTATGGTCAGTCTATAGCGCTTCTTCTCCGTTGCTCCTTCTCGGTCACTCTTGTCCCCTGTGCTGTGGGGTCCCACCTATGGGATGCAGTCCTTGCCGAACTGATCTGGTGTGGGCTGTCCACAGGCAGCAGCTCTTCAAGAACTGCTCCAGATATGGGTCCGTATCATGGGGTCCATCCCTTGGGAGCAATCTGCTTCAACCTGGGTCCCCCACAGGCAGCAGCTGCTGCTAGGTCACCTGCTCCTGTGTGGTCTCCTCTCCATGGCCTACAGGTCCGGCCCGGAATCTGCTCCAGCAGGGGTCTTCCACAGGCTGCAGTCTCCACAGGCTGCAGTCTCCACTGTGGTCTCCTCCACAGGCTGCAGCATGGATCCCTGCTCCACCGTGGTACTCCATGGGCTGCAGGGGGACATTCTGCTTCACCATGGTGCTCACCACAGGCTGCAGGGGACTTCTGCTCCGGCGCCTGGAGCACCTCTCCCCCTCCTTCTTCACTGACCTTGGTGCCTGCAAGGCTGTTTCTCACTCCTCTCACCCTCCCAGCTGCTGAGTGGCACAGCGTTTTTTTCCCTGTCTTAAATATGCTCTCACAGAGGCACAAAACAACATTGCTTATTGGCTCAGCTCTGGTCAGCAGTGGGGCCCTTACCAAACATG